>CM053790.1:197549162-198149162 GCA_028749045.1 Cupressus sempervirens | reverse complement strand
CAAGCATTCATACCCTTAAGCCTTCTTGCTTAATATGCCAATGTAGACTCTTATCTTAGGCCACTTGATGAAGAAAAATGCTTGACCCCTTGTCTTCCTTATGTTCTTGCACATGACAACCCTTGCTTCTAACTAGCCATTCCTATAAATAGGAAATTGAGATCTTTTGTCATTCATTCTCCATTGTCCAATTTAGGATTAGGATAGATTAGGTAGGATACAATGAATCTACCCCATAATTCATATCTCTTCTAGAAAACCTTCAATCCTCTTTGAATTCACCTCAAAATACTTTACCTTGAATTTGTGCCACCATCTCATCAATCTTATCTTCCACCTAGTTCACACAATCTAAGAAAAAAAACTTGTCACCTAAGATCCATTGAATTCATGATCTTTAAAATAATGTAGCCGCTCAACATTAACTTGCTTCTAATGCTTGTCACATACTGTGTTACTTGACATCCTCTGTAAAATCACTCAGCATGAACTAAAGTTTATTGGTGCTCAACATCAACAAAACTTTACTCGGCATCCACTATTTTGCTTGACATACACTAGAATAGGCTTTTACTTGGATCCAATTGATTTTTTACTCGGCTTGCACTAACTTTTCTCAGTGCATACTATCCACTTGGTCAAGCTTGGTAGACAAACTTTGTTTTACTTTTTCTCCTATACTTTCTTAGTGTAACCAACTTTTGTAACCTTAAGTAGATTATCAATACATCATGTTATCATTGTCTTAAGTGATTCTTGCACTCCTTTACATATCATAACTCAACCTTTTCTCTAGGTACTATTGTTACATCTTTTGATCAAATCCTCTTCATCAATTAAATAAATGATAGTACTTAAATAATATAAGCAATTGTCTTACCATCAAATAGTAGGTTTGGCATCAGTGAAAATACAATGATTGAAACATATTGATCATACTTGTATCAACCTATTCTCAACAATCTCTTTCTTCAATAGTTGAATATCGACACACTTATATTCATGGCATTAGCTTGTTCATTTTGTATCCTAAGGAGCTTCTTGACATTTTCTTTTTAATGATCTAATGGTGCCTTTCAATTTTCACCAAGAGAGCTATGCTTGTCATTTCTTCCATTTTTTAAATTTTTTTTTAGTTTTGCAACTGGAAGGTGGATTTGAATCCCTAAGATATGCCAATGAGTTTAATTTTGGTGAAACATCTTCTTTATGCTGACCAATTTTAATGCCTTCATAGAGTTCAAAGTTGTTTAGAAGAGCATCATCATTGTCAAATTGATCAAAGATTGGTGGTCCATGCTGGACCTAATCCAATAGTTTAGGATAACTTGAGTGGATGTTATCATAAATGTTGAATGGTCTTTGGTCGAAGGTATATATATGGATATTAGATTTAGTAGTATCATTGGGTCATGTTCAAAAGATGAAGTTGAATCCCATAATGTTTCAATCCAAGGTGTAGAGCTTATTTGAGCAATAGGTGGAGTTATAGTAATATTCTTTATTCTCTATAGGTAGACTATTAGGGTTAACATAGATATGGTCACGTGTATAAGGACTATCAGGATCATCAATTTTATGTTGGGTATCCTCAGATGCCTTTTCATTGTTCAAAACATCCATAGTGTCACACGAGGGTACCTTAGTACTAGGAGGCCCTTTTCACAATGGCCTAAATCCAAGCCCCAAAATAGGAGGTTCTCTTGTAGTGATAGGCTCCATTATTCCTTATTTCTAAGATCCAAGACCACTACATCTACCATAGCCTTTTTTTTTGCATGATAATAAACCCAAGTCCATACTTGGTAGGAGATATTGGAGTGGGTTCTTGTTCTTGTTTAGCTTTCTAAATACAGAAAGATGTATTATCATATACATTCTCTTTAGGTAGGTCATCTCCAATAGTGAAATTTATTGAAGTGGCATTTTTTGTACTAATCTCATGCTTTTGTACTTGTAGTAGTTGTGGTTTACCATAAGATTTGGGACAAAGTGATAAATTCCCAAAGTGAAATTCTTGGGATAGAGTATTCTCCACAAAATTTTTCTTCAATCTTCAACTTTTTCTTGGTCCTACTGAGGAGTATATTAGGGTCCACATATTTAGAGGAATCTTTGGGTTGTGCTTCATTATTTATTGGGACTTTTTGTGCAAGGGTTCCTCTTAGATTAGCACAAAATTGAAAAGGATATGGAGCACTAGGGGTCATAATTTCCATGTCATTATAAGAGAACTTGAGACACTAGTAATATGTGGATGGAACTAATTTCATGGGGTAGATCAAAGGGCATCCCAATATCATATTACAATTCATTTCAATATATAGGACTTGGAATACTGTATTCTCAATAACATGATAAAATCTAATAAGTAATACTATGACCCAGTTAGAGAAATATTCACCATCATTATACTTTATTATGATCTTTAGAGTAACCAAGACCTTTGATAACTTGCATGCTACAAGTACTAAGTATTTCTCCACCATCTATAAAGACTCATATGATCTTAGCATTATGGACAAAGACTTCAAGTTGAAGGGGTCATTGTGGTTAAGTCTATCTCGAGAGATAACACGAGGTGAAAAAGTGACATACTGTGATGTTGAAAAGTGCTCTATCATGGTTTGAAATTGAGCAATACCAATGTTATTGGGAACTATAGACTCTTTCAGTGCTTGGTCAAGGATCTTCTAGTGTTAAGGGTGTTAGAAATAGATAATACTGAGAGGGGGGGTTTGAATTAGTATTTTCAATCTTTTTTCCCACAAATGGATATTATTAATTACTTTGCCAAATGCATAAGAAAGTAAATCCATAATGCTGAAAAATATAATCAACCATACACAAAGAGAGCTCATAACAACATATTTGTTTGTTGGAAATATTCAGGGAATGACAGGTTATTGAGAGGGGAGGGGTGAATCAGTAACCTTAAAACCTTTTATTAATTTACCAAACATCCATCTATACTACTGCATGTATAAATTCTAAAACATAAAACAATCATTACACAAGTGAACACAATATTTGGTGACCCATAAACCTTCCAAATAGAAATTAAAACTAGGGTGGGGATGATACCAACAAAACTTCAATACTGTAGTATAAAGGTGGCTGGTTAAGGCTTACATTGACCACTTCTAGTGATCTGCCCTATTAGGAGCACAAAGGACTACTAGGTCCACCTTGTTAGAGGATTTACAGACATACAATGAAGTATGCAATCTATTAGGAGATTTGTACAAAGACTATTTTTGATTAGATAAACAAGTTTTACAGGGATCCTAAAACCCAAGTTAAAACAATACGTAAGGCTGAAAATAAGCAATTAAAGCCCAACCAAAGGACAACAACCAACCAAAAGGCTAGTGAGAAAAATCATCAAACAAAAGGTGACCAAAAAGGAAACTCAATAGCTACCAACATAGGTTTTGACTAGGATCCTAAAACCCAAAGAAGAAAAGGGAAAAAAGTCCTTGGCCAAGAAACACCAACAGGCCTAAAACTAGGGGACAGAACAAAGAGCAACAAGCCAAAAATTAGTTAGGCTTTGCCTTCAGATCCCTTCATTTGAGAATGTAATGCCATATCAAAAGAGATAAAGGAGGGCTTAATCTTTTTTCCTTTTATTGTAGTCCATCCATCCTCCACCAAACTAGCAGCCTTCTACCATCATAAATTAGCAACACTAGAGCCAGTCCCAAAAATCCCTGAGACTAGGGAAGAGACCACAACTAGATCTTTTGCAACCTAAGAAGGAGCCTTAGGAAGTTCCATCTTAGATAAATTAGAAATGGAGGGCTTGAACATATTTCTTATTACTGTGGTCCTTCCAGACCCAACCAAAACAGTAGCCTTCTAGCTTTGAGAATCAACAAATCCACAAACAGGCCCAGAAACCCCTAAAGCCAAGGAAGAGACTACAATAGAAATAAGAGAAGGAACAAAAACCTAAGATGGAGCTAGAGAGGGGGCTGACCTAACATCAGTAGAAGATAGACCAGCTGCATCCACAGTAGGAGCCAAATGAGGAACCACCATTAGATCGCTAGAAGAAGGGACAACAAAATTTAGAGGCCGATTTGCTGCAACCAAAGGAGCCAAGGGATGATGCTTGGAAAAAATGCCAGGAATAGTAGTAGAATCTTCGACCAAAATTTCATGAAGAGAGTCATCATCCCTTGCAGAGTGGACCTTATGTATAGTGTAGCGATCTTTTGAGACCCCGTTCCACCAAGAAGGGGGCATTTTCGGTCTTGATTTTCTAGCGGAGCAGCCAGTAGCCAAGTGACTAGCCTTGAGACACTTCCTACAATAGAAGGGGATATCCTCATAGTCAAGAAAGATATTCCATGACCCTAAAGTAGAAGCCACCAAAATCATTTCAGGAAGTCCCTTAGAAATATCAATTTCTACCAGTATGTGAGCATATGTCATTTGAAACACATTGATAGAATCCTTATCTATCAAGTAGAATGCACCAAGGGATCTCCCTACCTCCTTCAAAATAGGGTCTACCCAAAGGTGAAGGGGGAGATTCAACAACCTAACCTAGATAGGGAATGTATTAAAAGATTCTATCAATGGGTTGAAATCATTATGCCAAGGTTTTGCCATCAAGGGGAACTTTGTTTTCCAATAGAAAACATGGCAAAGGATGGCAACTCTATCAGTAGAAAAATCAAATTTAACAATGAAGAACCCCCTAGGCATAAGGTAAATATGGGCTATCTCCAAAATGATAGAGTCCCAAGAATGGGAAGTCCATGTATGCAAGTCTGACAAAGAACGCAAAAAACCATTAAAAAAAAATAGCATTCTTGGCTGAGAAATCAGCCATACAAATTGAGATCTCATCAACAATATCAAATTTTAAATCAATCTTTAATGGGTTACTAACCGTAATCGACACCCCTAAATGCACGGTGTCATGAAACCCTGACTTTTTAGAAAGACCACCAATACCAGCCTCAAAGGCAGCCACATTGGCATAAGAAATGGCCAAACCACCCACAACAGACAAACCAACTCTAGAAGCCGAAGAGACTGCCATGAAGCTAAGCATAAGAAGAAAGAAAAATTGAAGCTAGACACAAGATCCAGAGCAAGACACATGCAGGAGCTGAAGATGAAGCCAGGCATAGAAGCTAATGCCACAGTCAAAACTAGGTGAAGAGGCCAGATCAAAGCCAGGGGCCAAAGCCAATGCTAAGCATAGGAAAAAAGCCACACTAAAGCTACACACATGATCTAGAGGAAGCTAGGCATAGAATCCAAAGCTATAGAAGAATCTAGGTTTTGAGGCCAAGTTGATGCCAGGGGCCAAAGACAAGCACAAGGAGTCAGGCGAGAAAAAATTCAAAAAATTACATTTGTACAAAGACTGTTAAGTCTACCTTGTTAGAGGATTTGAAAAATTTGATTCACCTATTAGGATGAAACACTGGATCTACTTACAACTGATTGCTGATAAGATCCCTTATGCATTGATCACCTCATGTGATGGATATAACTTTTCAGTCTCTGAATTGACCTTGTTGTGTACCTTGAACTGTTGCTGATGATCTTTCACATATACTTTATATTACTTCTCAATTCCTTATCATTCCATGCATCATACATACATTCATTCTTACTTTTGATATCTTACAATACATCTAACATATATACCTTTCAAACTTACAAAATTACAAGGTCGGCCAAAATACAAGTAAACAAATACATTACAGAGTTGGCCCAATAATAAATAACTTGGGTTCACTAAATTGACTCGGTGACCTTTTGATACTCGACATCCACTACATTACTCAACATTGTCATGCACTCGGTAGAAGTGAAGGCTCAGTCCATACTAATCACTTGATGTAGTTCTGAACTTGGTAATCACTGGTGACTTAGTAGATGTAGTGTCACTCGGTAGATACTATATATTGAGTTTACCTTGCTTCACTCTGTAAACACTAAATCTTTCATCACTCGGTTTGCACTTAATCTTCATCACTTGGTTTGCACTAAATCTTTTATCACTTGGTTTGTACTAAATCTTCCTGACACAAATTATCTGCTTGGTAGACATTGTGAAGCACAGTAGATACTAAGAAGCTTAGTAGACACTGTTGGACTTCACATTGTCTGAATTTGCTCGGTACCACTGTCTGCTCGATGTAACCTGCTGAACTATGAATTCTTACAAGGTAACCACTTGGATGCTTGGTAAGCATAAAAATTTGAGTAAGTGTTGTCACTAATGACAAAATAATCATAATGCCAACATTGTTAACTAGGGAAAACCTGGCCATGGGAAAACCTTGGTAGGAATGAAACCCACTAGATGATTCACTATATAAAGAACTCCATTAAAGATATTGACCTTGTTAAGAGTCTATGAAGAATGCATAATGTCTCGAGTCCCTATTAGGATACTAGACCTTGTTAGAAGCCTCAACGTTGATAGGAGTTGGTAGATCATATACAAATGTGTGCAAGAAGAGCCTACTACCCTAACATGCAACTATACAGTTAAGTTCTTCAAAGTAATAGATATACATATAATACTGGATCACTTGTTGTACTTCAAAATTTTGTTAGTTATCAGATCTTCATACAAGCCTTTAGTAAACTGTAGACAATCTTTCCTCCAGTTTTCTCAATGTCACAAACAAGGAGTAACTACGCATTTATCAACTTGTATTATATCTCGTATTATCATATCACATCACATCATATCACTTTTTTTTTGCATCTAATTTTTGCAAATGGAGTTCTTTCCTTGTATCAAGCATATTGATAAATCCTTCCTTAGTCAGCTCACATATCATCCTTAGAGTTAGCTCATCAAGACTTAATAATCAAAATAATTCTTTAAGTCATGCAACTCAATTTGCTGACATGCTTTGTTCTGTATTGTGAAGTATATGCATTGATATACCAACAAAGGGGATGAACATAGCAAAATCAAGAATATATATCTGTGTGAGGGCCTTTCAAAGCTAGTCAACAAGGTTATAATCATAAGTAGCTAGAGGTATGAAGGAAGTTGTAGGTCTACGAGGAGCTCCTCATAAGGTGTGTTTGGTATGATGAGTAGTAACAACACAACAAGGATCTTCTTTCTTGATGGTAAATATGGATACATGTGCATCAATCTCCTCAAAGCAGTTGATAGTATAGTCATATTTAGTATGGGTGTACTTAACATTAGATTTTGCATTTGAATTTGAACTAGAGGCTTTCCCTTTAGAATGGTCCACCAAAGGAGTTTTGAAAATGGTGTGATCAGTATTGGAGGTCAATAATGATGGATCTACCTAGGGTAAACTTTAAGAAATCTCCCTCCATAAAAAGATATAAATTTTTTGGCAAATCTTTGATTATTTTGAAAAACCAAATTATTTTTATTGACAAATCTCTCAATTTCTTTATTTTAAATATTATTTACATTGGTAATTATTTTGGAATCATAATTTTATATTATAAAATATTGGTGAATCTTAATAAAAATAGGAAATTCGCTAATTATCATGGAACACTACAAATCAAAATTGAACATGTTTTATCTCATGGAAATTATGAGGGTAATTACATTATATTTTAAATCAGTAGTAAAAACTAAATATTGGTAATATATCCCTAGAGTAACTAATAATAATGATAATTATTGGTGAAGTAATTTTAATTTCTTTGATAATATATAATATTTAGGTTAATCAAATCTAATCATGTATCAAATATTGTGATGAATCTTTGAGTTTAAAATTTTTAATAAAATAAATTATTGAGCAATTTAAAATATTTTAGAACTAAATTTAATAAATATGTGGCAATTTAGGTAGCATTAAATCTTAAATTATTAACCAAAATACTAGCAACATTTTTCTAAAATTCACAAAATTATGAACATTCACCACTAAAAAAGACCCTAGATCTACCTCAACCAAACCTTGGTCTATCATGCCTTGAACTGCATGTTTAAGTTGAAAACAAGAAGTTGTCTTATGTCCTTTTGTTCCATGGTAATCATAGAATTTATTGTCAGCTTACCAAGAAGGTTTTACCTCTTGTTCATCTCTGATTACTAGTAATTATAGAAAGTTATTTTGGATAAATTATTATAGCACAATATCAAGTGGTAACCCTAATTGTATAGGTTTTCAACCCTTATTTATGGTAGGTTGTTTGAATTGATTTTGTGCTAAGGTATCAAAGGTTTATGTTTGAGGTGTTATTTGAGATGTAGTTTGTGTTTGTTTTACTAGGAACCTTGATAGTGAACTTGGGTTGTGCAGCGCTAATCATTCAAGCATCAACAATACCATTATTTGTGGCATTTTTGTTTTTAGAAAATAACTTTTCTTTATTAGTGTATATTCTCATGTTGTTGTTGGGACTAAAAATTTCATGGTCAATTTTGAGTACCATTGAGAATTTGAGCCCCTTAAATGCTTTTTGATGAGAGTGTACCTGACTGTACCTTTGAGCCCCATGAGGTGTTTAATGTTTCTAGCACCTTTCATTTAGTGCATTGGTGTGTTCCATAATGATAAATTGAGATTCTAAGCCATTTTGTGAAGTCTCATTTTGAGCTAGTGCCAAATTTGCATTCACCTGTGTTAAACAACCACATGAGGCCTTGTTTGTATTTGAATATCTTGCACCTAGAAATGTTTCATAACTCACCGCTTTGGAAGTATCTAGTGTCCATACCCAAGAACCTATGTTTCAGATTTCAAGTTGTTTTGAATCCATTTGACTAGGCTGTGAATCCTTCAAAGTTGGTCATTTATTGTTTTCATGCATTTGCACTTTGCACATAATTCTGGGAGGCCTTGTTTGACATGCTATAACTTTTGACTAGTTTACTAAAATGCTAAATTTCATTTTGTGTTGCATTTTAGGGGTTAGAGACTTGTTATGTTTCAAGTTTTAGCTCATAATGAATCCGTTTGATCAGTTTTTAAACATGATTCCAAATGGAATTTCTATCTTTTCACTAGTGTCAGTAACTGTAGATTGACCAATACCCCTATTCATAACATTATAACTCAAAATACATGATAGGTGAGATCACTATGTTCTCCTCCAAAAATATTTTAAGTGTTCCAATTTTCACATCTTGACAAATCCATTTGTACACTTTTCTAGGTCCATTCCATTTGCAAAAAATGTTTTCTGCCAGTGCTTTTAATCTGCAAAATTTGACTAGCCCACTTTGACTGATCGCCATTTGTGCCCTATTATTCATCATGAGCCCAAATTACAAGTTCATACTCATCTAATGAAAAAGAACCAATGCACCAATTTTTGTTCTCCCAAGTGTTAGTTTACTCAGTTTTCAAAGCCAAATCGAAACCCAATTTGTTGTTTTTTGACTTGTTTACTTGCAACTAATTCTAAGAGGTCAAATTTGACAGCAAATATATTTTGTCCCCAAGATTTTCATTAGATAAGATTTGATAGGGTGAGGGAATGCATAACAAAGAGTCAGTGTGTCAATTTTGAGAACTTGGTCAGGTGTTTTGATCAATTTTTAAGTCCAGTCAAAGGACCCCCTAATGTAAAATTAATAGTTTGCAAAGGAGAGTTAAAATTAGTTTTATTTGATTATTCAGTGGTCAAATTTGTTTCAATTTAGTGTTGGATTTTTAATGGATTAGTTCTGTAGTTTAGTTGTTCAGAAATAATGCTTTTTTAAGTTGGACCCACTTTGGGCCCGACTAATTTCTATAGATTGATTGGAACAAGATGGGAAGTGACAAGCATCATGATTGTGATGGTCATTTTGGTCATCTGAAGCTCCCAACACCAGTATTTCATCCTCTTGATGTACATGAAGTTAAAAGAATTCTTGGAAAAGGATTTGGGCCTGGAGGCTTTTTCATTGGATTCACAAAAAAAATACTAATTAAGACACTTCTACAAGAGAATTTCTATAGCTTAGAGGATGATGATGGTTCTAGATATGTGAAAGAAGTTGAAAATGAAGCTGAGAATTTAGAGTTGGAAAATAGTTCCAATAGTCTGGAATCTTTGGGACAAAAATGGAGGATGAATATGGTGGCTAGTTAAGTCCCAATGTCAAAGAGATAACCCAAGAAAGCATAAAGTAGTTGTCTCCATATGCCAATCAAAAGCTAATGGACCCATGCCAGTCAAAGGAAAATGTTAATGAAAAGAATAGCTCCTCATCCCATGTAGCAAGCACCCTATGCATGCAAATAAAGACAAGCCATGAATATACAAGGAAATCACACAATATGGAGGTTAACACTAGTTTTAAAAAAGGTCAAGCAAGTAGAAGCCCACGGCTTAGAAAAGAAATCCATATTAAAAAACCAAACTCATACCATAGTCAAAGAGTCAAAGCTCAATCGAGCAAAGGAAGACAAGCATTAAAAAGAAGAACCTAGTGTTAAAGCCATGGCTAAGATATAAGCATAGGCAAAGCACATCAGGGGATATTAAAAGGAAATCCTCCCATGGCTTAGAAAGAAAAGCCACCATGAAGAAATGAAAAAGAACCAGAAAATGCCAAATAAAATTTTGAAGTCCCAATGCATGGTTAAAGAAGACCATCTGTAAAAAAGGGGAGTACACGACATTGAAATAAAGTCATCATGCACTAAAAAGAGATGTAGGGAGCATTCACACATGAAAAGATGCAGCTCATGGATGAGAAAAACAATAGTGTATTCACACCGATGTAACTGAAGCTAGTAACATCACCAGTAATATTTTCACTAGTCTGGTCGTCGGCACTGATAGTGAAATACAAGAAAGAAGCGAGTAGATGTCTATTCAAGGAAGAAAATAGTCTTTTTAGTAATGTTTCTCATAGGGTAGAGCAAACCTAGAGAAAAAGAATGTTAATGCATAAAAGGTCCTGCACATTAGAGAGAGCTGTGGTAGATTTGGAATCCGCCAGTCATAAAAACAAAGCTGTGAGCCTCATGCAATAAATAGGGGAAAAGCCAAGCAGGTAAAAAAAAATAGCTACCCATGCCAATAGATAGAGTAACTACAACATTAAACTAGAAGAGCGTCATGTGATAGATGAAGGACTTGGAGGTAGTACCTTGAAGCATGAATGCCAAGGGAGCTCTTCCCATGCATGGAGAAAAAAGAACTCCCCATGCATTAAATAGTAAACTTGCAATTAAAAAGAGAGAAAACATAGTCAAAGTGGGAAATCTTTGAAACCACATTAATCCCACATTCGACAATAGAGGGATTTTAAAGTGTTTAAAAGGTAATGCACTCCACATTCATGCTATCTTAAGAAGATGTCTTTTGGGAAGTCATAGGTTGGAGGGTGGGGCCCGTAGTTGGCCAAATAGACTTCAAATTTTGAGCCCGAAAGAAATTTTTTAAACAAAGTTGCACACAAGCTAAAATGGCAAATTTAGAGACAGTGAATGAGATTTTGACATGTGTCTCAATCATGTGGTGGGTACAAGCCCACAAGATGAAGTTTCCTAGAGAATAAAAAGTGCAGGCATGTAGAAAATTGGCATGTGGCAAGCAAGTCCGGCACACGATGAGTTGGCAAAAATTAAGACCAGTTTGAGATGGATGCACAGGATGTTGCACGTGTCCAATCTGACAATTAGTGTATGCCTACATTTTGAAGATGCTCGCTAGATAAATATTGTGGGTATGCAAGATATTGAGATATGGTAGAGTAGGTCTTGCGTGCGGTGAGGTGGCATTGACATGGCAAATGATGGAGATCAAGTAGCCAATCAAACAATGCCATGTGGCACTTGGTCAATAGAGATTTGACCCTAAATTTGAGGGTAGAAGGAAAAATAAAATATCTTTTTAAATGCCAAACTTAATATATTTTCTCAAAAGTGCACGTCAGAAATTTTAAATCAAAAGAGGCTCATGTTCTAAAGCTTTGAGTTTAGACAATTTTAATTTTTTCAAAATTTAAAATTTAAAAGGTTGCAGACCTAAGTTTCATAATAGAGGGAGACATTTTCAAACTAAGATTTTGGAGGTTTCTAGAAGGCTAACATACTGATATTATATATCACCGAAATCATGAGAAGATGAACTTTTCAATAATGGAGTTCATTTTTGCATAGGAATTCATTTGTTCAAGTTATAGCCAGAAATGTGAAATTTGGGGTCTTCTTAGTGGAATGAGTTAAAATTCAAAATGCAGTCATAGAATTAGTAACATACAGTGAAAATGCAGTGAGGGTAAAAATTTAACTACTTTCAAGTCAGTTGAATTAGGATTTTACCAACATTTCATGAGGCAAATCAGATATTTTGGCAAACAAAAGTTTTCATCATTCAGAAATAAATATTTTGCAAATCGGTAATAGGATGATGATGCAAACTAATTTAGATTAGATGGGAGAAGGTAAAGAGAGGTTATTTAATTGCAAGGGATTGAATTCCAAGTGGACACATGTCAGGTATAGATCAGATCTAGGAATTCATCTTCTTCCTATATCTTTCTTTCTTTCATCCATTATAGGGATTCCAATTTTGAGAAAAAAAATCACTCACTTCTGAGACACCGTTCTTCAACATTTCTTCTTGTATGAACATTATTTAAGTTTTTATGTAGATAATTCTTACTTGTTAGGTGATTTGTGAGTCATTTCTATACATCTTTCATGTATTTGGTTTCAAGGAAAACAAATAAAGAGCAACAAAGGGATTTAAATTTAGTTTGAATGATGTCTCCTATTTGTGGATCTGTAATCTCTTCTAATTTGTGAACCAAGAGCATAAATTAGGTTGAATTTTATTTTGAAATGTATGTGATTGAAGTGTCTTGTTTATGGAACATAGAACCATTTAATTGCTTGATGTTTATCATAGAGTTTTAGATTTCATGAAAGAATAGTCTAAGTATGAGATTCATTTTGAAGCAGATGTCTATTCACAAGGTGAAAGATAGATCAGGGATCTTGATATAAGAATTTTATCAAAGGTTTCCAAGAGATGTATAGTTGTAATTCATTTAATTTCCCAATAGATAAGGCATTGGTCAGAGATAGGATCATTAGGTTTTGTTGCTTATACTTGGGTCTTGCTAATATCAACATCGTTTATCAAACATTTTCCCTTTCATGTTGAAAGCTATTCAAAATCTAACCCACACTTAGCTTATTAGTTTCATGAGTCATGTCCTTAGCTATTTCATGCTTGTGATTTCTTAGTTAAGTATATAAGAATTAGGGGTTTCATCTATTATTCTAGATCCTAATTATGCTCATTGTAGTGGTCACATGATCAGATCTAAAGAGGTTCACCTGCCTAGGTTTTACAGAGCCTGAAGTGAAGAAAGATTGTACCCTTATAGTTGGCCTAGGTTCTTAGTAAATTGTGTCCATTATTGGAGATAGCTTCCCATAGACACATTCTTACCATGTATACTTGGTTATCATAACTCTGTTAATTCAGGAGCCAACAATTGTATCCTTATTGATCTTTAGGATCACTTTGTGAATAAGGGGATCATCAATGCTAACTCCTTTTTTCATTAACTTGGAAATGGTTCTAGGACTGTTGATCTTAAGTTCATACATCATTTCAAGAACTAGGTTGTCAATGCATAAGTTCACTTGATGTTCTTCTAGGATATCCATTAGAATTTCATTGGCAAGATTTATCTAACATAGTAAGAATTTCATAAATGGTTCTCTAGTCTTTTTCTTTGTTGCACATAGATCAGAGAATGTCACTTCATTTTTTATGTTAAACAAAAAATGATATAAACACTTTTCTTCCAATTCAATCCAAGATTTAATGTTTCTAAATAGTGCTGGTCCAACAAGGCTTTGAGGAAATAATCTCATAAGATACATTTTTTCTTGACCTATTTCTATTGAAGAGGTACACAAATCTCTAATGTGGTTAAGTGGATTTCCCTTGCCTTAGGATCTATCAAATCTTGGTGTCTCAAAGTGTTTCAGAAAGAGAGGCATGTATGTACTTTTATCAAATGTATTAGGACATAAATCTTGTTCAACGTATGAAAATTTCTTACATTGAAATGTCAATGCCTCAACTATCTTAGTCAATTGTTTGAGCTTTTGGACCATCTCATGATTAGGTGTGGGATCAAAAGTAGTTGTTTTCCCTTTTTTTTGTTGGGTTGACCTTTTACTTTGATGAAATTCATGCCAACTATGTTTTGATGCATCTGAATCTAAAGCATATGAGGATTCATCACTAGGTGATGGTGGTATGTTAGCACCACGAATACAAAATAGTTTTTTTTTGTGGTTGTGTCATTTATTGTATGTGTTGTTGGGGTACCTCCGCTTGTTCAAAACTGTTGTAGCAAATATTGTTATTGTTGTAGCAACTATTGTTAGTATTCTTGTTTCTTTTATAATTGTTGTTGCCATGCCATGTATCTTTGTAACTATTCATTTGGTGTTCATAGTTGTGGGTAATAAATTTATTTTATTTGTCAAATTTTTTGTTGGTACATGGCTTGTATGTCATGTGGGTTTTGATTGTCTTGTGTAATAGGAGGATTGGATTATTGACTCACATATTGTTGTTGTTTTTTCTCTTTTTTCTTTGGTTGATGACTATGTCCCAAAGGTGCAAATAATATCTTAAGATCTTGAACCTTATACCTTTTAGGTTTTGAGGTGTTTCCTTGAGACATCATATTTACTTGGTTTCATTGCCATTGTTGTTTCTATTTAGGTTGTATGTTCTTTTGTGGAATTGACATAATGTCAATGAGACTCTTTTGTTTCAATTCAACATGTGCACGTGCAACAATAGTTGTTGTTGCATGGGATGCAAACATAGTCAACCCCATAGTAGTTGACATTGTCATAGTTGGTAGTGTTAAAAGAAAAGGGTGATTTTTTGAATATCTTCCAAAGAAGGTCTCTATTATGCATTCTCATTGTGTAAGTATCCTTAGGTATCTCTTTTTGAGGAATAATTTGATCAAGGTCAACCTTTAATGTTCTACTAGGATACCTTTGTGGGACTTTGTTGCGATTATTTTCTCCTTGAAGTGTGGGAGGTACATCAAAAGGGGATTTTTATTGATTTTTCCAAAGGTTTTTCTTGATGGAACCTTAATGGTTAATTCTTTTTGAGGTATTTTAGATGTTACCTTTGTAGTTGATGGGTCCAAAAAAAATTTCCCTTTGTCTAAGTCTAAGTTGATCATAGGTGGAAGTTCTTCCAATATTAGATTGTCTTGATTCTGAGACTTATGCTCCTCCAATTTAGGATAAAATTTTAATACTTCTTCAGCTGCAATGTTTTCAATGTTCTTTCAAAAGGATTTATCTTGAAATGTTTTGTCCATTTGTTCAATAAGGATTCCAAACTCTTCATCACAAGAGTCATCATATGTATTTTTCGCTATTTGTAAAATGTATGAAGGTTCCATTTGTGGGTTTGAAGAATGAAAGGCACTTGTGTTAGGTGTGTCAAACTCAAAGGAACCACTTTATTTGTCTTGGGGTGTTGTAGCTGCACTTCCATATCCTGGTTGCATAGGTAAAAATATAGGTTTAGAGTTGGGTGAAGGAACCCATTGTACTACTCCATATGAAAGTGAAGTGTTAGGTGGAGAACCCAAGTTACACATCATTTGAAAATGATGAAGTTTCTATTGAATTTCACGTGAAGGTAGGCTGTTAAAATTCTTGGGTGTTATGCATTGGAGGACACATGATTATAGGATCAACTTGTTGTGGTTGGTGTATTTTCTTTCATCTTGTCTTAGGAGTTGTTTTATTTGTGCTTAAGATGTGGACATAGGTTGATATTGACTTTGTGGTTCTATGGATAATTGAGCCCTTGTGAAAATTGGCATGATATCCTATTATGCACCTAAGTGAAAGGAATGTATGTAAACTAAGGTATGATTTTGGACTTTTTGAAATGAAAACTAAAGTATATATGCAAAAGAATTTGATTTTTTGAAATGAAACTAAGGTTTAAGTATGCAAAGGGTTGATGTTGTTGGGATATGAAGAGTTGTGCAAGGGTTAACCTATGCAAAGTGATGTTGGTTTCTGAAAGGATTGGAGTTGACAAAGTTTTATATGTTAAATGTTTGGATATGGTTGGCTATGGAAAATGCACTTTTGTTTTTTTTGGATTTTTGAAGGATAATTAAAATAATATCAAAACTAAGAGGGTATAAACCAATGTTTATGAAATTAAGGGCTAAGATGATTATGAAGTTTGTATGAAAACTAAAATGAGGGATCAAATGAGGTTTATATAACCATAGTTATGAAAAATGAGAATTAGGAAGCTAAGGATATGAAAATTGAAGTCTAGAAAAATGAGGTTTATGCAAAGTGCAAACTAAGGATATAAAAAAGTTCAAACTAAGGTTATGCAAAGGTTTAGAATTTTGAAGAAAAATATTTGGAAAATATTAATCAAAGAGTGTAACCTTATAAGGATGAGCAATGAATCTTGACCAAGAAAGAAATATCAAAAGGAAAAAATGACAAAAAGGACCAAGTCAAATTCATCAAGACATAGATTAAATTTTACTCAAAATAAGAATGCTAAAAGATAAATAACAAAGGCTAAGGTCAAGATCCTTTACTCATCCATGGAAGGAAATGCTCTAAGACCCATATTTTGTTCAAATGTTTTGACCAAATTCAAAGGTCCTAGGTTCAAAATGAGGATTAAAGTAAAGATTATGAGAGTTGTGCAAGGACCCAGGTGAAAATAAAATTAAAATGAAGGATATTCTATGGTCAAAATGAGGACTAAGGAATGCAAAAAAATGAAAAGGACTAATGGAAAATGCAAGGAACCTCAGTGCTAAATGCAAGTTATGAGAAGATGAAAATGAGGACAAAGGACAAAGGGGTGAAAAATGAAGGTGAATGATAAGCCATGCAAGATGAAAATGAGTCGTAAGGGTCATGCCAATGAGCACTAAGGCTACAAGTTTCCGTGTTTACAATTATTTCAAATGTCAACAAGCATATGTTTGCAAGAATGTTTCAAAGGTTTCAATTTGTTTCTGTGAGAGTGTATAAGTTTTTTGAAATTATTATGATTAATACAAAACTCATGAAAGACATAATAGATGGAATGGTTTTTGTTAAAAATGAACAAACACACCACAAACTAGGCTAAAAGGACTTTATCCACTAATTTCTCACTTGAACTAAAGTTCAACCATGCTTATCTAGAGCAGACAACCTAGAATCTTGGTGGTATAGGCTCCCTCTTATAGTGCACTCACTTCTCCAGTAAAGAAGATGTGCTTCCCAAGGGGAATCACTTCCCAAGGGGTTGTTGTCTCTTCTAAGGATTGTTAAAGTGTTAGATGTCTTCATAGGCATGGGTGATCCCATGAGCCACTAGATAGAAGGATTTTGGACACAATAATAAAAGTTTTTAATTTGGAATACTTTGTTCAATAAGTGGATGATAAAATCCCACAATAGGTTTACTAGCCTTGAGAACTAGAGTTTGATGCACCTCTAAGGGTACTAGAGGAGAGTTATCACCCATCCATACCGCCAATTGGGAATTAGCCAAAATTGGGCCTTTATATAGCAGTTACAGTGGAGACCTAGCTTTAGCCTATTATTACTTTGAAGTTGTCTATTGGCATACCCAATATCAAATATCTTGGTCCAAGGTAGGCTTCTCTAAAATAATTATATAGATTTATCTTACACCAAAAGATCCATGAAAGTGAGGGGAGAGGATATGTTTGTATAACCCTTTGGGATTCTGTTGGCATTACCAAAATGCCAAACATAATAGAAAAGTTTATTTTAGAGCACGGAAACTAGGTGTTTACTAATCTACTAAAAACCATACACAGTGACACAAGGTCTTCGTCATATGTCCTACATCAAATACGTTAGTAGTTTTTAGTATTTATCTTCATAAAAAAAAATAAAAAAATGGACGTCTCCTCCTTCCTGCATAAAAAAGAAAAAGAAAACAGTCTCTAGAAGTTAAAAAATAGTTTCTAAAAGACAAATCAAATCTATTTTAACAAAAAAAAAAAAAACCTAAACTTAAGTTAGATTAAAATCAAAATCCAAACAAAACTAAAAAATGAGGTTTAAATTAAAAGTTAAATTAATATCCAATCTAAGTTAGAAAACTAAAATTTATTTTAAACTAAAAAATAGATGATAGATGTTTTAAAATCTATTCCTAATAACTTAATTAGAATTAACAAAAATTCAACCCACTTAAACTTATATCTATTTTAATTACTTGAACTAGATTAAAAATTAAGAAATAAATCTAACTTACAAACTCTTATAAAAAGGAAGGAAAAAAAAAAAAAAAAAAAATCTAAGTCTCACATGGCATTTCTAAACTTAGTTTAAAGTAAGTTAAAATATCCAAAGTTAAAAATAATATAATAAAAATCTGCAATGAAAGAGGTTATCAACACTCAAAACTGTTGAGCTGTAGTTTTGCATGATGCTTAATGACAGGAATCCTTTCAAACTCCTCTCTTCAAAAGATAATCTAGGATCAACTCCAAGGTTCTAGTTGATCTTGTGACCTATTGGAATTTGCTTAATTGATGATAATGTCTATGTTCATGAGGAGGCCTTTACTAGTTCTAACCAATTTCAAATAAGATGTTTGATCTTCTATTTTTAAAAGTAACCACAAAAGAGATATATTTTATATTTTATGATGAATGCAATTTATTGACACAACTATATGAATTCCTATTTTAACCAAATGTTAGCAAAGAAAATTAAAAAATAACTTAAAAGGGAAATTCTCAATGGACATAAACTATGATAATAACATGTATATGAGTTAAATCATTGAAAAGATTGTCCGTAGGAAACCAATAAAAATAGGAGCTACAATTCCTCAATTCCATTGATGAAATTGCCATGGAAACTCAATAATAACTAAAAGATGTTTCACTCCTCATCAAATCACAGGGCAGCAAAAAGTGCACTCATGCAAGAGAAGAATTTATGCAAGAATAGTAGATGATCTTTTCTCCAACTCGGCATGCTAGTGAAATTGATTAACGTGAAGCAAATACCAAAACTAAAATGCCACACAATCAAATCAATACAAAAATACCATTGGCTCCATTATTATTCATGAACATGCATTCACAAAAATAACACACTCTAGCAAGAATAACTACACTCAGAATGAGACCATCAATAACATATATTATTGCATCAAAATAATGGCCTAGAGTATATATTACATCCATATATTTATAAGAAATAATCTCCTTTTTTTGTGTTGAGAATAAGAGCTCTTAAAATGAAAAACCATACAAAAATCTAATAAAACAAATCTACAAACTAACTCTCTAAATGGTCCTAAGTAGGTCTCCATCAATGTTTATATCAATTAACAGGTGCATGATCCTTTACCTAACTTAAATCAAAGGAAGAATAAGTAGATAAGAATAAGGAAGCTACAAGAGGATCTGAAATTCATTGGAAGATCTAAAAATGGATGTTTGACCTTCTTTGGTTATTTTTGGGAGTTGAACTATTGCCGAACTGTATTTCTAGTGCATGTAATGCTTTAACATATAAATTGGTACTTAACTATTAGCGCACTTTTACTCTTCAACATTCTTAGTGCACCTCTATGAATAGTGCACTTGCACACCTTGCACACCTATGTACATTGCACACCTACACATGTTGCACATTTGTGCATCTTGATGATGACTTTTGAAAATCCAAAAATTTTGCAAGTGTCAACATTGAATTTCCAACACCTAGGTTTTTTGCTTTCTTATCCCAAAGTGATTTGAAAATGTTTATTTTTGACTTTCTCTATGGTTTGCTACTTGGGTAGATTTTGGTAAATCCAAAGCGATATATTTATCTTTAACTATTTGTTGGTAATTGCTAACCTCCATATGGATTTCTACAAAGTCCTCAAGTTTAGTGTCCAGTTCTGACAATACCTCTTTAGTCTTAAATGCGTGCCTAATATCTTTATTAGATGAAGTATCCTTGAAAGCTCTTTAGAATTTTTGGACTAAAAATTGCAGTAAATTGAGCTTGGATTTGGACTTAGCTTCAAAAATGTTAGGGTAGGTAGCATTGTAGTACTTCTCAACTTCGAAAATCTACTCTTGAATTAGGTCTCTTAACCTCTAAATATCCTCATGTAGTCCTTCCTTGACCTTATTGCTAGTAGCTATCTTCTCAATCCAATCCTTGAGCTTATCATGTTCTTCCATTATATATACCTCCATGAGTGTACAATACCTTTGACCTTTTATGGATATTAAAATCTTTAGGTCTTTTGCCCAGGTATGCACCTCACCCATTAAACCAAAATCTTGGTTCACTATGGACACCGATTTATCCACACTCAACTGAATGTAGTGTAACAAGTTCAAATTTCCATGTATTATTTATACACCCTTTTCCTCAAAATTATCACACCATTTCTTACATGCTCCTAAAAATGAATCCATTTGAATAGTCCCCTTCTCCTTCATCTCTAGTATTGCAACAAGAGTGATCTCTAGATTATTTGGATCTATAGGGCCCACTATTCCATGGAGATAGCCTCTCATAAGCTCATTTTATCTCTATAGCATCAACAATTTAGACTCATTCCTATCCATATTCTTAAACACTTATTTTATGTCCATAGTAATCAGTACTTTGGTAGTGTCTATCATGGTCCTTCCTAATAAGACCTCCTTGATTTGATAATCATTGGGAGTTAAATCCTCAATGTTAGCATGTAGAGTAGGAATGGCTATGTGTATGAGAAAGTCCTAATCTTGGTTCTTCATAATGAAGGCCAATGGTCATGCATCACCCATAGGTGGCTTAGGTTTCTTTATGGATTTTACTAGCTCATCCATCCCTCCTTAGTAGTTACATTAAATTTCCTCTTCTATCAAACCATGACCACCCTCTTAAGCCAAGAAAGTTTAGTTCCCATTGGAGACATATTTTATAGAAGAGGGGTTTTGTACTATAGGTCCCTTTCCCTTATCAATCCCCTCTAGAGTCTTTTTTTGTTGAGAGAGATGACTAGTTTGAGTCTTTATTTCTGCTTGAGCTAAGGTCCTAGCCTTATTAGCATGAGGAATTTTTTGAAGTTCCTCATGTATTTTCCCCTTCTTTGATACTTCATTGGCTTGCATTTTCTAGGGCTCTTCTTCCTCTACTACCTATTCTTCAGAGTCTATTGCGAGGGAAAGTGGCATTGCCAAGCCTTTGTCTAGGAATGATAAATAATGAGATAGTAGTGGTGGTAGGCCAAAAGGTCCTTGAGGTAGAGGTGGTGATTGGTTCCATTCCCCTCTTAGAGATTGACTCATTAGAGTATCCTATGTATTCTCCACCACCATCTTAGTGCCCATAGGAATGAAATCAAAATTTGAGAGGTCAATGACATTTGTCTCTTGACCCTCCATGTCTACAATCCACTATTGCTACTAATCCTCTATAGTAGAAACTTGAATAGGTTCTTTTGGAATGGATGGTGGCATTATGGTGGATATTATTCTTATTTCCTCTTCTATAGCCCTAGCCAAGTGAGTCCTCTAACTTAAGGGGAGATACTAAATTTCTTCCCCTTCTTCTACTTCGACATCGGGAATGATTTCTATCACTTGTGGAGGAGTATCTTATTTCTTTAATCTTCTCCTATGTGACCCTCCCACAGTGGTATCAACCCTATCCTTCTTAGGAATTGAGGAGGAGGCATCTTCCTCTTGACCTACCCAAGGTACCCTCTATTTTTCCTTTCTTTGGCTCTTTTTCCTGTTTTGGTGGATGCACTTGCTTAGACTCTTGTACTTGAGTTGCTTGCTCATCCTAAGGCTCTTCTTGTTCAAGACCTTGTTGCAATTGTTGAGGTAGTTGGTTTTTTAATTTGCTACCCTTTGTCAATCTCTACATTTTCACTACTTTATCCACTTCAAAGTATTCAATTTCTCATTCATGTCAATGAACCATTTTTGGCTTGACTAGTGATTGAGACAGGAGAGTTTGTGCTATGACCTTCACACCTTTTCCTTTGATAAGTTGTGTTGTAGCTTGTAGAGCGAAAACCTATGGAAGAAGATCAAATTTGAATGGCTTCTTGATCCATTCTCTTGTTAATTGGACTATATGGTAGGCCCTATTTTTGATATACACATTTTCATAACTACCAATCTCTACATTCATTATTGGATTGTTATATATTTTTTCCCATTTGTATAAGGGATCTAGTACATCTTCAGTGTATTTTTTGATAGCCTTGAGTGGGATCTTCATTTTTAAGGCCTTTTATACCAAATATAGAGTTATCCTACAATAATCCCTTATTCAAACATCATAGTCATATATTGCATTAATCTAGTGGTCCTCTAGTGCATCTTCATGTACAAACTACTTCCTTGCTAGATACATGACCCTAATTGGAGGAGTTTTGACACCATTGCAGATGTTTCTATTATCTTATTATAGATGGTGAGGAATGCATTCCAGTCAATGTGACCAAGTTTAGTGTCTCTAATTTTGGAGTGTACATCTTGAAAGTGGGATTTCTTTAGTGTACTTTGATATTTGAATACTATATGTTTTGCAGCCATCTTTTCTGCAAGTGAGGATGATGAAGATGCCATTCTATTTGCACAAAAGAGAAAAGCATTAGCTCAAAAAGCTAAAAATCTAACCTAAAACAAACCCTAAGTGACAAAAACCTAGCCAAAATGATCCAAAATAGTGAAAACCCAATTCAATCCTCCTTAAGCCCTATAATGCAAAATAGCATACCTAGCACACTTTGATAGGTTTCCTAAGTGTGTTGAATGGTCATTTTAAGGCCATTTTAGCATAGTTGCACACCTATGCATGTGCGCACCCATGTGAGACCACATGTGTACAACTATGTACATGCATGTGGCTAGTGTAGGGTAGGGACTTTATTCCTTCATGTTTGTTCATTGTGCAAAAAGGGTGCACACATGCACACCTTGATGGGGTGTGTATGGGTGAACCATTATTAGTTTTATGTTAGTTTTGAAAGCACTTAAAAGGTGTGCACATGTGCACCTTTCCTTAGGATTTTGTTTCTTGGTCTTAATGTTTCAAAAGAAAAGGTGCACAAATGCACACCTTGAATAGGTGCATATGTTCACACCTTTTCTAGTCTGCATGCCTTAGTTTTTTTGTTCTCTTTATCTTTTAGGTTTTTTTAGGTGATCAAATGTGTGTACATGTGCACCTTTAGTGTCTTAATACTTATGTGTTTTGTGTCTTGTGTACAGTGTAGCACACCTTTGAAGGTATGAATATGTGGTTATAGAGGAGGCACGAAGAGAAGTGAGGACTGGGGAAGGGGTCTTAGGGTTATATACACCCAAACTCAACATGTACACCCATTTTAGGTGTGCACCTATATAGGTGTACATGTGTACATCTCCAAAGGGAAATTAGTGTGCACTTGTGCATTTGCCACACCTATGCACCTAGGATAGGTGTGCATGTGTGTTAAATGTGCTAGTTGGTACAAGAAACAAAATCATTTGAATTCTTTGACAAAGAAATACCTCTTCCTAAAAGTTAAAACCATAAGGAGTGATCTATGAAATGCATCAAGAATGAGTCTTGATGACACCTACCCCCAAAACTAACACAACTTTGAAAGAAAATACACTACTAAAAGAAAACATACTTGTAGAAAAGGAAAATTCTATTTTTTTATTTTTATTTTTTTTGCTTTTAGGCCTCAAAGTAATGTTTCAAGAACTGTCCATTGATAAGAAATGGGACCGATTCTCCTTGTAAGGAACTTAGCCTAAAAGTATTTTCTCCCAAAATCTCTTCAATTTGATAAGGGAAAATCCACAAGCATTGAAACTTAGTGTGACTTCATGACTTTTCTTTTGCCTTATCCCTTTGGAGAATAAGGTAAGATATTATGAAATATTTTATTGTGGCCCACTTGTCAAACACCTATTTGATGACAGCTTGATGTTTCACCATATGTTCCAAAAATTTTATTCTTCTCTCATCCAATTCCAAGAGATTCATTAATCTAATCTAAACTCTACCCATGTCCTCAGCATACCCCTTCATAAATTTCAATACTAGAACCCTGAGATTAAGTAGGAACACTGGTTCTTGTCCATAGAAAAGTAAATAGGCACATGTCCCCAAATAATTTTTTATCGTCACTCCATCTATCCATAATGCTTACTTTAGGTGAGTGTGCCAATCTTTTGGATTTTCTTGTAGTAATTTCTTTATCATTATGACCAAATTCTTATTGGTGGACTTAGCCACACCATTCCTTTGGGGATAGTAATTAGTAGAGAACTTGATGATGACCTGATTGTCTAGTTCCCATTGAGTAAGGAAGATTGATGCAAATGATGATCTATTATGGCATACTAGGAAGAACAACATACCAACCCTTGTGACAATGTTTTCTTCCAAGAAATATGTAACCACCTTTTCCATGTAATTTCAAAAAGTTTTAGCTTTTATCTAGTGTGTTGAATAGTCTATAGCTATGAGGATGAACATATGTCTTATAGGTGATGATGGGTTTAGCAAACCAAAAAATTCTAGCTCCTACTTAGCAAATTGGCATGCCTCAAACACTGGTTGTAATGGAATAGTAGGATTCCTTTCTTTATTAGAACTTGTCTAACAAATATGGCAAGAACATACATGTTCAAATGTATCCTTAAAGATGGTAGGCCAAAAATAACCTGATCTCAAAATAATATGCATTGTAGTTACTGTCAATCAATGTACCATGCCATATCTATCATGAAAATATTCCAAAACTTCTTTCACTTCTTCATGTCCCAAGAATTTCAAATAAATTCCCTCATAGTTCCTTTTGTAAAGTTTTCTATCTTATAGCATATATGGTTCACATTTCATCTTGAGTCCTCTACACTGGGAACTATTCATCCAATTAGGGTATTGATTTTGAAAAAGATAGTTAAAAATATCTTGATACCAATCATTAGTGATTATTCCTTGATCAATATCCACTTGAGACACCATGATCTTTTATTGATTATCCTTGTTGATTTCATCATCAAATTTAATTTCATTATCATTATCGATCTCATTATTAGCTATCATCTTGGTTAATCCTTGTCCTCTAACCAACATCATTAGTTGAATCTCCAAATCAAACTTTTGCAATATAGCCATCTATTTTCCTCATCTCTCACTTAGTTCATTGTGTATCAACAATGTCTTAACTATAGGATCAGGCACAATTACATATATCTTGCTCTTGAGTATATAATGGAAAAATTTCTTAACTACCTTTCTCAATGCAAAAGATTATTTTTCAAGATTAGAATTGTTCAACTTAGCATTATTTAGTGGGAAAGTCATGAATGCAATAGGTCTCTCATCCTCTTTGTCTTTCTTTTGAGTAAGAATCCCAATGCATGAATGCTCCAAAGAAAATGAATAGATTTTGAATGGTAAATCACAATCTAGAGTTATAAGAACTGAGGCTATAGAGATTGCTACTTTGATGTCTTCAAAATATTTCTTTATTTTACGAACCCATTTAGTCTTTGCACCTTTCTTGAGTAGGTCATTAAGAGGACATACCATCTCAACAAATCCAACAATGAACTTACATATGAAAATGATTTTTCCAAAGAAAGACTTTATCTCTTTACGACTATGAGGAGGTGATAGATTAAGAGTTGCCTCTATCCTTTCAAGATCAATAGATATCCCAACTTCAAAAATAATATGACCAAGAAGCTTTCCTTTGGTAATCCCAAATGTTTTTTTTTTTGGATTTAGTGATATAAAATACCTTCAAAATCGATTGATTACTTTTTTCTAGTTTTCAATATGAGTATTCCTATCTTTAGAAAATATAGTAAGGTCATCCATGTAGATGACTATGCACTTGTTTATTAGCCCTTTGTAGGATTCTTCCATGAGTTTTTGGAATGTGGATCCTACATTGATCAGTTTAAAAGGCATCCTTTGGTATGAAAAGGTTCCCCATTTTGTTGGAAGTGTAGTCTTTGACCTGTCTTCTTTATCTACCATCACTTGGTTATATCTAAAATGTAAATCTAGAAAAGACATCATTTTAGACCCATTCACAATTTGTAACACTTCATCAAGGAAGGGAAACAAGTAATTATCCTTGTGGAAAGCCAAGTTTAAATTTTAAAAATCCACACAAAGGTGAATTTATCTAGTCTTTTTTCTTACTGGAACCAAGTTAGCAACCCATGTAGAATGTCAGATTGGAAAGATAATTTTAGCATCAAGTAAATTTTGTACTTAAATTTCATTATCAAAGGATCAATTATGGGATTCACTAGTCTTTGTCTCTAACAAAAGGTTTTGGCATTAGGTTTCAATGGAATGTCATGAGTAATGATCTCAAGATCATAGGTCTTGAGTTCTTCATAACTCCATGATATGATGTCTTTATACATTATTAGAAATTCAAGCATACTTTCTCATTCTTGAGGATTACAAGCCTTTCCAATTCTCACCATCTTTGGATCTTCTTTTGTGCCTAGATTATATGAATCACATTCTTCAACCCCATTTTCTTTAACATTCCTCTTACTACACACTGATTCATCTTGATTGAATATAGTTCTAACACTAAAATCCCCTTAAAAATAGTATTGGTCTTCAAATTTATAATTCCATCTTCATCCTCTCATCCATCTTCTTCAGGCTTGTCATCAAGAATATCATCAATATCTTGTTTGGTAAAAAGATCATTGCACATGATAAACTTGAGAATTTGTTGGTCATCTTGGAAGATTTGGAAGTTTTTAATATTATCTAGAATAGATGTAGTAACAACCAATTCAACTAAAAGTCTCTTTAGCTTTTTCTATTCAATGGGTTGCAATGCACTTGCTAAAAGGGCAAGGGCATCAGATACCATGTTCTTCTTCCTTGGATGTACCTTATGTTCAAGGCCTAAAAATCTTCCAAAAAATCCCAAACTCTTTTATGGTATGCAAGTAGTCTCCTATCATTGCATGAGTAGATTGATTTCACCTATCTAATGACTAATTGAGAGTCTCCTTTAATTATGAGAGCTTTGACATCCTTTTCCAATGTGAAGAGAAGTCTACAAATCAAGGTTTCATACTTTGCAACATTTCTAGTACATGTAAATTGTAAGTGATATGTGGCATAAAATGAGCTACCTTTGAGAGTAATTAGTTCATACATGTGTTGACTCCTAATTTTCATTTAGAGCTATCAAACTTGAGTGTCTTGATTGGTTTTTCTTTAGACTTTCTAGTCTTATACATATTTGTATGTAGCTTTTTCTTCACTTCAGCCTTGAAGGATTATTTCCTTGGGACCCATTGCAATCTCTCCCATAGTGGACTTTGTGAGTTGCCACCATTTATCTTTGATATAGGGTTTTTTTTTTTCTCTTGTTGACTTTGAATATCCCCAATTAATTTGATGATCTTATCAATCTAGGGTTTTAGATGAATGAACACTAAGGTTCAGCCTTGGCCTATTTAATAATGTCTTATCCTCTAGACTTTGATCATCCTAGGTAGAGGATCCAAGATAAACCCCTACTATTTAAAGAAGTTTCACTATATGATGAATCAGAATATTCTTTTTCTTCTTTATAAAACTCAACCAATTCAAATATGCTTATAGAACTTGAACTTTCCTTTTTTACCTCATTTGGTATTTGGTCATTTTTTAATTGCATTATCTGAGTGAGTACCCTTGTGACTACTTCTTGACAATGTGAGCATTTAAATTCTAAATGACTAACTTTTTGTAACCTACAAAAACCAAAAAGAAGAAAAATATTTGGGTTTGCTTCCTCTCCTAAGCATTGTAAGTTTGTAACCATACTATCTACAAACTAAGCTACAAGTTCTTCTTTTGGAGTAGGGATCATATATTCTTTATTCATATGGTCAAGTTTCTTGGCTACATCTATGTCAAGAGACATCACTTTGTAGGAGCCTAGCTTAGCTTGGAAAAATGCTACTTTATTTGGTGCATTGTATTCTATGATCATTGTCTTCAGCTTTGGTTCAACATCAATCTTGATTTGATCATTCAGTCCCTTCCACAGTACCAATAATTGAGTAAAATCAATTGAAAACCATCCTCTCAAGCACTTTGTCCATTCTCTACTTAGCAATGATCCATAATTTTTAGGGATTTCAACCACATGTATGTCTATAATGTCTTGAATTCAAGCATCTACAATCAATTATATTCTAATATCCTTCAATACCACAATAAATTTTACTTCTAACTTATCCAATTATATCACTATCCAATTTGAGGGTTGAGGAGTGGCTCCCAACCTTTGAGCTATTAAAACTGGCATGATATTTTAAGAAGCTCCTAAATCTATATGACAATTGTGCTAGTTCTTTCAAAAAAAATTGAGACTAAGAAAGGAGGCACTTCAGTCTTTTCTTTATACATGGTAGACATTGCCTCAAAAGTATTGACTTGTTGTGATGTTGTCTTTTGAGGGACTATGTTTACATTTGGCATTGTCTTTGCATGATCAAGAGTCTTTAGAACTACTTCCCTTTGATTAGAATAATTTTGTAGCATATCAAACATGTACATATTTTCCTTGGTTCTATTTAGCTCTTCCACCACATTGTATTTTTCAGTTTCCCATATAAGATTCTTCAAGATCATAGGTATGTTCCCTTGACTTTAATTTTGTTTGCCCAATGTAGGGTACTTTCATAGGTACTATATTGTTATTATTTCTTGGATCAAGAGGTGTTGGATCCAAGGTAGGAGGAATCCCATCGGTCATAGGTTCCCTTCAGTTATGCAAGTTGTAAGTATTCTTATTTTCATTTTGAAAAGCTAGCATCTCTTCTAGTTGAGGATTTGATTCTTGAAAAAAAAGTGAATTCTTCACTAGCTTGTTGTTCCATTCTAGGATTTTGTGGAGAATCATTAGATTCTATCATCATAGCATTGTACTACATAGAAGACTCACCATTATTGCCTTGTGAATTTTGGCTCATCTATTGATTTCTTTGATATATGAGCCACCATCGTTAGGTACATTTTGGTTATTTTCAAAATTTTTGATGTCCATATACTAAGCATTATTATTATTATTAGCAGTGATCCTTCCATTGTTAGAATGAGTGTTCCATTGTAGATTCTTCCTTTGAAAGGCATTGTTTCAATCTAGAGGATTGTAATTATTCCTTACATTTTTATTTCAATTGAAATTATTGTTGTAATTCTAACCATAGTTGTTGTTGTAAGGGGTTGGATTGGTTCTTTGAAAGTTTTTTTTCTTTCCTTGTGACAACCTCAAATGAGTTAATTCATTGGTAATATGAGACATTGTTTTCTTCATTTGACTAATTTTGGATGAGACATTATTTTCTAGTACAATGGAAGTCATTGCGTTTTGCTCAAAGAGAGAAGCTTTTGGAGGTTGATATCTTGGGTAGGTTATGGTTTGAACTAGTGATGCTGGTGTCTATTGTAGTAGGATTGGATTTATTGGAATGAATTACCTAGGAATTAGTGGTGTTCTAGCAGGATATGTTGGTACTATTGTAGTTACTTGAGCTAGAACCATCAATCCTTCTCCATTATGATTATGTTTCTTGGTAAAATTAATTTCTTTGTCGAAGACCTTTTCTAATGTGTTAATGTTTGTAGTCGGTAGCCTTTATAGAAAGATAGCCGCAAGATGGTCCATATTTTTTAGATAAATCTAAATTGTAATTTCAACCAGTATAGTATAAGGTGTTTCCAACTTGTAGAAAGCCATATGAAAGAGATTATTGAAATGTGAAATGGTCTCCCTTCCATTGGATCTCTTTTGATTGATATGAATTGATGATGTATCACAACTATGTTGATGAATATTTTGAATTGTTTTAGGAACAATTTTTCAAAGCTGGCCCAATTCTAGATACATCATGGTGGAAAATTCATGTACCAGTTAAATGTAATTTCTCCCAATGAGTATTGAAATAAATGGTGGACCATATTCTCTTGTTGAACTTGTCTTCAATTGCATATTTCTTTAAAAACTTTGATATTTTCCTTAGCTATTCATGTTTCTCCATAGATGAAACTTGGTAAAAATTTCTCAGGATTCTTGGGAAGGTCATTAAGTGCACCTTGCAAGTTAATTTGTGAATCTACATTCTTTGCAAAGAAGAGCATCGATGGAGGATTTGGTAGAACAATGTGTGGAGATTGGTTTGGAGGTGGAACTAAAGATGATGAAATTTGGAATATAAGTGGTAGAATTTTGAAAAAACCTTTATCACTATGAGGCTTATGAAAATGACAAAGTTCTAAGAACATAGGTTCACTATTTGAAGATCTTAAAGCTTGCTAAAATGGAGACAATGGATCAAGATCTTCTAGCTTGTATCAATTATGGAAAAGAGCAGCTTTTCAGAAGAACACTTTCTCAAAAAAATGCACCTTGCACACTTGTGCACCTTGTACACCTACGCACCTTGCACACCTTTTGATAGTTTTAGATGGAAATTATTTTGAATTTCATAAAACTTCAAAATTTCATAACAATAAGTTTCTTTTCTGTCTCGAATGGTATGAGGCCCTACTTCTAGCACCACTTTTATTGAGCTATCATTTTTTATGATCCTTAATGAAATAAATATTTTCAAATTCCTCTATCGAAAAGTAAATCTAAGACCAACTCCAAGGTTTTGGGTGATCTTGTGGCCTACTGGAATCTGCTCAATTGAAGATAAATGTGTATGTTCATGAGGAGGCCTTTTCTGGTTCCAACCAATTTTAGATAAGAAGTTTGATTTGCTAGTTTGAAAAGTAAACACAAAAGAGATATATTTTTGGTATTTTCTAGTTTTATTATAAATGTATTTTATCAACACAACTATATGAATTCATAATTTAACCAAATTCTATCAGAGATAATAAAAAATATAAGGTAATGAGAGATTAAAGAAAATAACTTGAAAGGGGAAATCCTAAAGGACACAAACCACAATAATAACACATCAACAAGTTAAATCATTAAAAAAAAATGGTAAGAAACCAATGAAAATAGTAGCAACACTTTCTCAATTCCACTAATGAAATCATCGATGGGAAATCCATAATAATTAAAAGATGTTTCACTCCTCTTCAAATCATGAGGCCACGAAAAGTGCACTCATGCAAGACGGAAAAGCTATGTAGAAATAATAGGTGATATTTTCTCCAACTTAGTACATCAAAAAAAATTATTATTATGAGGAAAACACCAAAACTCAAAGGTGTTGATATATGATTGAAAAGATCATTTGAGTAGAAAGATTGTTATTATTGAAGAAGTTTTTTCAATCATTGTTTTGTCATTGATGTCAAACTTGCTATATGTTGGTAAGACAATTGCTTATATGTTTCAAGCACTATCACTTAGTTGATTGATGTGGAGGACTTGATCAACAAGATGTAATAAAATTACCTAGAGGAAAGGTTGAGTTTTGATTATGTATTGAAGTGCAAGAATTAGTTATGATAGTGATAACATAATGTATTGATAATCTACTTGTGGTTACAAAATGATTGGTTACACTTAGAAAGTTTAGAAGGAAAAGATTGGAAAAAGTTCATTTGCTAAGCTTGACCAAGTTTATAGAAGGTGCTAAGAAAAGTTAGTGCAAGTTGAGAAAAAAGTCAGTTTGAGCCGAGTGAAAGAAGTTTCTAGTGAATGCCAAGCAAGTTAGTAGGTGCTGAGCAAGGTAGTAGATGCCAAGTGATTTTTAGTTGATGTCAAGCACTAGTAAAATGTAGTTGATGTTGAGTGATTTTACAATAGATGTCAAGTAACATAGTATGTGTTGAGCATCAATAAATTGAAAATGTCGAGCTATTGCATTATGAAAAAGATTGAAGAATCACCAAATAAAAGATGAAAAGTTTGTTTTCTAGGAACTTGTAAATTAAGAGGAAGATAAGATTGATGAGTTGGAAGCACATAATCTTATGTAAACCATTTTGGAGAAGAATTAAAATGGATTCTAGAAGAAGTTTCTAGAGAAGACAAGATATGGGGTAGATACATTGTATCCTACCTAATCCATCAAAAGCCCTAATTTTTGAGACGTATAATGAGTGGGAAAAGAGTTCTAATTACCTATATGTAGGGATGTCTAGTGTACTAATTGATATGTTGTGTCTTATGCTTTACATTTCTGGAAGTTAGTTTAAATAGTAACATATCAATTTTGGTTAACACACAAAATGAATGCATGCATGGTTAAGAATGTTATGTGGGTTCACTAAATTGTGAAAAGTTTTATTTTGTACATCTAGACCTTGAATAATTGATTCACATCCCCCCCTCTCAGTTATTCTAAAAATAATTCCAACAAAAGGTGGCATAATGAAATCAACACAAAAAACTATTGGCTCCATTATTATTCATGAACATGCATTTACAAAAATAACACACTCTAGTAAGAATAACTACACTCAGAATGAGAGCACCAATAGAATATATTATTGCATCAAAATAATGGCCTAGAGAACATATTACATCCATGTATTTATAAGAAAACATTTCCTCTTTTTTTTTGAGAGTGAGAGCTCTTAAAATGCAAAACCAATGTAAAAACTAATTAAAAATGTCTAATTTATACAAACAAAATCTTTAAATGGTGCTAAGCAGGTCTCCACACTATTTTATATCAACTAATGGATGCATGCGACTTTACATAACTTAAAGTAAAGAAAGAAGATGTAGATAATAAGAAGGAAGCTGCAAGAGGATCTGAAAGTCACCAAAAGCTCTAAAAATAGAAGCTTTACCTTCTCTAGTTGTTTCTAGGAATTGAATTATCGTCAAAATGCATTTCTAGTGTTTGGAATCTTCTAAATTAAGAACTGGAAGTTAAATGTTGATGCATTGTTACTTCTTCAAAATTGTTGATGCACCAATGTGAATAGCACACCTATGCACCTTGATGATAGGTTCCAAAAGTCCAAAATTTTCCTAGGTGTCAACATTGATTTTTCAACATCTAAGTTTTTCCCTTCCTTATCCCAAAGTAATGTTTGGATGTTTATTCTTGAATTTCTCTATGATCTATGCTACTTCGGTAGCTTCTGGTAAATACAAAGTTGCATATTTATCTTTAACTATTTGTTGGTTAAATTTAACTTCCATATGAGTTTCCACAAAATCCTCAAGTTTAGTCTCTAGTTCCAACAATGCCTCTTCAATCTTAAATACTTGCCTGATATCTTCATCAAAGAAAGCATCCTTGAAAGTTCTTCAAAATTTTTGGGCTACTGATTGCACTGAATTGAGCTTCACTTTTGACTAATTTTCAAAATCCTTGAGGTAGGTAGTGTTGTAATACTTCTCTACTTCCAAAACCTTCTTTTGAGTCAAGTCTCTTAACCTTTAAATATTCTCATGTAGTCCTTCCATTACATTTTTTCTAGTAGCTATCTTCTCAATCCAATCCTTGAGGTTATTAATCTCTTTCACTGTATATATCTCCATGAGTGTATGATACCTTTGACCTTTTATTGATGTCAAAATATGTATATCTTTCATCCAGGTATGTACCTCATCCATTAACCCAAAATCCTAGTTCACTATGGACACTAGTTTCTCCCTTCTTGATTGAATGTAGTGCAACAGGTTTAAATTTCCCTATATTATTTAAATACCCTTTTCATCAAAATTAACACAACATTGGTGACATGCTCCCAAAAATGAGTCCATTTTAATAGTCCCCTTCTCCTTCCTCTCTAGTGTTCCAGCACAAGTGGTCACTAGATGATAAGATCTATTAGGCCCACTATTCCATGTAGATAGCCTCTCATAAGCTTATTTGTCTTTGTAACATAAAAAATTTAAACTCATTCTTTCCCATATGCTTAAACACTTCTTTTACACCTGTAGTAATTAGTGCTTTGGGAGTGTCTACCATGGGCCTTCTTAATAATACTTCCTTGACTTGACAATCATTAGGATTAAAATCTTCAGTGTCAACATGTGGAGAGGGATGGCTATGTGTACAAGCAAGTCCCAATATTTGTTCTTCATAATGAAGGCTAGTGATTGTGCATTACCTATAGGTAGCTCAAGCTTCTTGATGGTTTTTACTAGCTCATCCATTCCCTCATAAGTATTTACATTCAACTATCTCTTATGTTGAAACATGACCTCCCTCTTCAACCAAGTAGGTGTAGTGCCCATTGGAGACATAGATTTGACTAAAGAGGGGATTTGCATGGTAGGTCTCTTTCTGTTATTAGTCCTCTCTGGAGTCATCTCTTGTTGAGAGAGATTACTAGTTTGAAGTCTCTATTTCTACTTGGGCTAAGGTCCTAGCCCCAGTATCATGAGGATTTTGCTGAGGTTCCTCATGTATTTTCCCTTCCTCTAATACTTGATTGAATTTCATTTTCTAGGGCTCTTCATCTTCCTTAGCCTTTCCTTTAGAGCATTATAGGAGGAAGTGGTCTTTCTAAGACTTTGTCCATGAATGAAAAATCTTGAGAGGTAGTAGTGGTAGGCATGGAGGTCTTTGAGGTAGAGGTGGTAATTAGTTCTAGTCCTCTCTTAGGGATTGAATTGTTGGAGTATCTCACATCTTCTCCTCCACCATCTCAGTGCCCATAGGCACAAAATCAAAATATGAGAGATCAAAGACATTTATCTCTTGACCCTCCATTTCTGCAATCTACTACTATTGTTTATCCTTTGAAGTAGTAACTTGAATAGTTTCTTTTAGAATAGATGGTGACATTATGGTGGAGCTTCTTCTTCTTTCCTCTTCTATAGACCTAGACAAGTGAATCCTCCAACTTAAGGGGATATATTCAATTTGATCCCCTTCTTCTTCCTTTGATTCGACTTTAGGAATGGTTTTGTAGCACTTATGGAGGAGGATTATCCATTTTCTTTAATCTTCTTCTATGTAACTGTCTCATAGTAGACTTAACCCTAGCCTTCTTGGAAATTTAAGGGGAGGCTTCTTCCTCTTGACCTACTGATGACACCCTCTATTCTTCCTCTTTCTCTAGATCATGTTCCTATCCTGGTGGAGACACTTTCTCAGTCTCTTGGACTTGAGCTACCTTCTCATCTTGAGACTCTTATTGTTCAAGACCTTGCTACTATTTTTTAGGAAACTAGGTTTTTTGTTTGCTACTCTTTATAACTCTCTTCCTTTTCACCCCTTTTTCTACTTCAAAATACTCAATTTCCCACTCATGTTGACGAAACATTTTTGGCCTCACTGGTGCTTGAGTTGGGAAAGTTGGTACTGTGACCTTCACACCTTTGGCTTTGATAGGCCATGTTGTAGCTTGTAGAGGGATATCTTATGGAATTGGATCAAGTTTGAAGGGATTCTTGACCCATTTCTTTGTTATTTGGACTATACGGGAGGATCTATTATTGATATCTATATTCTCATCTCTACCAATCTCCATATTCATGGTTTTCCTATCGTAGACTTTGTCCCAATTGTACAAGTGACCCAAAACATCTTTAGTGTCTTTTTCAATAGCCTTGACTGGGATCTTCATTTTCAAGGCCTTTTCTACTAGATATAAAGTCATTCTAAAATAATTTCTTATTCAGACATCATAATCATCTATTGCATTCATCTAGTGATCCTCTAGTGCATATTCATGTACAAACTACTTCCCTACCAGATGGATGACTATCCCTATGTTCTTGAAATAAGGGCAAGGGGAGTTGTACTCTTCTAAGGGATACTCATCCCATTCTGAATGGAAGGTCATGATATCTTACTTTTCTATTTTACCTTGAAAGCACCTATGGTGATTAGCCACACCATGTCTTCTTGTGCTATTTCTTCACCCTGTCATATGTAGATGTGAGTAGCCTAGAAATCTCCAACAAAATGAGCCTATCTAAATGATATCTTGGGAGTTTCATTGGGTTGACTTGTGTGCCAACTACCCTTAGGTATGTGAATTTTTTGAATTGAATGTGGTAGATGTCAATCTCTATGATTTTGGTTGTTGCCTCTACTAACATCCATTTGGCATAATCACTCTCTATAAATTAGATGATTATGAATATAAAGCTATAATTCACTATCTTATATTCTTTTCTCTGATAAAAAAGTTTCTTCTTTACTGGTTGAAGATATACAACATAGGGCAATGCATTAGCATCTTGCATTCTACCATTTTTGTAAATTCCTAGTTAGTAGGTTTTTCTATCTGCTAACAAGTACACTAAATTTGATGTCATGTAGAATTTGGGGTTGACCTTAACAACTACCAGGTTTTCATCTAGGTTATCACTCATCATAGTGGCCCAATCAGTTGGTATTTTTGTCATTTGGATGGTTTCTATGAAATGCAATGACCATATATTAAGATGTCTAGTGGCTGGTAGGCCCATGACTTTTCTCAAAACTATGATAGCATATCCCATGTCATCTTTCATATATCCCTAGGTCATGTCTCCCTTTTTGAATCTATATTAGACTTGTGTTCTATAAAGAAAAAATGATGATTGAATTATCTATTTGTCTTCCTTATCATGATCCTAATACCATCTTTCAGCTCCTTCATAAGATCTATGTACACACTAATTGGCTCTAGGTAAGTGGAAGACTTTCTAAATGTTGTGAGGTCAAAGGTCCATAAATATCTCTCCTATGACACTCTTGACAACTTTCTCTTTAGTGACATAGTTTCTGGCGAGAGCCATGATAAGTTTTGAAGATTGCACATAAGTAGAATATGATGTTGCATTAAATAATTTTGATCAAATGAGTGCCAAAGCCATTACAAATCTTTCCCTTGGCTTATTATAGATGGTGAGGAACACATTCCAGTCAATGTGACTAAGTTCAGTGTCTTTGATTTCAAAGTGTCCATCTTGAAAGTGGGATCTCTTTGGTGTACTTTGATATTTGAATACTATAGGTTTGGAAGCCATCTTTTCTCCAAGTGAGGTTGATGAAGATGCCATTCTATCTATACACAAGACAAAACCACTAGTTCAAAAAGCTAGAAATCTAACACAAAAATTACCCAAACCAAAAGCTAGCCCAAATGCTCCAAAATAGTGAAAATTGAATTGAATCCCCCATAGCCCGATAATGAAAAATAGCACACCTTGATAGGTGTGCTAAGTGTGTTGAATGGTCATTTTAAGGCTATTTTTAGCACAATTGTGCACATGTGCACCCTAGTGAGGTGCTCACATGTACATATGCATAACTATGCACATGCATGTGGAAAATGCAAGGGTGACTTAAGTAGTCTATGTTTATTCATTATTCAAAAAGAGTGCACACATGTGCACCTTGATGAGGTGTGCATGTGTGCACCCTTATCTATTTGATGTTGGTTTGGAAAATACTTAAAAGGTGCACATGTGCAAACCTTGGGGAGGTGCATACATGCACACTTTTCCTTAGGCCTTTTTTTCTTGGTCTTAAGGTTTCAAAAGAAAAGGTGTGCAAATGTACACCTTGAATAGGTGCTCATGTGGCATCTTTTATAGTCTTAATCCCTTATAATTTTTGTGGTGATCAAAGGTTCACACATGTGCATCTTGAGAAGATGTGCATGTACACACCTTTGGTGTCTTAAAACTTATCTATTCTATGTCTCATGTAGGGTGTAGTGTGTTGGTGTTTTAAAACTACTAGAAAAAAGACCTTATACTAGGATAATAAGGACACAACTTAGTCTAAGGGTTAGATACATCCTATATTCAACTAAGAACTCTTCTAATCTAGTCCCAACTTTAACAAAATTTCACGGATTCTCTTATCTTTCAGCTCTACAAGGCTTAGGTGGGTGCACCTTAGGAATAAAAGGCTTGATACTTGATATTTTCTTCACACTTCACTCATTGACTAATATTTTTCTTCATACTTATTCCTTACAGTAGATAATTTTCACAATTCTTCTTAGTTTTGCAGATAATTCTTGGTCACAACACCTAACTATAACACACAAATATTAATTGCAAACAAGTGTTGACCAACAATTTAAATTATTCATACATGAAAGTAAAAATTGATTTGACTTTAAAGTTTTTCTTTATGCAGCTCCATGATTTTGTCAACATGCAATTGAATAAATTGATTAGTGCCTTATCCATTGGCATTCAAAGTCTACCCAAAATTTTTTACCTAATTAATTCCCTTACAATCAATTATATCAACAATTAACCCTAAACCCCTTTCTTATGAATATCCTTCTTATATAACTGGAAATCCTATACATTTAATGAAGCATTTACTTAATTCCTTGAATTAATATCACAAAAAATTGATATAACACCTATCTTAGTTTCATTAAATTGCATAAACCTTGATTGTACAATGTTGATATAACCAAAACATAATAATGGAGATAGAATATTCCCTTTGTATTAATTATCTTTGAAAATTATACAACACTAATGTAAACTTAGAATACTTCAAGGTATGACAACTTCTCTTTCAATATGTTTCTGTACTCTTAAATTTATAGATTAATAGATCACAAAATTTACACTAAATACTGACTTGACCGAATGCAAGACTAGCATAACACTAAAAATCACATAAAATTTTGACCCTTCTCTAGCCTTGGGATCTCATTTATATAGTATGACATGCAACAAGCTTTAGGCCTAGAGAAAAAGGACAATTGTCCTTAAGACAAAAATATTTGTCTTCTGCTTTCTTACTTTACAACATAATGTCCTTATCAATGATCCTTTTTGGGTGGGACCACTTCTATTGTAACCATTTTTTGTTAAAGTACTTTGTCTTATGATTGGTCCATTTGTAGTTGTTTTCCATCCAACTATGGGACCATCTAATTTTCACTCAGTCTTTTTGGTCATGATATTTGTAAATTAACTATAACTTGTTGCTCTCCCTCCAAGTCATCAAATTGAACTATCATGTCCATAGTTATAACTATAAATTCTTTTGTTAGGTCATTAGTTTGCATAACCATATCTATTTTTTCAGTTTGTTGCTCCTCTTTCCTTTCCTCTATTTGAATAGGAGCATCCACTATCTATAATTCATCCTAGTTTATATCACCTTTAGATTCTTCTAGTAACAACTAAATCATTTGAGCATATTCTACCATCCACTTGTTGAAAAGTGTATCATTTGGCCAATTGAAATTCAAGATTTCTTGTTGCTTTCGCAAGATATCCTTTACTATTTTTTCTATCTCAACAAAGTCCTTTTTAAAAGAACCAAAGAATATTTGTACCTTCACAATTTCCTCAGTCATCTTGGCAAACCATATGCGATCTATTTCATTTATGACCTTATCCAGTCTAATGCTCATCAAGTCATCTAATTCTTTTACCCATTCTTATCTATCATTCAATTTTCCTATGCCTTTGAATGCATGAGAAAACACACCAAAATTTACACCAAGGTAATTTGAAAAACAATTGCTAATTCTCCTTTGTAGCATATTCCTCTTATTTTCAAAATTAGAGAGGCTATTAGTTAAATCAAAACTTTTATCTACTAGCTCACATGAAAGACTAATAACTAAACAACATAAAATAGTGACATCAGTGTCCTTACTAATCCATTTATTCATAATTGGTCTCAGAGTAGCCTCATTATCTGTTAGTTCATTTTGCACATCTATTAATTTTGACAACTGCAAATAAAATGCAGGTTAGTCTACTCTGTCCACTAGATACATAATTGTATCTCTTAGCTTGTTTTCATATTAAACACCCAATTCCACATGCATTGACCATAATTTAGTCATTTCTTCTTCAAGCTCCTCAATTGTATACATTTGGGGTTCCTATGGGGTATTTGGCATTTCAATAATGGGAATTGTGTCAAAAGGTGCAATTGGAGGATGAGGAGGATAGGTAATCCTTGGTTGACTAGATTCTTCTCCTACTTTCCTTTTCCCTAGTTGTCTCTCCATTTGAGAAATCATACCTTCCATCCAATGTATTCTCCTCCTTCTTTCTGCATATGTCTCTAACACTCTCTCAAATTTATTATTCAATTCTAAGAATTTTTTCTTATATTTGGCAACAACTACTACTCCAAAATCTTCTAATTCCTTGCTCATCCTAGAAATTTTGTCACTATCCACCTTGTTTTCCTTGTAGACCATAAGACTACCTTTTTGCTCAAAATATAGAACCTCTTGAATTTTGGCTTTATCTCTTTTTTAAATTTTCCACATTACCAAGGCTTGATGGTCATTACTGTACTTTAACTCCTTATGGGCTTGTAAGACTTCTTCCTTAGTCTTAAACTAGGTGTCTTTTGCCTTCCTTACTGTGTCAAAAACCATTGCATTGGCAATGTCCCACTCAAGTAATCTGAAAACTCCTAAATCCTTCAATAGCTACCTACCCCCTTTAGGGGTTATCTACACAAATCCTTCTATAAGGTTAACTTTTACCTATTCCTCAATTTTAGAGTCCTACCTATTAGGTTTCTTTGTTTTAATCATTTTGCATTTTGCCTCAAAATTGTTAATGTTTCTTCTCCAGTAAAATTGAGTGAATTCCCTTGATTTAACAAAAATTTCACTATCTAAGAACTTCTTAGATGCATCTTCCACCACAAATCAATCTCTTTTCCTCTAAAATCTCCCACAATGAGGGCTAATGTAGGCATAGGGGGTTCCTTTAGGATTCCTTCCTTTATATCTATTGTGGTGATTAGAATATCATTTTCCCCTCCCATTTATTTTAGCTATTCCCTTAATGATATCTCATCTTCTATTCGAAGGGGATTTTGTGTGGGGGAATACTTTTTATCCCTAGAAGAGGAACCCTATTATAGTTTCTGTTTCTTAAAAGTAGGTGTAGTAGGTGGGCTCTCAGAAAGTTATCTCTTGTAAAGAGGTATAGGTTGCACACTCTTTGCCACCACATATCTAGGTCTTCTTTGCAATGTATATTAGCCTGTTGATATGATTACTCTATTAGCCAATCTAGTCTTTATCTCAACTACTTTGTCTAAATAATTTTGGCTTAGGATTTCTTTCTTTATATTCAAGGTTTGCATAAAACCAAAAAAATTATTTATAAGAGAATCCATTTTGGCACCCCAATGTTTCTTATGATCAAGGGGATCATATTTTAGTTCAAATTTTTTTACAAAATCCAACACCTTATTGTATACTTTCCACTTTTCCTTCCTAACCTCTTGTTCTTGCAACAAAAACTGATTTCTGATTACATCTTTTGGGAAGTAGAAAATATGTTCATGAGACTTGGCTCTTGTTCTCTCTTTGAAAAAATCATAAAAACCCTTAGGATCTATGAACCAAGAATGGTATTGAGCCATTTGATACTTATCCATAAATTTCTCTAAATGTCTCCACACTTTTTTTATAAAAAATTATGCACATTAGTAATTTGAGGAAAAAAGGTATTTTTGGGTCTACTAATTGTATGTGTGAATATGCGGCCTTTGCTAACACACACACACTTCAACACGGTCTTTATTTGCGGATTCATCCCAAAATGAACATTGGATTGTTCATCCGAAAATCAGCTAGCAAGGTGACCTATTGCCTTCTATCTAAAGGGATTTTGCTTGTTAGATATCTTTAGATTTGAGGTGTTAAGCAACTAGACCCTCTAGGAATGAAGGATTTAAGAAATGAAATTAATCTATATGATAATGCAGATTAATCTACAATGAGAAATGCATTCTAATCTAAGAATAAGTAAAGGAAACTAGATTAATCATATGCATATTATGTTAAATGAAATTAAGCTAAGGATGCAAATGTATGTAAAATATGAGCAAATGTGAGCAAATGTGAGTATGAATTCCAGCAGCAATTTGATGCAAATTCCAAATTCATCCTCTCTCAAAATGAAGAGATGAGGGTCTCTTAAATAGACTTTCTTAGAATCCATCAATGGTTGAGATCGATTTCAATCAACTGTCAGGACTAAATGTGAAGTTCAGTCATAAAGGAAGATTCCCAAATTAAAGGGAGTTAACTTATTTAATTTGAGTAGAATAAGGAGTTAACTAATTTAATTTAAGTAGAATAAGGAGTTAACTGATTTAATTTGAGTAGAATAAGGAGTTAACTGATTTAATTTGAGTAGAATAAGGAGTTAACTGATTTAATTCCTTTTTTATCAATAGTGAACTGGGAATTTCCCTTTTTGAACTGAAGAAGGATTTTTGGAGAGATATTTAATTTAATAAAATGAGATATGCTCTCATAAATATATTTCCTATTTAATTAAATAATTTCATTTAATTAATTAGAGACACTTTCTTATTTATTTAAATAACTATATTTAACTAATTAGGAATTACTCCTATTTAATTGAATAACTTTGTTTAATTAATTAAAGAATAGCCTTCCATTTAATTAAATAATTTTCTTTAATTAATTAGAAATACCTTTCCCATTTAATTAAATAATTACATTTAATTAATCAAGATAGACATATTTATTAAATTAAATAAATTTAATCCCATAGTCCATTAGCCTTAGGAGATAATTCAATTTAATGAAATATAAATACTTTTAAATTAAATTATAATTAAATCAAGTAGGTTTAATGCAACTAATATGAGAACATATGATAGGAATTAAATAAGAAATGTGATGAATGCAGATTAGGGTCTTCTGCATCTGACAATTAAGTCAAGTAGCAAGTTAGATCAAGAATGTGTCTAATGAAATAGGACTTTAGCAATGATCAAAATATACCAGAATTGGTATCATGGCAATGAGCCAATTTTGGGTTATTACATTTTGCTCCTCTTTGAATGAATGTGCAAGCAACATGTTCAATTCAAAGAAAATCAGAAAGTATGATGCACAGATAAAAAAAAAGAGATTGTTCTGAAATTGATTCTACAGAGACCAATTGATGAGCTTTTAAGGACTATCTCTAGAACAGAGCTTAATCCCAAGGAATCCAAGTAGAATACCTAGATACCTGAATTGAAATAGATAAGCTTTTAAGGATTATCTCCAACACGAAGCTTAATCCTAAGGAATCCAAGTAGAACACCTAGATACCTAAGTTGAAATAGATAAGATTTTAAGGATCATCTCCAACACAAAGTTTAATCCTAAGGGATCCAGGTAGAACACCTAGATACCTAAGTTGATAAGATCTAATTATGAGTCACATAATCATCACCAGAATGAGGCTTGATCCTTAGGAGTCAGGGTTTAGATTGTCCCGATACCTGTCCATCAGACTCAGATCAGAAATGTTATAAGATGTGATCAAATGATGAAAAGATGAAGTAGATGACAAGGATGCTAGAAAGTGGGGGGCAAGATGCCCCGAGTAATGAGATGCCCCAAGTGAGAAGGACATAAAATGGGAACCAGATGCCCCAAGCAATGAGACTCAAAATGAGTTGAAATTTAGTTCAATGATGTAATCATCCTGCCCCCTCGGGAGCGAAATTGAAAGATGACACATGAGAAGTATGATGTAAGGAGAGAAATGAAAGATATAGAAGAAATCAAAGGTTTAGTAGAATATAGAAGAGATTAGAATGATCAGAAGAAATATAAAGAGATTAGAACAATCAAAAGAAATATAAAGAGATCGAAACGATCTTGAAGAAATATGAAGAGATCAGAATAATCTAAAGAAATTTGGAGAGATCAGAATGATCTGAAGAAATATGAAGAGATCAGAATAATTTGAAGAAATATAAAGAGATCAAAATGATCTGAAGAAATATAAAGAGATCAGAATGATCTAAAGAAATATGAAGAGATCAGAATGATCAAAAGAAATTTGGAGGTTGATCTGAAGTGATTTTGAGATCCAAAAGACCAAGTTTGAGTTGAAAACATTCCAAGAATTGCAAAGTATCAGAAAGATTTGGATTGCACAAAAAAATTTAAATGCATTTTGAGCCACTTAAGTGTGTCAGATTTTGAATTCGATCCCAAAAAATGGGTTCAGAGCAACCAAAGTAGCCAAGAGGGTGATTAACCAATCATTTGTGCAATTCATGAAAGAACATGATACTTTGAAGAGATCAACAATCCCTCATCAAAGAAGCTGAAAGTAGATTTGCAATTGAATCACATGCTTATGCAAGTGAAGTATGTAATGCAAGACTATGTTAAATGCAACCCTAATGCAACCCTAGGTTTGGTTACCAAGCCTCGATATTTAAACATCACTAGACATAAAATAAAGCTCGTATGTTATACAATTCCCACTAACATTGCAATCATGGAAATATGAAAATAATATATGTTATTGGTTTGTCGGGATTAAATGTAAGCATTTGAGGCACAAGAAGCCAAAATGACCAGAACATTTGTCCCTTTTAATGTAGCAATTTAACATAAGCATCAGAGCATAAATGCTAGGATGACCTGAATGTTGCTTGCATGACAGGCACACCAAACACACGAGAGATCCCTCTTATGCTAAGTATTTAGTATTCATTATGTCCTCAATGACCCTTGCATTCATAACCTAAGACAGAAGTGCACTAGATATACTCGCAGTGACCCATACGTTCACTTAGCAGGACAAGTATGAGTATTTACTATAGCATGAAGAGTTTACTCTAACAAACAAGGAGAAGAACCATTGTTATTGGTGTATTCATATAAAAGGAGTCAAGGTACACATGGCCATCCAATACGAGATGGAGGCTCTTATAGTGGACACCCCTCTTATAGGAATAAATCAACTTATTGGAACTAAACCGCAAACAGAAAGCAAAGAAAAGATCATGCCCCCAGTCATTACTTCTCTAGTTGAAGATGACATCATCAAGTTGCTCAAGGAGATATGATAAAGTGAAAAACAAAGAAAACATAGAAAAAGCCCAGCATATCCAAACAAGTATATCATTTTTGAGTTCATTTTTTGGATTGATGTCAAGTGTCAGTGTCTAGAACATGTTTGAAAGAAATCTCTTCAGTAGGGTGATGATAGTAGGCAGACATAGCTAGAATGAATAGTGACTGAGGTCAAAGAGGAATCTTCATGATGAAGAACCTAAGAAGGACTGAGCGACAATATACAAACACAACCAAGATGACTGGTGATTGACAAAAAAGAGATCTTCCATAAAGGAATTTGAAGATGTGAACTTAGCAATAGTAGGCAGACACAGTTGAAACAACTGGTGATTGTTGTAGAAGAGATTGTATGAGGAGAATCTTGAAGAGAGTGTCACTGGCGATAGTAGGTGGATGTAGTGAGGACCACTGGTGACTATCATGAAGGAGATTTTCTAAGGAGAATCTCAAAAATAGTGACACTAGCAATAGTAGGCAGACGTAGTGAGAACCACTGGTGACTATTGCGAAGGAGATTCTATGAGGAGAATCTAAAAAATAGTGACACTAGCAATAGTAGGCAGACACAGTGAGAACCACTGGTGACTATCATGAAGGAGATTCTATGAGGAGAATCTCAAAAATAGTGACACTAGCGATAGTAGGCAAACGTAGTGAGAACCATTGGTGACTATCGCGAAGGAGATTCTATGAGGAGAATCTCAAAAATAGTGACACTAAAGGGGGAATACCCCCAAGCTATGACAAGACTCAATCCATGGATACATGAGTGGAAAGTAGGAAAAGGAAAGAAAAAGCATGAAAGCAACTGTACAAAGTAGCCAGAAGATGCACTGCAAGATGGAGCATCGGGAACAAGAGGCACCTATTTACTAGGTTTTTACCTTCTTGGCAAGATTTCCTTTTTTTGCTACCATGATGCCTATTTCTAGGTTTTCACCAATGACACTTTTTTTTGTTTTTCAAATTTTTTTTTTTTGTATTTTTCTCTTTTTGAATTTTTTTTCTTTTTGGTATTATGAAGGTGCCTATTTGCTAGGTTTTCACCAAGGTAACAATTTTTTCAAGACTTTTTCTAATTTTTTAGATTTTTTTCAAGACATATAGATATGTACAAAGAGCTTGCTAAGATTAAATCAACTATAAAAATGCTTTAGGTGGAGAGTATTGACAGGCTCTTTAAGCACTTCTCCTTTGGTTGTGGAAAGTTGATAGGCACCAGATCCATATACAACAGTAATGATGTAAGGACCTAGCTAGTTTGGTTTGAACTTTCCCTTTTGCACTCATTGTTGTTGATTCTTAGGGTTCTCTCTCAGGATGAGGTCACCCAGCTAGAAGTCACGTGGTCTGACCCTCCAATTGTAACTTTTGGTCATTCTTTGGTTATATGCTCGCAGATGATCACATGCCACTTGTCGCTCATCTAGTACCACAAGCTCTTGAAGCTGAGCTATCCTATAGTCGTCATCAGTGATAAGACCCTTCATATAGATTCTCAAGGTAGGAATCTTGACCTCTATTGGAAGAACAACATCTACCCCATATACCAACACAAAGGGAGTTGTGCCTGTTGGAGTTCTAATGCTTGTCCTATATGCCCATAGGGCTGGGTTGATCTGGAGATGCCAGTCTCTCCCTAACTTACTGACTGTGTGATGAAGAATTTTGAGGATCTCCTTATTGGAAGCCTTAGCTTGGCCATTACCCTAGGGGTAATAAATGGAAGACCAATGTTATGTGATCTTGAATTTCTTGCACAGTTCATTGAGGTTTTTATTCTTGAACTGTCCTCCATTGTCAGTAATGATTGAGGATGGTACACCATATCTATAGATGATGTAGTTTGTGATGAAAAGTGCTATAATTTTTCCATCAAAAACTGTGAGAGGGACTGCCTCTACCCATTTCATGAAATAATCTATAGCCATTATAATGAACTTATGTCCATTAGAAGAGGTTGGGTGAATCTGCCCCACCAAGTTGAAGGCCCATTATTGAAATGGTCATGTTGTAGTAGAGGGAATCAGCTCTCTGGCTGGAGTGTGAATGAGATTCCCATGTAGCTGACACTTCTTGCAAGACCTAGCATACTTGATAGCTTCTTTCTCCATTTTGGGCCAGTAGTAACCAACACAAAGGAGTTTGCGTGCTAGTGTCAGGCCATTGGAATGAGATCTGCAAATGCCTTCGTGAATATTGATTAGTGTGCATTTGGACTCGTCGAGTTATAAAAACCTAAGGAGTGTTCCATTGAGACCTCTCCTATACAAATTGTCAACAATAATGACATAATCTGAAGCATTATAGATTAGGTAACATTTCTCATTCTAGGCCAGACCTTCTAGAATGGTTTGATTATGAAGGTAGGAATAGATGTGATGGTAGCGGGATAATTCTTGCCCTATAATAGAATAGATCATCCTAGAATCAGGTGTGTCATAGGCAGGGTAGTGTAACGCGTCCACCAAGAACTCATGTTAGAGATCATTTTTTGGCATTTGTAGCAGGCAGGCCAGAGTGGCCATGGCATCAGCTACTTTATCATCTGCATGTGGAACTTGCTGGAAGGTAATGTGTGCAAAATAATTCTTCAAGTCATCAACCATGCAGTTGTAAGGAATTAGTTTCTCATCCTTTGTTTGATAGACATCGTTTACTTGGTTGATAACAAGTTGAGAGTCACCAAAGATGTCTAACTGATCCACTCTCCATTCAGCTGCAATTTTCATGCCATTGATCAAAACCTCATATTCAGCAATGTTATTTGTACAAGGAAATAGAATCTTGTATGCTTTGGGCAATGAGTATCTTTTTGGTGTAATAAAGAGTAAACTAGCACCTGATCCTTTTTATTTGAAGGACCCATCGAAGAACATAACCCATGTATGGTGCATGAGTGTCAGAATTGACTCATCTGGGAAATCAATGTTTATTGGTAGAAGACTTTGTATGGGTGCCTCGGCCAGCTGGTCTATAATTGCCTGTCCCTTTATAGCCTTGCATTTAACATATTAGATGTCAAACTCACTGAGTATCATGACCCATTTAGCTAATCTTTCTGTGAGAGCTACCTTATTGAGAAAGTACTTTAATGGATCTATTTTAGCCACAACCCGTGTAGCGTGGGCAACATGTAGTGTCTCAACTTCTGGGAAGCAAAGACAACTACCAAGAAAGCCTTCTCAATAATGTTGTAGTTCTTCTCATAAGAGACCAATGTTCGGCTCAAGTAATAAATAGCTCTTTCTTTGTTTTCATTGTCTTCCTGAGCCAATAGGATTCTCAAAGATGTTTCAGTGGCTGAAATGTATAAAAGAAAAGGCTTCCCATGCATAGGAGGCATCAATATTGGTGGATTGACAAGATATTGTTTGATCTATGTTAAGCTTTATTCACAATCCTGGCTCCAATTGAATTTCACACCCTTATGTAAGGTCTTTGTGAAGGGTTGTGATCTATCCGCCAATTGTGAAACAAACTTGTGAATATATTGAAGCCGTCCCTATAGTCCTCTCATCTAACTGATGTTTCTAGGTGGTGGCATGTCCATTATTGCTTATATTTTTTCTGGATCTACTTCAATTCCTTTTGTAGAAACAATATATGCCAACAATTTCCCTGATGTGACACCAAATGCACATTTCTTAGGATTGAGCTGAAGACTAAATTTTTCCATAAGATCTAGGATGGGTCCCAAATCTTGTAGATGAGTATTGCATTTAACACTTTTGACCAGGGTGTCATCAACGTAGTCCTCCATGGTTCTATGCATCATATCATGGAAAATTGTAGTAATAGCCCGTTGATATGTAGCACTAGCATTCTTTAAAACAAATGGCATCACATACCAACAAAAGGTTCCCCATGCACATGTGAAAGTTGTTTTCTCCTGATCTTCTGATGAAATTTTTATCTGATTGTATCCAGAAAAACCATCCATAAGTGAGTACATCTCATAGCCAGCCATCATGTCCACGATCATATCAATATTAGGGAGTGGAAAGTCATCTTTAGGACATGCCAAGTTAAGATCACGAAAGTCTATACAAACCCTAATAGATTTATCATGCTTGGAAATAGGAACAATATTGGATATGCATTCAGCATAATCAATTACATCAATGAAACCAGCCTTTAGGAGTTTCTCCAATTCTGCTTTGATGAGCAATGCAACATGAGGGTGCATTTTTTGAAGCTTCTATTTAATTGATTTAATGATTGGTGCTATGAAAAAATGATGCATGATAAGATCAGGATCCAATCCTGTCATGTCAAAGTATGTACACGCAAAATTTATTTTCTTTTCCTTGAAAAAGGCAATGAATTGTTCCTTCTCTTCAGGTGACAGTGATTGCGCTAGATGTATCATATGAGGATGTTCTTCTATTCCTAGGTTAATTGGCTGCACCGGCTCTATTAACACTGATGATCTCTCCTGAAAGTGACTGGGAAGGATATCAAATATCTCATCTGCGGGTGCCTCAGAGAGGTTTTCCCTTGGATACGTCTTTTGTTTTTACTTTTTAGGGATCTGACACTACCACAATGTGGTTTTCACCGTCGGATCTTTTGCATTTTTTCTAGTTTATTGTGTGATTGAGATATTTGATGTTAGCCTCAGTCATGTTGATGCTCTAATCATTGGTGGAAGATGTTATAGGTTCAATAGTGTTAGGTAACAGGCGAGAGCATAGTCATTCTGGAACATGGGGACTTCACTAGATGTATTAGGGTTCCAGTCTATAAGCTCGGGATGTGTGAGTGAGAGAGTAGTGACCGGTTCAATTGCATTCATAGTATAGTCATTAAGTGCATGGACCAGCAATTCGAGACCTACAGTGACTTTTTCCATAGGTGTGTTCAAATGCCTTGAAGTACAAACGTTAGTAATTGACGACTCTAGGACACTAGTTGAATTTGACCCATGTGGCCTAACCCTAGATTTTTCACTCACTTCAATTTGGTTTTCATAGACATGCACTTGGTCAATGTCTTTATCAGTAGTCACTTCTGAAAGAGAGTCAAACTCATATTCCTTAGAATCAGTGCTACATGGTGAGAGATTATAGAACTCTCCCACAGTGATAGGGACATAGTCTCCTTGATCCTCTGGATTCTTACACAAATACTCAACACAACATAACTGACTAGATTCTTCCTTTTCTAGATGATATTTGAGTTGCTCAGCATTGTCCTCAGAAGAATCACTTGTATCATCCATAGTGCTAACATGTGGCACAAAGTCATCTGACTTAGCAAAGAATTTAGCGAGATCATAAGGGATAGGATAAGGATAGGAATTATCATCATCAGATTCTTCCTCTTGAGTATCTGACTCAGCTTATTTCAGATAAACTCTCAGGTTTGGGGATGAATTTATTTGATCCCAAATGGAAAGGGACCTTCTTAAATCCTAGGCCCGTTGTATCACTATTTCTTTGAGCTCTTGTTTTGATAGGATCAATTAGGCCATTGTTATTACACCCAATAGGGCTAGTTCCATTGTAACCAAAATGCTTCATAAGCCTAAGAACATGTCCATATTTCTTAAAAGTGATTTCTTGATCTTGTTTTGTTAGGTCCACTGGATCCTCTTCTTTGTAAAGCCATGCAACAATGGCTCTATTTTCACTTTCATCTTCTAAGGGAGCTGTAGCCTTGACAAAAGAGCCATTAAACTTGGTCTGAGGTGTCAGCACGAATGGCTTCTTTGCTTCTGAGGGCCTCCCATAATGTCGAGGGGACTCTGGGAGAGATGTTAATGACAACACTGGTTCTATGTGGTACTCTCCCATACCAATTTCTTCAGTTTAAATGACTACTCAAATTGTTTTAGCTTATTGTCATGATAATCAGTGGACTTACGGTTAGTAAGGACAAAATTTTCAGCAGCTTTGAGCATATTGCAAGTGTAGCTAGTATTGGCAGGAATAGTAACTTTAGAGCCATGAAATGGGAATTTGATGCATTGGTGATATGTGGATGACATAATGTGCATCTCATGTGTCCATGGTCATCCCAATAGAATGTTGTAGGCAAGGGGAATGTCAAGCACTTGATAGGTGACATCCCTTTCAATAGGACAGATGCGAATTGGTAAAACCACAAGACCTAGTGACTTTCATTGCACTTCATTGTATGCTTTAATAGTGATCTTTTGTCGGGGATCAATAGAGTCCTCAGAATAATCCAACTATCTGAGGAGAGCAGAAGAGAGAATATTTAGGCTAGCACCGTTGCCAATGAGTACTTGATGAACACGTGTTTGGTGGATCATAACCTGAATGTGTAGAGACTAATTGTGTGGGTGATTCAACGAGTTGTCATCCTCCTCAGAGAAGGTCATAAGATATGCTGAGGTCAGGTGACCTACCATGGATTGGAATCGCTCAAGATCTAGATCTTGAGGAACATTTTTTTTTTTCGAGGGCTTTATCCAGAATCTGCCTATGAGCAGGTGAGATTTTAAGCAACTCAAAGATGGAAATCTAAGAATTAGTTCATTTTAGCTGATTGAGAACACTATAACTGGTTACGATCAAGTTCGTTGTGGGTTTTGTACCTTTATCAGATGGACTAGCAAGGGCTTTGTCTTTGTGTTGTTCAGGATTTGAAGTAGGAGGCATAGGGCCTTTGAGCACCAACTTGGCATGAGAGTGAGTAACAACGTTAGCATAATGTTATAAAGATGCATTATCCATTTCATTAGAAGTAGGCCCCTCAAGACAAATGATGTCTTGGGTTTTTCGTTATCTTGCTTGCCCTTTATAGTAATAACATCACAGTATTCAAAATCTATAGGTTCAACCATGTGAATGACACTATCATCATTGGAATATGTATAGTTGACCTTATTGTAGGGTTTTGGTTTCAAAGTCTCTCTTTTTTCATAAGCTGGGAAAGGTTCTTTGAATGCCTTGTGGTCTGAGTTTTTGTAATGTCCATCTACCACAAGATCACCAACATCAATCATGTCCTAGACTTTATGATGCAAGTTTATATAGTTGCTAGTTTTGTGTCCCTTGTTTTGGTGATACTCACAAAATGAGGTCTCATTCCACCATGGTCGACGTGGTTGTGGATCATAGGGATGAGGGTTATCCATTGGTGAAATAAGCATATGTTGTAGCAATGTTTTGTAAACCACATCCAAAGGCTCCCCCAAAGGCATATACTCTCACTTGGGGCATGTTGTCCATGAGTTTCCTAGATTGTTCCCAGACGTCTTATTGTCAGGGGGAGGTTTCTCAGCATTTTTGGCCACTTTGAGGAAATCTGTGAAATTAAATGCTGCTTTAGCAAGTTTGGGTGTGACATTGTCAACAACCCCATCATGTACAATTTCTCGATTCTTGTTGACATGTTTAGTTTTATCCTTGTTGGAAATGGAACCTTGTTTTGTGTCTCTCTGAAGAGTGAGTTCACCTTTCTTGACCATAAATTCTTTGATATGGATAGCCTATGTAATCACGTCTTCAAAGGTACATGGACCTTGTAGTTGGACTCTATACTTGAAATCAGGTAAGAGGTTATCAGTGAAAATTTCAAGCTTCTCTGTTTCTATGATTTTACGGGAATACTTAGTGTATAGTTGTCTCCACCTTTGGAGGAAAGTGAGGAAAGGTTCACCAAACTTCTGTTTAAGGTTGCATAGATCTCAAATATTGATAGGGTGTTGTATGTTATGAGAATATTGCTGAACAAATGAATTGGCAATTTTGTCAAACGTCTTGATACCAGGAGGTAAATGTGAGAACCACTCCAAAGCCTGACCATCTTGGCTTCTAGGGAATAAATTCATGAGGTATGTTTGATTGTGTATAAACTCCATAGACAAAGCACCAAATTTTCACAAGTGATCTTGGGGATTAGTAGTACCAAAGTACTTATCATATTTGGGTCACTCTATGCCTTATGGGAAAGGCGACATGTTTATACTTTTGTCAAATGGAAATGAACAAAGAGCGTCCAATGTGTATGTCTTTGTGGGTTTCTCTTTCTCAAGCATCATCCGAGCCAATTGGTCTTGCATAATTTTCAATTGTTTTTGGAGTTTAGAGGTCTCAGTTTCTTCTTCAGTTTTGACGATGGTTTCTACATTGAAATGAGATGGTAACTTTGCTCCCTCTTGGGCAAGTTTGAGAAAGTATTTTTCTCTCTCTTCGTTGATTAAGATTCCCATGACCTTTTAGAAGTTTTTGTCTCTTCAACATTTTTCTATGTGTTCAGGGAGTATTTCCACCTCTTCCTGTTCCTCATCAGTGTCATAGTCTTTCTCTTTCTCTTTGTCATTCCTAGGTGGTTCTTGATATCGACTATGACTACCATGTTCAGGTTCACAATTAGCCATTATAGGAATGTGTTTAGTTTCCATATGTTGTGTTTCAAAAGGGTCTCTAGAGAAAGGATCATACATCGTGTTTGGGAATGCAAGACCTCTACCTGTCTCACTATCCTCTTGGTAAAAAGGATTCCTAATTTGTTGCAAATTTATGGAAGATGTTTGTTAAACTTGAGATGACCTGGCAAGTGAGGAAGATTGTGAAGATGCCTCACTAGCCAAACTAGATACAAATTATGTAACAAAAGGTAAGTGACCTCTGCTGTGATTATGACACCTAGCATGACCACATCTAAGGTTATAGGGATAGAATACATTGTCGCTTCTGGTTATGATAGTCATAGACAAGGACAAGAAGCTAGAACCTAGACAAAGACTACACTAAGACTGAGTCTCAAAAAGGACAAGATAATAGTAAGAATGTTGTTCACTAAGGCACAAATGGTCTGATTTAAAGGCTAGAATAGCCAGAGATTATTACCAATACGACACAAAGTACGACAAGAATTAAGATAAGGACCAAAAATTACTTATGAGACAAGACTAATCAAGGTGCAAGACACAAGTCTTCAACTAAGCAAAGTGTTGCTATTTTAGGACTGTTTGTAGACAAAGAGCAATAAACAGATGTAGAAAAAGATGGTGTGCAGGCTGGAGATAGCCAAAACAGACCCAAATTGGTAATGCTAACACAAAGTCTCACACGAGAAACCTTTACAAGCCGTGCGAAGAAGTTTCCTGAATCACACAAAAGTCAATAATAGTGTTTTAATTTCACATGAAGAAGTTCACAGGGTTGCACGAAGACTGACAATAGAGGTTTAATTTTGCGCAAGAACAAAATGATTTTGTGTGAGGACCAGATGATTTCATGCAAGACCCAAATGATTTCATGTGAGAAGGTAGACTAGTTTTATAGAAACAATTGATTTTGACAAGGTTTCTAGACTTTTTAGATCATTTTAGTAAGGAAATAGATAAACAGGCACATAGAACAACAAGCAAGTGATATCAAGCATGTCTGAAAACAATGAGCAAGGGCAAAAGAAACCTTGTGCATGAACAATCAAGTGACTTAGTACATGCTGATTCCTAAGAGAGCTAATTGCGTATGTTTACGAAAAGTTTTGCAATCATGCATACATCCCTAGAAAATAAAAGTTGGGCTCTCTAAGGTTTTTAGTAATGTTTTGACTCTGTAACTTTTATGACTGACAGGGGTGACCTCCAATCCTGGCACACCAAGGTTTCAACATAGTTCGAGAACTTAATCTTCAAGAGTTATTAGGGAGCTCTAACAACCCACAATGAACCACACCCATGGAGATTTCTTCCACAAGGACATTTATATAGTGGTTGTCACTACCACGTCAAAAATGGCTATTACCATTCGAGGTTTTGTACACACAGTTTTCCCTACAGAGGGATTGTCTACTACAATTAACCCTCTCTAAAGGTGACCAACTCACAATAGTGTACCAAAAGGGGCCTTAGCTTCTAGATTCAAGGTCTTGACACCTTTTCACTTTTAGCCCAATCAAAGCAGACAGATTCATCTGACACGCTAAACTAAGAGTATCTCTTACAGATCTATGATATCAATTCCCAATGATCTATCAACCTCTTTGGAGAAAGAATGCCTCAATCAACAAGTTGAAGATTCATCTATCTGCAAGATGCTCAAAGTATCCTCCCCACCTACAAGGAATCTATCATAGAGAGGAGTTTCACTAGGAACCCACTCTCTCAAGATCCATGAATAGTGTTTATGAGACCTAATTACTATGTGTGTACAGATGTTAATTCTCGAAAGCAAATCTATCCAAAAGTAGTCAAAGAGCACAAGGTGGTACACTTAATGCTTTAACTAATGCAAGGTGAGTCCAAAGATGTGGAACATTTAACCCCTTACACAAGCGAAAATGAGTCCACAACTCAGAAACTAGTGAGTTCTAGAAAGCACAAAAGGGTTGCCTAGTGGAGCATTTAACACTTCTTTCCTGTAGACCCCTCCCCTTTAACGTGGTGCTGATCTTGCAACCATAGGGTGAAATGAGGGGCTAGCGGATTTAGTGAGTCCAATAACCCAAAATAGCTATCTAAATCTATCACTAGTACCTAAGCCTGCTAAATGAATACTAATAGAGATCACACCCTAGTATCAAATTATGCATGTGTTGTAAAATGAAAACATGGAAGGAAACACACACAAGCTTGACACGAGAGATGTTTGTTTTAGATCCAAATGAATTTTTATCAGTTGAGGAAGGTTACCTGGTGATCCTCGCAATGCGCTTAGTAGATTTTACCTAATTTTTAACAATTCTTGTGCTATTTTCGAAGCTAGCAAAAGCGAGATGCATTTTTATTTTTATTTTTGCTTTCTTTTGTCATATTTGGATGGCCTTTCTTTCTTCCTTGCTGTTTTTCAAAAAAAAAAACCCGCAATAAAAATTATTGATTAAAATTCCAAGATTTGCATCATGAGTTAATAATTATTGTTTTATGAAAACACATAATTTTTTTATTAAAAATAGAATTATGATCCAAAAAATTTGAAATTTTTACTGTAGTCTACAGAAAGTGTCCCAAATTGGCAATTATAATTTCAAATCAAAATGTTGAGATTTATCTGATAAATTAATTTTTTAATGGAAAACCATAAAATAATTAATAAAAATATATTTTAAATCTGAAAACTGTGAAGATTTTATTACAATATCTAGACATCATCCTAAACTTTTCGTAAAAATTTTAGATTTTAATTCGATGATTTTCTATGTAAATTAATTTTTCAATGAAAAAACCATTAATGAATTACTAAAAATCCAATTTTGATCCAAAAATTTTTCAATTTTTACTGTACATGTCAGACATTGTTTTCAATCTGCAAAAAAAACTCAGATCAAAAAGTGTTATTTTACTAGCTCAAATAATTCGCATATGACAAAATCATTAAAAATATATATATAAAATAAAGCTTTAATCAGAAAAATTTGAAATTTTACATGTGATTTTTCCCTATTATCTAGAACCTTAAATAAAAAATTTAGACCAAAATTCATCAAGTTGGTTTACTTTTTATGATTTTTATGAAAAATCATACAAAGGATTAAAAAAAAAAGAATTTTGATCATTTTTTTTTTTATTTTTAAATTTTAATTTTTTAAATTATAACTTTAGAACATGAGAAGGAAGAAAAAGAATAAGAAGAAGAGAAATAGAAGAAGATTAAGAGGAGAAGAGGAAGAGGTTTCTCAAATGCTCATTTTCTCATCATTGTTGGATGCCTTCTCGAAGTATCTTCAAATCTGCAACAAGACAAACTTGCAAAACAAGATATAAATAAAAAACTAAAATTCAAAACAGAAAGAATGAGGCCAAAAAATTGATTTCCCAGCCCCACTATGGGTGCTACAAATGTATGTGTGAATATGTGGCCTCTGTTAACACACATACTTCAACACGGTCTTTATTTGTGGATTCATCCCAAAATGAAAATTGGATTGTTCATTTGAAAATCAGCTGACAAGATGACCTATTGCCTTCTATCTAAAGGGATTCTGCTTGTTAGATATCATCACATTTGAGGTGTTAAGCAACTAGACCCTCTAAGAATGAAGGATTTAAGACATGAAATTAATCTGTATGATTATGCAAATTAATCTAGAATGAGAAATGCATTCTAATCTAAGAGCAAGTAAAGGAAACTAGATTAATCATATGCATATTATGCTAAATGAAATTAAGCTAAGGATGCAAATGTATGTAAAATATGAGCAAATGTGAGTATGAATTCCAATAGCAATTTGATGCAAATTCCAAATTCATCCTCTCTCAAAATGAAGAGATGAGGGTCTCTTAAATAGACTTTCCTAGAATCCATCAACGGTTGAGATCGATTTCAATCAACTGTCAGGATTAAAGGTGAAGTTCAGTCATAAAGGAAAATTCCCAAATTAAAGGGAGTTAACTGATTTAATTTGAGTAGAATAAGGAGTTAACTGATTTAATTTGAGTAGAATAAGGAGTTAACTAATTTAATTCCTTTTTGATCAACAGTGAACTGGGAATTTCCCTTTTTGAACTAAAGAAGGATTTCTGGAGAGATATTTAATTTAATAAAATGAGATATGCTCTCACAAATATATTTCCTATTTAATTAAATAATTTCATTTAATTAATTAGAGACACTTTCTTATTTAATTAAATAACTATATTTAATTAATTAGGAATTACTACTATTTAGTTAAATAACTTTGTTTAATTAATTAAAGAATAGCCTTCCATTTAATTAAATAATTTTATTTAATTAATTAGAAATACCTTTCCCATTTAATTAAATAATTACATTTAATTAATCAAGATAGGCGTATTTATTAAATTAAATAAATTTAATCCCATAGTCCATTAGCCTTAGGAGATAATTTAATTTAATAAAGTATAAATACTTTAAAATTAAATTATAATTAAATCAAGTAGGTTTAATGCGAGTAATATGAGTACGTACTATAGGAATTAAATAAGAAATATGATGAATGCAGATTAGGGTCTTTTGCATCTGACAATTAAGTCAAGTAGCGAGTTAGATCAAGAATGTGTCTAATGAAATAGGACTTCAGCAACGATCAAAATAGACTAGAATTGGTATCATGGCAATGAGCCAATTTTGGGGTATTACACTAATCAACTCTTTTTCTTCTAGCAATCCCTACCTTTAAAGGCACCTAGGATGGCAATACATGTGGTTTCCCAAGGAAACCATATACATTGAACATAATGGATACTACACATGGGATAGTGTCCCCCCCAATTATGGCTTACCTTCAACCCTTTAGCATAATCCTTTAGTTTGATTAATTCTAGTAGGTACAAAGGTATTCTTGGGTTGTCTCCTATTAATAAGATTATTAGATTGGAGGCAAAGTACCTATCAAATTTGGAAAAGCTAGCATTTGTAACCTCGCATGTCTACACTCTACAATTGGAAATGAAGCATTTCTCCATCTTTCTGTAACTCTAGTTTCATTTCTTTGGAGAAGAAAGTGGCACCTTTGTACAAACACATATACATCAACATGGAATACCAAGAAAAAGGTTTTTCAACTTTTCCCTTACATAAGAATATTAGTCCCTTATGAATTTCTCCTAATAAGTATGTGGAAAAATCTAATATTGAGATCATTCCATACTACAGTGTTTGAGCAATAATAAACACAATGGATCTTTTGATATGCTCCTATTCATCCATCCCAAATATCTTTAAAAGGGAAAAATAAAGTTCTTGAGCCCTAGGGTTAAAATATTTCTTCAACAATGGCTTTGGGGTATTTGTAGTTACTAATGGTAGTTGACCTATCTTAATAAAATTCTCTTGTAGTGGCCCTCTTCTCAATTATACCCTTTTTGCATCATTTCTAGTTTGCAAATCATCTAGGTCAATCTATTCATGTAATACATGATTAGGTTTTATTTTGAGAACTTCCCTAATTAATTCTGGTGAAACCCTAAAATGATTATCCCCAACATGATTTTTAAGTATCCTTGATATAGGGCCATATTTCTTTGCCATCATTGTGGGTAAATTATCATCAAAGAAAACTCCTAGGACAATTAACCTACCAATATAAATATCCCATACATTATTTAAAGGAGTGTTGAGTTTTCTTTATGTGAACCACTTAAGAATAAACTCTAAACCCCCAACAAATGTCTCAACATCCCTCAACCAATTTTCTTTTTCATAAAAACCCTTGCTGACCAATAACCTAGGGTTCTTTGGTATCAATTATTTTGCCTTAGAGAATTCATTTGTAGATTGTGGCATTTGTTCTAAGAAATCATAATGTACAACCTTTTGTTGGTAGTTTACTTTTCTTGAGAAATCCCTTTGTGGAGGCATATTGAATATATTATCTTATTGTGACTATGATTTCTCAATTAACTAGAAGTATTGGTACTTACCTAATTTTCTTATTGTTTCACTTAAACATCTATTTGCATCAATTATTGACTCTTAGAAAATTTACTTTAAGCTCTAAATATTTCCACTCTCTGAGAATTATGTAACCTTTGTGTGCAATACAAAGAAAATAAAAAATCTTATGGAAAATTTGGTCTCACATGAAGTTGCATTGATCAACATTAATGCTTCTAACAGTCATATTTTTTGTCATGCTACAAAATTTGAAACCCAACTGTTGATCTAAATCAAATTAGATGATTAAGATTTAAAACAAATAGGCTGCATTACCCTTTTTTAAAATAGGAAATGTGTCAAAACCACAAAAAGGCTCCATTACCCTTTTTTGAAATAGGAAATGTGTCAAAACCTTTCATCCCCACTTTTCTTAAAGTTTGATCAATTCCATAATGTAGGGAATTGACGATCATCGATCTCCAAAAGATTGAGGATCATAGAAAATCATATCATTAATGTATCTACCTTAAGATTTTGGGCCCACTAAGCCAACTCAACATCCACCTCATCATACATGTAATACACATTAGAAAATCAAAATAAGATATTTAGTATGCAATCCATCTTAGCTTTACATGGCAACCTTCAAAACAACTAACCCCACATGGCCACATTTTGCAATGTCGCTTCCTTGCTTTCTTTAAAACTTGATCATATTAATAATGTTGCAAAGAAACAACCATCAATCTTCTAAATAATCAATGGTTCCACACGTTCTCTTTTATTTTAATCTAGTCATCAACTGTATCCTATGAGATAACCCAAATTTTCAAACTTGCTTTGACAAATATCTAGCTATTCTAACATGTTTCCTTTTTGTGGCCCATAAAAGAAATGCCCTCACTAACTCCACATGGCATCAAAAAACTTCCCTAATTTCTTTAAAGTTATTTCCTTTTTATAATTTGGGGTAGTGCCTATCAATGGTCTTCTCAAGATCAGACGAGTAGGAAAATTGCTTGATCTTATAGTGTTTCCAAATTCTGAATGGGACCCATAGCGACAATTGTCATGATTGCACTTCCTTGCATTTCTTAAAGGTCTAACATTTTCAAGATTTATGGATACACTTATCATTGATCTTCTTTTCGATCAATAGTTGTGAACTAAACCACATAAATGTTTTAAAAATTCAAAAGAATACTATGCCAATTAACTCAAAGTAAAAACCATGGTTAGAGAAATAAGGGTTGAGGTAAAAATTTTTTTGGGAAAAGATTTAAAAGATTTATTATAAAAAAAAGGTTTTATAAGGGCATTTAGGGCTTACAAAAAAACTTCCCACCCATTTAAAAAAAAAACAAACCAATGCACTCCTATTGTTGAAAGAATAGGACACAAACAATAAGCTAGGAAAACATAAAATTAGAGGTTATATCTAGGATAAAAATATTTGAAATACAAAACCCCTAATTTTAATATTCAATTGGGCTTTCAATGTAAAATGCAAAAAAAAATTGAATGTGAAAAACTATGCCAACATAGCACAGCTTTGAAGGTGTGAACATGCAGTTATACAGGAGGCATGGAGAGAAGTGAGGAGAGGGGAAAGGAGTCCTAGGTTTATATAGACCCAGACCCAGTGTGTGCACCCTTTGGAGGTGTGCACTTGTGCAAGTGTGCATGTGCACATCTCGAAAGGGAAATGATGCACACTTGCTCATTTAGCATACCTACACACCTAAGATGGGTGTGCATGTGTGCTAAGTGTGCTAGTGAACTTTTATGCACAAAATAACTTATTCTTTAAATTTTTCTTAGTTTTGACACCCTAGATCTTCTCAGTTAGAGACAAAGACTTGACTTAGACTCCTAGGGGAGTTCCAAAATGACCTAGGCCCTAGACTAGGGGTCTGGAAGACATTATTTTACTAGGTGTTTGCATTTTTAGGAGAAATTGGGCATGCATTGTGAAACCACAACAAAAAAAAAAAAATATTTAATGTTGAAAATGAAGGGTTTTTAAAAAGATTATTTAATGTTGACAATGGAGAATTTTTGAAGTGATATGAACACAACCCATTCTTTTAAGCCAAATGAAATAAAATGAGGGCTATTAAATTAATGGAATGTACATCTTAGTCAAAAAATAGTGCAACAAAAACATGTCATAACAATTTTAATGTGTCTAGCTCCCAACAAATACAAAGTGATTGATTTATGGTTTTTTTATTTTTAGTTTTCAGCACCATCAATGATGACTACAACCCATTATATAGTGCAAGCAAAAAATGCAGCATTAAGAGATGAGATATAATATATTAATAAATATATGCTACAAATAGAAAAACATTTTCAAAAAACCATTTGTTCTTTCTTTCTTCTAGTTAGGTTTGATTTGATGGTGTTAGATACATCAAACCTATAATTAAGGTAGTTGACTTTGTTGTTCATTTTGGATTGAAAAGTAAGAGATCATGCAAGTAAACAAGGTTAGACTCCAAAGAATATAGATATTCCTCCTTGCACCTACACAACAAGAAAATATATATCAGAATGCATTTTTCATGTTGTGTTCACCAAATGTAGGACTAGAAAATAGGTAAATTTGCATAATGAAAGAAACAACAAACTTTCAAAGAAATGAAAACCAATCTAATCTAGCATTGAAGCCAATGAAATGAAGGTACATAAATAAATATGAAAAACATGTAAAACACTCCCTTCACATGACACTACAATGTTATCCTTTCTTCTCCATATAATTGATGTTGATGTAGCTCTAATTACCAAGATGCACCTCCAACTAAAAGCAAGATGATCATATGATAGAAAGATGATATGATAGCTAAAATACTTGGATCATGGTTAGCCAAAGAAAGTGCATAATGACTCAATTTATAGGATTTTGAAGCCAAACACAAGAAATGGAAATAAAGAATGTAAAAGAGAAAGATGTCATAATTATTGACATTCCAGTCAATTTTGTTTATTAGTGACATACACACTTATTCAATTAGCTAGTGGTTACCGAGCTTATTGTACAGTTAACAATATTAACCAAGTAATTCAGGCCCTACCAAGTTCTACAGTTTCTACCGAGTACTAGGAATAATATTCAATTTGTACTGAGTAGTTTCTACCAAGTTGGTCACTATCAGTGTAAGCCAAGCTTCATAGTGTTTAATGAGCCACTTAGTGCAAACCAAGTTCTATAGTGGTTACCAAGTTTGTAGATTTAGTGATGTGAATCTATTCTTGATTGAGCCATACTATGTCAACCAAGTGATTCAATTTATACCAAGCTCGTAGTAATAACATTGACCAAGCTATGCAATGTGAATCAAGTGATTCAGTTTATATGTCAAGTTTCGTAGTATTCATTGATTCACTAGTACAAACTGATTTCAAACTACTTGGAAGTGATCAGTGTGCACTGAGCTTCTACATCTACTAGATGCATGAAGATGCCAAGCATTGATAATGGATTTTGAGTATCAAACCCTCATTGAGTTAGTCTTCAGAACCCAAGTTTGTATAGTTGGGCCAACATTGTGTATTTTGGTGAAACTTGTATTATAGCCAAATTTTTTTATTTGTAAATTGGATTGGAATAGATGCAATATATTATATCACATCCAAACAGGATGCATGACATGAGTATGATGCAAATTTAATAAGAGTAGAAGTGAGAAGTAAAAGGCTACAACAATATAAGGAGCAATAAAGATTTATCTATCACAATAATGTGATCATTACATTCAAAGGAATATCATTCAAAAAATTAAGTTGTAGATCAGAGATGAGCCATTGGTTCATCCTAACAAGTAGAATAGTTAAATCCTTTCACAAAGATTTGTAAATCTCTTTACTAAGTGCATACTTCACTGTATGTTTTTAAATCCTTTCACAAGGTAGACCTAGTAGTCCTTATTGCTCCTAATAGAGTAGATCATTAGAAGTGATCATTGTAAGCCTTAATAGGCCAACTTTATACTATAGTACTAAAACTTGTGGGTATCATTCCCACCCTAGTTTTATTTTCTATTTGCAAGGTTTCTTTGTCACCATATTGTGTGTCAAAGTGTTATGAATGTTTTAATGCTTTCAGTTTTTTATGCATGCAATTAGGTCAAAATACACATGAAGGATTAATTGGTAAATAAGGATTAAGTTTTATTGGTTACCAATTCACCCCTCCCCTCTCAGTAACTTAGCCCATCATATATTTCCAAAAATTGGTATTAGAGCTTTGTGGTTTTTAAAAAAAAATTTAACAGCTTGAGCAAAGATCAAAAGCAATGGAGGTATTCAGACTTGACAAGGCTATTGATAATGAAAAGCTAGATTTAGAATTGGCTATTGGGAAACTCAAGAAAGAAAAAGAGAAACTCTCTCAATCCTTGAAAAGAAGATAAGATCTTGTAATTTAGATGAATGACCAGCTTTACATTGAAGGAAGAATTGAAGACATCCATTCAAAAAGTAATTCAGATGAAGCAAATGAAGTAATCAGAGAACTATTAGAAAAGAATGACACACTTCAAGAAGAAGTAAGAAAGCCGAAAAGAGAGCAAGAAATTCAATTTATAAGATTGTGTAAAGTCATTGAAGAGAAAAAAAAGATAAAAGAAGAGTTAGAAGGAAAGAACAATGAAATTCAACATCTATCCCTTCAATAAGAAGACTTCATTGATCAACTTACTAATGCAAATGAAGAGATCATGAATCTAAGATTAGAAAATGAAAGACTACTAAATGATCTAAACACTAAAAGGAAAACCAATGAGAGGATGATGAAATCTTAAGCAGACATGGATCAACTAAATGAGAAAATCCAAAATAGACAAAAGGGAAAAGAAGGAATTGGATATACAAAAGAAGGTGAATCATCTAAGAAAGGAGCTCAAAAGAACTAAAGACCTACTTGTAGTCACTGTGGTAAACTAGATCACACATCAAACAAATGTTGGGGCAATGGAAAAGATAAATTCAATGGAAAATGTTACAATTGCAATCAACATGGTCATAAAGCTAATGAATGCAAAGAGAAACCTAAGTTTGAGGGAAAATGTCACAAGTGCAAGAAGCATGTGCACAAATCTTCAGAATGAGAAACTAAGATGTTAAACCTAGTAGAATAGATTATAAAAGCTATAGTTGGTTGGGACTACAACACATGGTGAAAATTTCATTACTATGGAGAATTTGGACACATTGGAATGAATCGTGTAAAACATCACATGAGGATAAGAGAGACCACTAGAAGATGTTTCATTATACAAAACCTAGTCATCTTGCTAAGAACTATATGACTACTAGAAGAATTGAAGATGGAAAAAAACCCAAGGTTGGCAACATCAAAAAGTAGATGAGACAACAATGGATTCTAAAAAATTCTAAGAATGCAAGTCTAAGCAATGAAGCACATGTCACTCAAGAATTGGGTGACTCAAGCATTTCTACTTGATCTCCCTCAAGGAGAATTGGAACTAGGATTCTAAAGAAAACATATTACATCGGTTCTAGTCAGTAGAAAAGAAAGATCCATATCAACATTCAAGATGAAAAGGGAACATTGAGTGTCTAAGAATTTCGGACCTTATCGAGTGAGGATGGGTTGCAAGACCCTGCTGAGCAAGGTCAAGAGTAACTAAGTTTTATATGAACACAAAGTCATGAATGTTCCTATAGAGCATTTAATACAAGCTGAGTGGAAGATAGTCTATCATAAACTAAGAAATAATGCTAGGCATTTTTGGCAATCGAAAGGAAAAATTTGATAAAAAGGGTGAAATCAAATTCATTTGTCACCATGAATTTTCAAGAGCTATTTGTGAAGAGTGATTTCTATGCATCCAAGTGATCTATTCAAATTATTTCCATATTTTCTCAAATCCTACTAAGTGATGGAATTCTCTAGTAGCAAGACAAAGAAAGGATATAAAATTTTGGTTCAAGGCATTGATTGGAAAGCACCAGATTTCAAGCTTAGTCTGGCTATTACAAAAACTCTAGATCCAAGTGGAGCTCAATCTCAAATTCCAACTAAGGTACTTTTGATTAATGATATTCATTCACATTTTCAATGTTCTATTCAAGATATAGGAACCTTGGAAATGGATGAAAGTTTGGAGAAGCTATGTGTAAATGGTGTACTGAAACTGGAACATCAACACCTAGAACTGAAGGGTTTAACCCACATTCCTTGCATGCCCTAAATTTTTTATATTAAGTGGATAAGATTTAACCTTAGTTGTGTGCATAATGGGAAGTTATGGTTGGAGTAGCCTATTCCCATAACAAAGAAAATTATTCATAGGATCATAGGGTTTTTAATGTCGGCAAAGGCTAAGACCACCAAAACCCTAAGTTGGGTGGAAGTGTAAAAGAAAACCCTTATCAAATGGGATGGAAGGGGTATGAAGATTAGTTTTGTCACTAATATGGAGTTAAAATTTAGAATACATGCAATTTCACATAAGATAAACATCTTTAGCCATCTCAACAATGTATACATGAAGCTATGGATCTCGCATTCAAAGTACTCAAGAATAACATGTCATTTGACCTTGCCAAGTTGATGTTGAACCAGTTCAACAAGAATATGGAAAGCATAAGAATTTCAAATAATAACCCTTGTAAGTTTAGATCACTCTTAACTTGTTTATTTTTCTTTGTGCAAAAGTTTTTCCCATCAAAAGATGTAGTTGTATGGAGAAAAGATGTACCTATTCTTTATCAACTCAATGAGTATATAGAAAAAATGGGAGAAAATTATGTCAGTATCATAGACAATTAATTTGATGCATTTAAAGATAAGATGAATAAAAAATTTAGAATCCCAAAGAAACTTGTTGAAGATTACAAAGATGATATTTTTTTTATGGTTGACTATGCTAAATTGTATATTCAAGCAGTTAGACAAAGAATTGTATGGATCAAGCCTTTAGTTATGAGCTTAACATTGATGAAACCAGTGACATCATTAAAGCATTGTTAAATGAACCTATTGATCCAAAGGCCACATATTTTAGAACATATGAGGAAGTTAAAGAAAGAATAGAACTAGAAATAAAACTCCCTCAGGCGGTCAACAAAGGGAAGTAAAGGATAGCAAAATTGAAACAAACTAGTTCTACTCTCTTGTTGACAGAAGGTAAAGGAGATGATATAGAAGAAGATGATGCAAAAGATGAAGAAAAATTAGAAGAAGAAGAGCCATTAAATAATAAAGGTAAGGTTATTATAACAAAACCTACCAAACCATCTACTGTAGTGTTTACAAGGAGGACATCTAGAAAGAAACTTGGTAAAGAAGGAGGAGATGTGATCTTCAAATGGCCACCACCCACATTCCAAGAAAAGTTGAAAGAAATTAATTTAGGAGACAGCATGGAAAATTTCAAATCATTAAGGTATGAGATAAGAACTACAAAAGAGAAGAAAAAAGTTGAAGACATGGTTATGTCTAAGATGGGTAAATGGAAATATTCTCCTAACCAACTTGCATAGTAGATTCCCATTGAATTAATGGAGAAAATCAAGCCAAGAGGGGAACATGCTATGAAAACTACTAAAGACATATATGATTAGACCTTGAGGCAACTCATGTTGAGCTTGAGGAACAAATAAGTTAATGAGTCCATCAAGAAGAATGAAGAGACACTTACCTTAAAGTTTAACACTTGTCTAATATTAATCAATGACATTGAACATGTGGTAAGAAATGACACCAACACATGGAAGAACATTTTCAATCTTCATAAGAAAAGTGATTTTGTGGTTCATGTCAATGATAAGGATGATGATGGTGGAGATGACAAGGAAGAAGGAAATAATGATGAAAAAATAAATAAATGATGAGGAATAGGAAAAGGAAGCTATTGAGGAGAATCTCCCAGAGATTCAGAGCATTGAGGAGACTAACTTGGATAAGATTATAGTAGAAATTAAAGCCTCTCTTCTTCATTCTCTATGAAAAGTTCCAAAGGCATCTAGCTTAGAGAAAGTTACTATCAAGATGATTGTGTCAAATGTTACTAACCCAACCACTCAACCAATCTCCACACCTATTCAGCTCAGTATTTCATTGACAAAAGTGGCCAACACTTCATCTACCAAGGAGTTAGTGCTTCCTCCTCCATTAATTTTGGTCTCTTAGCATCAAGGTATTTCCTCAATTAGTACAATATCTAATTTCACTATGATTCCTTCTATTTTTACCACTGTTTCTATTCCTAGCATGAAAATGATAAGTACAAGGACAATTAAGACCAAGCCTCAACTGTGTATAATTTTTTTTAAAGGCAACGAAAAAGGAAAAAGATATAGATCTTGATTAGGATATAGTTATCCCAAATTGGGATATCTCCAATCTAAATACTGATCAAATACATATTGTAGGAGACCTACTACAAAAGAAAGCTAAGTAGCTATTGGTGAACATATTTTCCTTCACACAAAATTATTACAAAAATGACTCAAGAATGCCCAAATTGAAGACATAATATTCTACCAACAGTTGGGTCCCTTTGCCATTGGATTGAGTAAGTGCCCTCTAAATTTTATAGGGTACAATTCCCCAATTAGATAGGTAAAGAATGAGATTTACAATATTTTTAACCTAAAAGAAAAGGCTTCCCTCACTATTCTTGGATAGCAAGCAAATAACTAAAAAACAACTAAATAAATAGAAAGGATTAAAAAGACAACTTGTCTGACACATGCACAATCTAATTATCCAACATCAGAAAGAGACTTTAATAGTTCAATATCAATTTAATACTAAATTAACAAGGAACAATCTGAAAAAAACTTTCTCATTCCAAAAGAAATCATGTTCAAGTACAATGTTGGAAATCTAAAACATGGCATAGCAATTAAAAATTTAAATAGAAGTTTATAGTCTAATATCCATCAAGAACTACTAACTCTATACATTCTAAATCCCTCTTACATCTGGTGCATAGTTTGCCTACTTAGAAAAAGAATAATTTCAATCACTACTAAGAATAGAGCCTATAGAAAGGAGAAAGCCTCTCCTCCTGAGAAAAGAAGAACCCTTATTCTTTCTTCAACTGGCATATTTATCTTTTCTCCTGTCATTTCAATTCAGTTCGGGCAACTAATTCTTGGAGATTCTTTCTCATGAAATTTCTTTCCATTGTTAATAATTCTTTCTTGAGAATGAATACCCATCCATAAAATTTTGTAAAGTCTATGTTAGATCATTATACATATGTATATAATGTAATATTTTTCCTCTTTAAACTAGACATTGTAAGAATCTATGAAACTCCATACATGAGATATGCTACCACATCATTAGTGGGAAATATAGATATTCCAAAATGTGGAGGCCTTCATTTTTTTCATATAATATGGAGATATGCTAGGTATGCTATTATTTTCATTTGGCAAACTGATTGATACCACTCTCTTTAACATCTCATTTGATCTAATGAATAGATATAAAGTACAAACTAAATATGATGTATGGAATGACTAGTTCAAGTAATGGTGTATGATCTACAGAAGGCCATCTATCAAATAACTCATGTGAAAATATTTGTATTATGACCTCAAAAAACTCCCAATTCTATGGACATCTTTTTCCAAGCCTGGGCATAAATTAGGGTATAGACTTCATATGTTCATAACTTGATGCTAGTGGTCCTCTATATTTCATGGATGAATTCATCCTTTCATATTAGCATCATGGACTAAGTTAAAACACTTTGTCTTGTCAAGTATTTACCTTTCAAACTTATGTCTTCAACTAAAAAGCTTAGTGAAAACATGTTATCCCTTTCCTATAGATATCACTCTACCTTCGTGACTAAGTTGGAAACCATTATGACAAGGATATATTAGGGTGTCACACACCTCTTCTTCTCTCCATACTTAGTAGGGAAACTAACATGCATTCTTCATGTGACTGGCTCAGTGGATCTTCCAATAGAGGATATATAGTCACATTCAAAACCTATGGAGAATCATAAGAATTTTAAAAAAATATTGGCAAGTGATCTTTGGGTCACCCATTCATGTGACTAGTGCTTGAATTTCTTCATATTGATAGGATTGGACTCAGGAATATGTGGGAATAGCTTGACAACAACATCAAGAGACTCCCTTCCATGTGCATATCTGTAGGAGTATGTAGCAACACCCTTCATAGTGGAAGTTGACTTGTCACTCTCAAGGCCACGTAATGATGAATAGTCAAAGCCATGGGTATATTGGGATGATGATACTTGACTTTTCCCTTTCATCCCCACCTATCTTCGTGATCAAGAGATCGGTCTCGCTAGTGAAGAATTCTATCTCATTTATTTGAATTCGTACTACACTATGGAGGGGAGTAGCAGGTGTAATTATTGTCTTCACTCATTGACATTGGGCCCATATTATACTTTTTATTTTAAGATGTTATGTGATATGACACATTTGAGTGCCTCATCAGAATCTACTTTGTATATTTAGATATCATGTTCTTCTCATAAGCATTCTATTAGGTAGTTTATATGCCTTGTTTGTACCTCTATGCATTAACCTCTATGCCATGGTGCTATTGTCATGTGCTGATCCTATAGATGATAGCTTGGATCCAATATCTAATATCTATTCCCGATGAGGAGCTATTATTTTTCCCTTTAATTCTTCTTGATGGATATATGATATCTTTCTCCATGGTACAATCATAAATAAATCACTCATAATGTTCTTTAAATTTACTTCAAGAAGGGGAAGTTTTGGCATTGTGGCTTTAGAGCCTCTATTGCTATCATAATTTCATCACATGAGGCATGCTCAATAGAAAATAAATATTCCTTCTATGAAGTTGGTACATGTATCTAGAGATCTATTCCTTTTAGCAATGGGGGATCTCCCTCTAACTTGTTGGATGCACTTACTTATCAGGTTCCATGTCTCTCTACACTTGTCATTTTTCCTCATTCTTTCGATTGCATCATTTCAATCAGTTTTCATTGTAAGATTCAAAGTAGGATCAAATGGTGTACAAAAAATGGAGCACAAGAAAAAAACTAAGCACAACTGCATATATTTCCTCATTAACTTATTAACCATTGTACATTCTAGACACAATCATCTGAACACATCCATCGTGCCATCTTGAAATGCTAACTAAACCTTCAAAATTTTTGAACCATCAAATCATTAAACCTTGTTCAAAAGGTACAAAGTGGTTCAAGAACACTTTGCACTGTTTGAACTTATTTTCTTGATCTCAAGTTTTGGAAAATGTGTCACTTGGTTTTCTTTTATAATAATCAAACCAAAAAATTTCCTTCTTAAAACAAGATTTTATAAAGCATTGTTCAACATGGATCAAGTGAAACTAAGGGGTAAAATATGAAAAAGTTATCAAGGGGACCAAGTTACCTAGTTTTAAAATTGGGGTTAAAACACCAACAATAGAAAAGGCTTAGACAAGAATGAAATAGAGAATTTCAAGTGCTTGAAGATGCAAAGAAAATTCTTATAGAGGTACTTAGCATTGAGGTCGACACTTCTCAACTTATTTTGGCACAACTAGTAGAAGTGGTCCAAAACTTCAATAAAGATTTGAATGGACAAGAGAAATTGTTTTAGAGAGTAGAGAAGAAATGTGAAAATAAGGTATTGGAGCTTATTGCACAAAATATTGCCATCTACCAAGTAGACTTTTCTACTATTATAGGATCACTAGAATCCTCTTGCAACAATGTGACCTCTCTATTTGGTAAACTCTATGACACATCTATTTTCATACAAGATATCAAAAAATCTCTCCAAGATTGATGAAGATTTGAAGGTGAGTGCACACTAGTTGTTACTTGACTTGAGTTACAATTATGCTCCTTATAAAAAGATCAAATTTCTAACTAATATGCAAGTAAAATTGCCAAGGGAAGAAGCTAGGATAAAATCTACATTGGTAGACATACATGGCATGATTATTTCAAACATGGATGCATTGTAGAAACATATTGCACATGCTAAAACTCTCATCCATGATAACAACTTCTCAATTGTTGACTACATGATAGAACTATCCATAGAAGTGCAAATTGCATTGTATACAAGTAAGGTGCTGCAATAAAATCGAGACAAGACATTGCCATTGATTCTAAAGGTACATTCTAATTTCTTTTCACATTTTGGAATAACCATGTAAAATACACCTTTGGCATTTATGCCAAAAAGGGGGAGAAGATGTATATAGCATATAATGCATAAGGGGGAGAAGATATAATATATGATGCAATAAAGGGGAGAAGATGAAAAGATGTATAATATATATATATGTATAGGGGAGCATCATAATATCATATTATATACATGTACATATATACAGAGAAACATCTCTTGCAAAAGCAATTTTGAAAAATCTCAAAAAAATAGAGTATGCTATCGAGTTGAAGACATAGGATGAAGAATAAATATTGTTTTGAACTTTTTGAGGATTTAGTTTTGATTGATAAATGTTTTTGTCACTAATTCCACAAGGGGAGATTGTTGACATTCTAGTCAAGTTTGTTTATTAGTGACATAAACAATTATTTAGTCAATTAGTAATTACTAATCTTATTATATAGTTAACAATATTAATCAAGTAATTCAAACTCTACAAAGTTCTATAGTTGCTACCAAGTACTAGGAACAATATTCAGTGTGTGTCGAGCAGTTTCTACCAAGTTGGTGAATATCAATGTAAATCAAGCTTCATAGTGTTTACCAAGTCACTCAATGCAAACCAAGTTCTATAGTGGTTACTAAGTTCGTAGATTTAGTGATGTGAATCTAGTGTCAACTGAGCCATATAGAGTTAACTAGGTGAATCAATTTATATATCAAGTTTCATAGTATTCACCAAGTCACTAGTGTTGACCGAATTCAGACTACTTGGAAGTGATCAGTATGGATCGAGCTTCTACATCTAACAAATGCATGACAATGTCGAGCATTGACAATGGATGCCAAGTACCAAAACCTCACTGAGTTAGTCTTCAAAACCTAAGTTCTTGTAGTTGGGCCAACTTTGTGTATTTTGGTGAAACTTATATTGTAGCTAACTTTGTTGATTTGTAAATTGGATTGGTATATATGTAATGTATTGTATCATATCCAAAGAGGATACATGACATTGGTATGATGAAAATTTAATAAGAGTAAATGTGAGAATTAAAAGGCTACAATAGTATAAGGAGTAGGAAATATTTATCTATCACAACAAGGTGATCATTACATTCAAAGGAATCTCATTCAACAAATCAAGTTACAAATCAGAGATCAGCCACTGGTTCATCGTAATAGGTGGAATAGTTAAATAATTTCACAAGGTAGACTTAATAGTCTTTTGTAAATCTCTTTACCGAGTTCATACTTCATTGTATGTTTGTAAATTCTTTTACAAGGTGGACCTAGTAGTCCTTATTGCTCCTAATAAGGGAGATCATCAGAAGTGATCATTTTAAGCCTTAATAAGCCAACTTTATACTATAATACTAAAGCTTGTGGATTTCATCCCCACCCCAATTTTACTTTCTATTTGGAAGGTTTCTTTGTCAACATATTGTGTGTCAAATTTTTACGAATGTTTTAATGCTTTTAGTTTTTCATGCATCCAATTAGATCAAAATACACATGAAGGATTAATTAGTAAATAAGGATTAAGTTTTATTGGTTACTGATTCACCCCTCCTCTCTCATTAACTTAGCCTATATATGTTTCCAACAATAATCATGTGTGAAACTTGGAAATTGGGAAAATTATGACACAATATGACAAATTATGACAATGTGTAATAATTATGTATTGAAACATGTAAGAAAAATGGAAGAATAAAGTCTAGAAAAATGCATAGAAAGATGTAAGAGGTGTAAGCTAAAGTTAGGAATGTGAAAGAGTGGGAAATTTTGAATTTTAAATAGTCATAATTCCATCTAAAATGGAAATTAGAAATGATAGAATTAGGAAAGTAGAAAATGGAGAATGGGAAATTAGAATTAGAATTTAGGAAATTATGAATTAATTAATTGAAAAAGGTTAGTTAAGAGGAATAATTAGCAATAGGGGATGAAATTAAATTATTAAGAAATAGGAATAGATTATGGGTTATCTAATCCTATAGGAGAAATTAAAAAATTGATTGTCCAAGATGATTAAATATATGCAAGATAATCCTATTGAAGGATCGTGATGAAAATAAAAATCAAACGTGATAATAGTAGATTCAACCAAAGCAATGATTGAATGAAATAAATGATGCTAGATGAATCGCATGAAATGATGACTTGTCAAGGACACATGACAAGGATTGATGACATATGATATTTAATGACTATTGTAAATGTCATAGGATTGATTGAAAATTGATTGATAGGGTTGATCACAATTACAGCAACATGCACAATCAATGCTATCAAATTGTTTAAATAAAGACATTATTAGACATTGAAGGACTCAACAATGTTGAAGATCAAATTGATTAAAAAAATTGATATGCCAAGGACACATGGCAAGTATTAATGATTTTTGATAAGTAATTGAAGGACATAATAATACCTAAAGGATCAATGATGATTAGATGATATTGAAATGGTTTTGAGTTGATACTGAGATGAGTTAATTTTGAATGAATGATAATGAAGTTAGCCAAAAGATCAAAGTTAATTAAATAATAAAATGGGACAAGTTATGATGCAAAGCTGATGAAAGAGTAGGCACAAACCATTTTTGAGCATCTACAACATGCAATTACAAACTTCACATATCACTTGCTCACATACAATAGAATTTACATTACTTCTATACATTACAAAAAGGACACTATCCCTCCTTTATACAATATCCTTACAAAAATTCCTTAGTCAGCCTTGATGCTTTTCCAATTATTTATAATAGGACCTCATTAAGTTATTACAATTCATCACATCTTTTTGCAATTAAAAATTACTTTGGGCTCATAGTAAATACAAATTCTCACTAATGTGACCTATAACATTTTACAATCTCTAATATAATTATTATATTATCTATTATCACCATCTAAATTATCTAATCATGATTCTATCCTTGTTAAGAGATAAAATCCAAATAGTAGAAGTCACTCATTCGGTACTCTGGCTACTCACTATCCTCTATAATTCTTGGATAACTTCTGCATGTCTTCGATTCTCTACTTAGAAACTTTTATAACTTATTAGGAAACAATGTAGATTATGTTCCCAACCAAGCATGAACTCATCATCAATATGTAGTCCATAGAACATCATTCCCTATCTTCTTCTCTATCAGTGTTCACAAAAACAATACTATGTTGACATCAATGACAAACATAGTCATGAATGCAACATGTTGAAATCATGTTGATAATATCTCTAATGCTTAGGATAATCCCCAAAAGGAATACTATTAACATTCATTCTAACAATCTCCCCATTTGGCATTGATGGCAACATAGATGCAAATCATCTAATTTCCATGAATGCCTAATCCATTTCTATTATTATTGTTTTGTATATCATCTTTTAAAATCCTATTGATCAATCAAATCTAAAACTCATAGGAATACTATTTTGTCTTCTTTCTCACTCTTAGCATTAACATTAGCTATTCACATTCAATCTTACAGGAATAACTCTTCATTTACATGGATGAAAATAAATTACTCACAACTTCTCCCCTATTGATATCAATTAATCTATCTAGAACATGTCTCTCCATAAATACATGTTTCATGTACACAATCTCTCCACCATCATGTTAGAATCTCTCCCTAATTATGTTAGAGATGTTTTCCATGAAATATCTCCCCCATTGAAATTAATAAAAAAGGTTTCAAAATTTCAATCATCTAATTCAAGTCTTCAACCAGCTAAAGTGTCCAAAGACATTTTCCTATACTATCTATCAAGATTCCTTGTTGGATCTTCTCATTAAAAATACTCCTCTATATAGGAAGTGTCAACATTCAATCCAATTAAACAATATTGATCTCTTGTATCACTAGATGTTTCACTTTCTATATCATCTACTCAAAAGTAGGCAAGGACATAACCTAAAGAATACATCACAAATAATAAAATGTATCTTTATGTAAAGGCTTCATAAAGATATCTACAATCTAAACTTTTATATTCACATATTGTAATATGATCTCATTTTCTACAACTTTCTCTCTCAAAACATGATACTTGATAGATAAATGATTCTTAGGCATACTTACTTTACTTATGCTATCACAAGGTATGATGATATTTTTTGAATTTCTTTATCCCTATGTCCTTCAACATCTGCTTCATCCACATGATCTGATTACAATTTTTTATTGCTACTACATACTTCATAAGATAAGATCAAGTTTATTACTTATCCAAGAACCCAATCTTCCTCTAAAAAAAATGCTCCATCATTGATTCTCTTCCTATCATCCATACTACCTGCCCAATCCATATTAGTATATGTACATAAAGTAAAATCACTTGATCTACCAAAAAACAAACTAAAATCAAGTGTACCGTTCAAATATATGAATACTTTCTTTACTTTTGCATAATGTGCTTCTCTAGGATATACTTGAAATATTGCTAATAGTCCAACCAAATTTTCTATATTTGGTCTACTGTGAGTCAGATATTACAAACCTCCATTCATAGATATGTACTTATTCTGTTTACTTATAGGTGTTTCATCTTTGCTAGATAACTTGTGACTAGTTATCATAGGTGTGGAAATAGTCTTACAACTTTCTAAGAAAAATATTTTCAACAAGTCTTTTAAATACTTGTCTTTGTGATAAAAAAAAATCATCATTGTTCTGCACAATCTATAGACCTAAGAAATATTTCATCTCACCAATCATACTCATATCAAATTCATTAGAAAATTTGTCACTTGCTACATCATTTCCTCCGAAGATTATATCATCCAAAAATATTACAATAATAAATAATCCATTTTAAAATTATTTGAAATACAAATTTATATCTTTTGTACCATCAAAAAATCCCATCTTTGCCAAATACTTGTTGAATCTTACATACTAGGTTCTAGGTGCTTTCTTTAGACCATACAATGTTTTCTTCAATCTGCATACCATATCATTCTATTATGTCAAAGGGAATCCTTTAGGATGCTCAATTTAGACATCTTCTTCAAGTTCCCCATTTAGAAATGTTGACTTTACATCCATTGTCTATACTTTGAACTTCTTAATTGTTGTATAATCCAAAAACATTCTTGTTGCTTTAATTTTGGCAATAGGGGAAAATGTCTCTTCATAATATATATCTTCTTGTTATGAATATTCTTTTCATACTAACCTTGATTTATTCCTCACAACTTCACCTTGTTTATTCATCTTTTTTCTAAAAACCCATTTATTTACTATAATAAATTCTTATCTTTAGGTCTAGAGGCCAATTCCCATGTCTCATTCTTCATAATTCGATCTAGTTGTTTGTTCATTGCTTGAATCCAATTATTATCCTTCCATTCCTTGTCTGTAATTTTTGGTTCAACATGAGAAATCAAACACAATTCTTCATGTATTCTATTTCTTGTCATAACTCCTTTTTCTTTACTTCCAATAATTTGATTAGAAAGATGATTCTTTGTAAAAATCCTATTCGGTGTAGGCATTACTATTTCAATTTGTACTATTTCTCTGTGTTCAAATATTAGTTCTTATGTCTATTCAATAGCTTGAACATCATTCTAAAAATCATTGTTAGTCTCAAATAAAATTTTAGTATTTTCTATAATAGATTTCGGATTACATTTTTCTTCATTTGAATTATAGTCCAACATTCTCTCTTTAACTCAAAACTTTTCATTCACTTTCACATTTGTGAACTCAACAATAGTCTTAGTTATTTGGTTAAATGATCTATAAGATTTTATTTTCAATGAATAACCAAGGAATATTAATTCATCACCTGTTGCATCAAACTTACCAACATCATCATTTCTCTTTATGTAATACTTCTAAAAATTCTGAAATATTTCACTAAGGGTGCATGCCCAAACCATAAATCATAGGGAATTTTTAATGTACTTTTTCCAATTCACACTTTGTTTATTGTGTATAGTGTTGTATTTACTTCTTCTCTCCAAAATGTCTTGGATGCATCGTTCTCAAACATCATGGCCCTTGTTGCTTCTATTATAGACATGTTTCCTCTTTCAACAATTCCATTTTTCTCAAGAGTCTTAGGTGTTGATAGATGTCTCTTGATGCCAATCTCTTGAGGTAAACTCTCTACCTCTATTTGATTTTGAACATTTTACTTTTACTCATGCCTCATTCTCAACTTTGCTCTTAAAAAACTTAAACTTCTCAAATGCCTAATACTTTTTTTAAAGGAATGCTACCACATCATTCTAGTGAAATCATCAACAAAAATTATAAAGTACCTTTCACTATAGAATCCTATTGTTCTGGTAGGATTTCTCAAACATGTATGGTGGTGAACATTTTTCTAGGAATTTTTATTTCTTCTTCTTATCCATAAAACATTCTTTACACACATTAGTAGGCTTCATAATTTTAGGTAAATATTTAACATAAAATATACTACTAGCCTTCACAATATTATCAAAGTTTATATGAAAAAATATTATATGCCATAGCCAACTGTTATTCACTTTTGAAACCAAACATCTCATCTTGATAGGGTTCAATTGAAACATATTACCTCTAGATCTTGTACTAGTGTTGATCAACTTACCACCTTTATCCTTGTTAATGGATGTCTACCTTGGGAATCAAAATTGATAACCTTTCTCAACTAAATGTCCAATACTAAATATGTTATACTTTAATCCATGAACAAAATTTACATCATCAACATTAGTCTTTCCATAAATAGTGGTAGATCATATTCCCTTGATATGATAGGATGCATTATTACCAACTCTAACAATTCCTCCATCATGATTGCTAAACTTAACAAACTTATTCATGTCTCCAGCCATACAATGTGAACAACCACTATTTATATCTAATTAAATTTCTTTTGAAATTGAAAACATAGGGATTTCTCTCCTCTAAATTATTTTTCTAGATTCTCTTCTTTTATAGCTACAAATCCTAACTCATCATCACTCTAAACTCTTTCTTCAAACTCATCATCTTTATTTGGATACAAACAATCTCTAGATTTTCTAGACTTGAAATTCTTGGTATACCTTTTCTCTCTCTTAGGAAATTTAGAAGCATAATGACCAAATTCATTATAAATCCAACATTTAAAGATTATCTTACCATTTGGTTCTCTCCTTACAAGTAGGGTGATTCCTTCTTCAATTATTTTTTCCCCCTCAGATCTAGATTGGCCATTGCCAGTGAAATCTCTACTAGTGCTTGCACTTATTGATAAGGAACGGTTAACACTTAATGCACTATGTTGGTGTTTTGAAATGCTATAGGTTTCAAATTACCACAATGAGAACAAGACACATCTAGGGGTAGCTAACTCCCATCCTTAACATGTCCTTTTAGACACTAGGCCAACTATAAGGCTTGACCCTTCTTCTACATCATGCTATGCAAAACCTAGGTAGGTGTACCTCAGATTCAATTCATATGGTACTAGTGCTAAACATATTCTTAAATCTATTAATAGAAGATTTAGCCCTTATTTCTCCTATTGACTTATGGAATAACATAGATTTGCAATAGCTAAGTACGAGACAATGCAATTTGTAAGCTGAGTGAGGGCAACACTTTGAATAACTTTCAACATGAAAGGGAAATACAATTGGTTAATGATGTTGAATATCAACACAACCCTAAATATGTGTTGGAAATATTCAAGACTAGCTAGGTTACTGATATGGGAGGGCTAAATTAGTTTCCTCAAAAACTTTACCAAATTCAGATCTTTAATTGCAATAATCCAATTACCATTTAATTCATCAAATTAGATCTGATTGCATGCATGAGAAACTGAAAACATACAACATTCATAACACTTGAACACAATAATTTGGTGACCCAAAAACCTTCCAAATAGAAAGTAAAATTGTGGTGGGGATGATACCCAAAAAACTTTAGTACTGCAACATAAAGTTGGCATGTTAAGGCTTATAATGATCACTTCTAATGATCTACCTTGTTAGGAGTAATTAGGACAACAAGGTTGACCTTGTTAGAGGTTTTACAAACACACAATGAAAAATGCACTTGGTAAAGAGATTTGAGAAAAGACTGTTAAATCTACCTTGTTAAAGGATTTGGATTGGTTCACCTATTAGGATGAAATAGTAGATCTTTAACTTACAACTAATTTTTTGATAGAGATTTTTTGAAGTACTGATCAGCTTTATGTGATAGATATGACTCTACTTCTCCTTTATTGATATGGCCTTACAATACACTTTTTCTGTAGCTGATTCAAATTTTCATGCTTCTTTTTCACATTATTGTGACACTATCTCACACTTGGATATGATACAATACATTACATATATATCAATCCAATTTACATAGTTACAAAATTAGCCATCATACAAGTTAACACCAATATTACTAAGTCTACCCATATGTAGATACTTCGGTTCTAAAGACTAAGTTGGTGAGGTTCTGATACTCGATGTCCACTATCATTACTCGGCATCATCATGCATTTAGTAGAAGTAGAAGCTCAATCCATACTAATCACTTCAATGTAGTCTTGAACTCAATCTACACTGGTGACTCTGTAAATACTGTGTAACTTGGTATAAACTAAATTGCATGTTTACCATGACTGCACTCGATAAACACTAATCATCATACAGCTCAGTTAACACTAACATCACTTTACATGAACTGCTAGCTTGATAGAAACTACAAAGATTTGTAACCACTAAAGTGCTTGGGTTGAACTATTAGACTTCACACTACCTAATTCTACTTGGTTTGAATTGTTGCACTTCACACTAACTAAATTCACTTAGTAACTACTAGAATGCTTGGTAGGAATTGTAGTGTTCGGTGGCTACTGAAATACAAGGAAAAAAATGTAGACTATTCAATGAGCTTGGTAGGCATGCAAAATCTAAATAAGTGTTGTCACTAATAACAAACTTGATTGAATGTCAACAATCTCCCCCTTTGGCATTAGTGATAAAAATAATTATTGGCCAAAGCTTATATACATCACCGTGTGGTACTGGCTCAGTATAGTATACTAGTTTTGAGATTTTTCAAAATTTGTCTTTGTAAGTATATATAGTATACTATATCTGCAAATTCTTTGCTATATACACTTTTCTCCCTTTGCAGGGTTCTCCCCCATACAATATACATAGCATAAATAGTGTCTCTCCCTATATAGCATATTAAGTATCTCTCCCCCTTTTTGACAATAATGCCAAAGATATATTCAAAACTTGTTTACATGGAGAAATTGATATAAGAAAGAAAATCAAAATGTACCTTAAGTATAAGTGCTAGAGTCTTATCCCAGTTCTTTTGAAAAACTTTACACGTATGTAGAGAAAATTGCACTTCCATAGATAGTTTTATCATTTGATCTACAATGGAGAAGTTGTTGTCATGGATCAATGTTTTTGAATAAACAATATGCTTCTGTATTGTATCCATGATGGGAAGGATCATATTCTGAATATCTATTAGTGTAGACTAGATCCTTGCTTCTTCTCTCAATAAATCTACCTGCATATCTAACAAGAATCCGATTTTTATATGATGTGCAGAGCTTGAACTAGGGTCAACTTGCAACTGTTATGCACTGGCCTTTAGATCTTCATCAACCTTTGCCAGTTTTCTCTTTATCTCCTTTGTAAACTCAGTAACATCGCATAATTTTCCAAAAAGTGATGTTACATTTTTGCAAGAGGTTTCAAGAATTATCAAAATTGATGAAAGCTCAACTTGTTGAATGACAATTTGCTGAGCAATGTGCTCAAGCACTTTATTATCAAATTTCTTTTCTACTTTCTCAATCAATTTATCTTGACCACTAGAGTCCTCATTAAACTTTTGAACTACCTCTTCTAATTGCAACAAAATGTGTTGGGAAGTATCAACTTCAAAACCTATCACCTCAGTCAAAATGTTCTTGGCATCATCTATGATTTTTTATTCTCTGTCTCTCTCCTCTCTCAATTTCTTCTTCTTTGCCTTCTTTTGGAGGAGTTGACTAGCTATATGTATTTGATCTATAGTGATATTATCAAAGTCCCATTTGGGAATTTCAATATACTCATCTAGGTCTATATCCTCATCTATCTCCTTACCTCTACTCAAAAATATTGTACTTGGTTTAGCCTTAGGTTCAACTATCCTTGTACTTAATGCCTTTGAATCCAGAATGGAAACAATACTAGAAATAGTAGGACTAGCAGTGAAAATTGATATAGTTTTGATAGATGGAATACTGACTGGTATGCTTACTAAATAAAAGACTAAAGTACTTAGAAAAGTATCCAAAATTGTACTTACTACAAAATAGATCAAAATTATGGAAGCCACTATGCTCATTGTTGATGATTCTAACTTGAGAGTTGAAGAAGAGGGAGGCTACATCTTGGTAGATGAAGTCGTAGACACTTCTATCAATGATGTGCTAACTTGAGATGAAGCAAAGAGTGATTGGACATTTGATAGCTTCTTCATATTCTTTGTCTTCCTTGATAGCTTCTTCCTCTTTATCTTCTTCAACTTCTTCATTCTCAAAGTGTGTGGGCTCAATGTAAGCTTGTTCTTCCTCATCATCACCATCATCATCCTTGAATTCTATTGGGAAGTCACTTTGTTTATGCAAATGATAAAAATTCTTCCACATACTTGTGGAAATCTTAACCACATGCTCTATATCCTTTTTCAAAATTAAAAAAGTATTATATCCAAGAGTCATCTTGTCTTCATTTTTCTTTATGGACTCTTTTACCTCAGCATCTATCATGCTAGGTAGCAACTACCTTAGGGTTTGTGCATAGTAATATTTTTTTGTTTACATAGCAAAGTCCCATCTTGGCTTTATTTTCTCTAATAATTCATTAGAGATTTGAGAGGCTATCTGATTTGGCGAGTACTTCCATTTTCCCATTTTGGTTAACACTAGGTCTTTGACATGTTTCTTCTTAGCTTCTAATCTTGTTTCATACTTTAGGGATTTTATGTTTGTTATGATGGCACCTTCTTCCAATTGTTTCATTTTTTCGTGGAAGGTGGGAGGAGGTTTGCTAAAGAAAACTTCACTACCTTTCTTCCTTGATCTTCCGGTGAACACTATAGTGGATGGCTTGGGTGGCTTGGTGATGATCACCTTGCCTTTCTTCTTCATTAGTTCTTCTTCCTTTTCTAACTCCTCTTCATCCTCTACTTCTTCAACATCTTCTCCTTTACCCTTAGTCAGCATAAGAGGTGTGCTTGTTTTTAGTTTGTTTATCCTCCTCTTACCTTTATTAACTACCTATGGAAGCTTGACTTCAAGCTCTATTCTTGACTTGGCCCCATTATATGTTCCAAAGTGTAGCACCTCTAGATCAATAGGCTCATTAATCAAGGCTTCAATTATGTCCTTTACTTCATCTATATTCACCTCATAGGGAATAGGTTTTACCCATACAACTTTGGGTTTCACTACCTGAATGTAGACTCTATCATAGTCTACCATGAAGCAAACATCATCTTTGTAGTCTTCAACCAATTTCATGGCATTCTAAATCTATTGTTCATTTTCTCCTTAAAGACATCAAAATAACTATCTATTAAGCTAAAAAAATTCTCTCCCATTTTTACAATATACTCATTAATCTGATATAACAATGGCACATCATTTCTCCATACTACCATGCCTTTTGAAGGGGAAAACTTTTGAACATTAAAAAATAAAAAAGTCAACAGAGAACCAAATTTGAAAGGGTTGTTTTTGGAAGTTCTAATACTTTCCATGTTTTTGTTAAACTGCTTCAATAACAAATTTGCAAGATCATATTATCTATTGTTCTTCATAACCTTGTAAGCTAGGTCAACAACTTCACATGACACATTGGTGAGATGGCTAGAACTGTAGATCTTGTGAGCTATCACATGTATGCCAAATTTTAGTTCTACATTGGTTGCACTACTAATCTTCATGCCTCTATCATCCCACTCAGCTAGGATTTTCTTTTCCAACTCCACCTAACCCGGGGTTTTAGTGGTTTTGGCCTTGGAGAGCATGGGAAGGCTAGTGATGTGATGAATGACCTTCTTAGTGATCAAAACTGGTTGCTTAAGCCATAACTAACCATTGTGAACTTTGCTAAGGATGTGTCTAATCCATTTGATTTGGAAACTTTGGAGCATGTGAGGAATGTGGGTTAAACCCTTGTCTTCCAAATGTTTATGTTTAGGTTTAAGATTTCTATTCACACACAATTTATCTAATTTCCTAAATTTCACACTTAAAATGAGTTCAGATGTCATTAATGAGTAGTACCTTTGGAGGGATTTGTGATTGTGCTCTATTTGGGTTGAGGGTTTTAACAACTACTGGCACAAGTTTAGAATGAGGTGCTTTCCATTCTACTCCTTGGAACAACATCTCTAACAATTTCCTTGCTTTTTTCTTGTTGGTTGATACCATGGTAACTTGGTAAGATATGAAAAACTTTTAAGAGTTTAGCTAAAAAATTTGCTCAAAGTCACTTGATCACTCTGCAATTGACTTGTTCACAATAACACTTAACAATTTTGGGTGAAAATGAATTTTATTTCCTTCTTTTTGTTAAATCTTTTCCATTAATGCTTGGTCTAAAGATAGTTGTGATGACATCATTGTGTGCAATAGTATGCTCGACAAGTTGTCATTCACTATTCAATTGATTACTCAGTGAAGGCTTCATAACTCAGTAATCAAACATGTTCTTGTTTTTTATTAGATAAATAGGTTTTACAGGGAACTTGAAACTCAAAAGTTAGTACATAAGAAGGCTAATAATAAGCATGATAGCTGAACCAAAAAAATTTAAGTTCAAAGGCTGATAATAAGCATTAAGCCCAACCAAAGAAATTTTTTTTGAGAAAAGACTAGGAAAAGGAAACAAATAAAGCCATGGCCAAAAGCTAGCACAAAAAGCCAAAATATAGCAAAAAACAAAGGAACAGGCAAGAGTTATTCCTCATTCTTTTGCTCCAGATCCTGCATCACTTGAGTAGCCTCAAAGGCCCGTTGATTCTCCTCAGTTTTCATCTGTTACTCTCTTTGATTCCCCTTGTACTGTGTAGGAGTGGAGTTGTCCTTTGCAGGGTCGTCCTCTATTCTGGCCTTGTCTCTGTCATTTCCATCCTCATCCTCGTGCATTTCTCTATCTTTGATCCAGCCCATGAGAGAGATGATGATTTTTTGATGGAGCTTAAGAAGGAAAAAATCTGGTTGGAAAGGTTGTGATTGTAGTTTTCTAGATTGTGTATCCTCTATTCTGCCAGAGTGAGCCTATCAGCCGAGTCTATCCTCCTATTGGCATCCTTTCCATCCCTTGTTGCCTCAATGTGTTTCACCTAGTCTTTAACCTCCTCAAGCTCATGGAAGAGCCATTTGATTGATCTAAAATTATCAATCATGCTGTTGTGAGCATTATTTAAGAGATTCATCCCTGTCTCCCTAGCTCTATCCAAAATAGCCACAATCATCGAATCAATTAATTCTTCTAGCTGCTGCTCTTCTTTGTTATCCACTAGGATTTGGGGATTCATGGTCTCCCTAAAGATTCTCATTTTGGTGGTCTTGACGTTGAAATTAATCCACACTTTCCTCCTGTCATTGGTTTGCACTTCCCCTTCCGCATACCCAGCTTTCTCCTCTTTCTGATCCTCAGGGTGGAGATGGATAGGAGAAAGGGGCAACATAGATGTCTACTCATAATAAGAGCACATATCCTCTAGGCTCTCCCTCTTGCACTTCTTCCTTCCACAATTGACCTTTATTTCCTCATACATCTCCTTCACCACCTCCTTAGACTCCAAATCCTCCTCATCATCACTGCTACCCTCCTTAGCCTTCTCAACCTGCTTCTGCTTGAGATCCCTAGGGATTTTTTTGCTTGGAGTTATGGGGGAGGGGGATTTTTTAAAAGTCACAACTTTCCCTAAGGAGGAGACTCCACCTTTCTTAGAACTAAGGCTTTGAATGTCATCTGAGTCCAAGGAGTAATTGGAACTTCTAGACTCCAAAGTCTCAGTCTGAGGGGGGGCATTACTAATGGTCTAGGCTTTGAAGTGCTCATGGATAAGAAGCAACAGCCCTTCATGTAGAGCTGGGTTTGCAATGTGCTTCTTTTTGAAGTTGTCCATAGCCTTACTCATAGAGGTTAATAGATAAAAAGGAAAAGAAATTTTGGCTTTCTTCTGAAAATGATTTAAAATAACAAAGTGGTGGGTGCGAGCTCTATCAAATCTTGGGTCCAAAGTAATATATTCAATGACAGCTTTCAGCACATACCTCCACCCTTTCTTCATGGAGTTGGGGACATAGTAGGTGTTGAGCTTTTTTAACACCTTCAATTCCTTCTCGCTCTACACAAAATCCCTTATCGCATTGGCTGAGAGCTTCTTGTCCCTAAAGAATTTGAAACCCTCGATTGGGATCTCTGTGATAGCCGCAATAACCTCCTCTATTATCTAGAAGTTGATGCCATTCACTTTAACCATGCCTTCTTTCCATGACCCCACCATATTGTTAGTCACCTCCTGATCATTGCCATGCAATTTACTGAGATAATTAGTTACCCCACCCCCTTCCATCTTTTCCCAAACTTTTGGCCTGCTTCTCCATTTCTCAAAGTCCCCCACTGGCTCCTTTTTGCATCTCTCGCGCACCATCTCCTCACTCTGCGCACCCATTTTACTCATAAGCTCTTCACTGTGAGACTGGAAAGGATCACCAAGATTAAGCAAGGAGCAGAGAAAAATAATTCTGTTGTTGCCCCTGAAATGAATGCAATTAAGAACCCACAAAGCATGGCAATTAATCATAGTAGGATATCTACATTTACGAATACTCACTTTTCTATTATGAAAAGTACCCATATATCTTAACCCTTTCATAATCATAATTAAATCTTGATATCCTTTGTACTTCCTTGGATTTTCTCAAAGTCAATTAGAAACTTGACGTCCACTAGAAAAGAATTTCCAAGAAGCCATGTCATTTTTTGGTCTGTGCCGACCCCTATATTTGCTAACCTGTCGACAATCGGGTTTGCTTCCCAGAAAGTATGGGTGACAAGGAATTTTTTGAATTTGGCAAGTGTCTCTCTTGTCTCATGGATAAGATTTGCAATTGTCCAAGAAGGATACAAATTGCCATTAATGCACTTAATAATGTTACTCAAGTCCCCCTCCAACCATAAATTGGTGACCCCAATTTCAAAAGCCAGCTTAACTGCATTGCACGCGACGTTGGCTTCCGCTAAATGATTTGTTTGGAAACCCAACGGAAGAGAAAAAGTCGCAATACTATCACCATTTTAATTTCTAACCACACCTCCACTACTCAAGGATCCAGGGTTTCCCTTAGATGCTCCATCGAAGTTGGCTTTGTGCCAACCTTCAGGGGGGAGGTGCCATTTGGCTTCTTGTCTTTTTCTCATTTTGTCTTTTACCTTCTCCTTCTTCCTACCTCCTATCTAAAAAGCTCCCCCCTTTCTCACAAAAATATTTTCCTTTATCTTACTAAAGATCTTCCTTCCAACAACCAAAGTTGGCTCCTCCCTGTCTCTAAAAATCTGGTTGTTTCTCTCCTTCCATATGCTCCAACAAAAATGGGGCAGGAGCCAGGAGTTGATTTCCTTCAAGGAAGTCCCATTGAACATTCCTTGCCATTGGCAGAAGAAGTCTAGGAGGTTGGAAGGAATGCACCAACTATGGTCAAGGTCTTGGGTGAGGAAGTCCCAGACTATTCTCGAATAAGAGCAATGAATGAACAAATGATTGCCTGTCTCTGACTCATCTTTGCATAAAACACATCTGTTGGGCATGATATGACCTCTTTTAATGAGATTTTCCTGGGTGATATTTTTGTTCTGAAGTGCCAATCAAAAAAACATGTTGACTTTTGGTGTTAGGCTTGTAAGCCAGGCCCTTGACCAAGGGGGGGATGCATTTGTACTCCATAAAGTAGAGTACCCAGAGGCAACCGAATAGAGGCCATTGACATTATCCCTCCAAACCAATTCATCCTTGTTGGTGTTGAGGGATAAGGAGTTAAGCATGATCATAATTGGTTTGATTTCCTCTGAGATGATAGAAAGGTCCTTCCATCCTTGATCAATCCTGTAGTTACTAACTTTGTGCCCAAAAAGGTTGATGCAATCATTCGCCCAAACACCATAGGTGGGGTTATTAATGAGTGGGCCCTGAGAAAGCCAGCTATCTGACCAGAAAAGAATGTTCTCCCCATTTCCAAGCTTCCAGGAGACCTTAGAGTTAGCAAAATCCTTGGCTTTAAAGAAGCCATTCCAAACAACTGAGCCTCTGGGTAAATCCTCACTGAAAAGAGTGAACTAAAAAGAGGGCCTTTTTATATACTTGTTCACCACAGTGTCTCTCCATTCCCCCGTGCTACTAATTATGCACCAAATTTTCTTTGCCAGGAGGGCCTTGTTGATATGAGTGATATTCTTGATCCCCAGACCCTGTTCTTTTTAGGGAGACAAACTTTGTCCCAAGCAACAAGGGGGTACCTTTTATTCCTATCAGTTCTTGTCCATAAAAAATCCCTTTGTATTTTTTCCATTCTCTCGACGTATTTTCTAGGTATGGTGAAAAGGCTTAGGGCATATATAGGTAGGTTTTGAAGGATGGATTTAACTAGTTGACATTTTCTAGCTTTGCTGAGAGAGGATCCTTTCCAGCCAGCCAGCTTCTTACTAAACCTATCCAAGATGTTGTTCCAGAAGAAATCAGAGGGGTCGTGCCCAAGGGGAGACCAAGGTAGGAAGAAGGAAGCTTCCCCACCTAACAACCCAAGATTCTAGAGATTTTTTGTTGTCTTCCCTCAGGAGTGTTGATAAAGAAAACAAAGCTTTTGTCCCAATTTATAAGTTGCCTTGACCCTCTAGAATAGGTGTCCAAAGTTTCTTTCAAAGCCTTGGCTTCCCTGACCGAAGCCTCTCCTCCCATAATGGTGTCATCAAAAAATTGCTGATGCATGAAGGAGTGCATTTGGAAGAAGGTTTAAAGCCTTTGATCCTCTCATCTTTCTTTTTCTTCTTCATAAGTCTGCCAATACATTTTGCTAGGATGATGAAGAGAATCAGTGATAGAGGATCTCCCTGACGAAGGCCTCTAGTGGGTTTGAAGAGTCCATGACCCAACCTTACTTAGTAGAGAGGGTAATTTGGTGATAATTGATACCGATCTCACTTGATGATCCTTTTCTATCTTGAATATTGATTTGAATCTTTATCACCTTTCAATTGGAACTATTTGGATGTGATCATGATAGTGTAGTTCAAATTCTTCCTTAAGAACTTAGTTGGAAATGGTGGAGTCACCCACTTCTTGAGTGACATGACCATCATTTCTTGAACTAGCTTCTTTGGTAGACTTAGGAATCCATTAGTACCTCATCTACTGTTGAATGTTGTCTTCTTTTACTTTCTTTTCATCTTCAATTCTACCTGTGTTCATGCAATTCTTGGCTAGATGACCAAGTTTCTACAAGTGAAACATCTTATGGTGGTATCTCTCTTCCTTGTGTGATGTTTAACACAATTCATGCCAATGTGTCCATATTCTCCATAGTAATGACATATGTACCAAGTGTTGTAGTCCCAACTAAATATTCCTTTTATTATTTTCTCTACTAGATTTAATGACTTGGTTCTAAAATCCGATGCCTTGTAACCTTGTTTGTTGCATTTATTACACTTGCCTTCAAATTTTGGTTTCACTTTGAATTCATTAGCCCTATGATCATGCTGATTGCAATTGTAGCATTTTCTATTCAGTTTTGCTTTACCATTATTCCAACATCTATTTGATGTATGACCTTAAAAATTTTCAATGAAATCAACTGAGAACAAATTGGTATAGGGATGTGAGAGTTGTCACCCACTCATGTGAGAAATAAAACATAATTTGTCACTTGAAAAATCTGAACCAAACCTTTAATGTAGGAGAAACTTGCAAAGGTAATACACTTTATAAATCAATTCTTGATAGTCTCCACTCATGAAGGCATTCCTCATTGGGCTATAAGGCAATTTTCTGAGTTTAGAATGGTGGACTTATTTGTGCAACTTCTCAAAATCAATGTCTTCAATCCATATAAACTCCCACTCCACAAGCCACAAACCTTTAAAACTCTCCATTCTCATCACTATCATATGTATCCCCACTTTCTTCTTTTGGGATACTTAAGATTAATATTGGACATGTACAAAGATGGTGCTCCTATTTAGTATAATAACACGCCATTGATTTGATTTAGTTTATCTTGAAATTCTAGTTTTATCCATTTGAGACATTTCAATTCCCAATATTTTTCCAATCTAATGGAATTAGTTAGGCCCCAAAGTGTGTCTGGCTAAAAAAAAATTCATTTTCAAACAACTAATATTCAAAACTGATCCATTAACCACTTGGCACTAATTTGATCAAAATTCAACCACTGGAAACCAATTTGAATCTCATTTTCAACTTTTTTCTACAAACTATCAACTTTGTGACAAGAGTTCCTTTGGCTGGCCTTAAAAACTGACACAAACACTTGACCAAGCTTTGAAATCTGACACATTGATTCTCTATTCTACATGCTTGTACCCTATCAAATCTTGTCTCATGATGAATTGTCAGTCAAAAGTTATTTCTCGTCAAAGTTGCACTCTCATAATTGGCTGCATAAAAGCATGTTAGAAAATAATAAATCACATTTGGAATCGACTCTAAAAATAGGGTACACTAACACTTGGGGGAACAAAAATTGGGGAATTGGTTCACAACAACAAAAATATTATAATTCTAGGATTAGAGCTCATGAAAAATAATAGGATGTAAATGGCGAGTGGTCAAAATGGGCTACTCAGAATTTGCATCTTGAAAATAATTATAGAAAAGTGGCTTTGCAAATGGAATCAGCCTAGGAAAGTGAGCAGACAGATTTTTCATGACTTGAAAATTGGCACACTTAAATTATTTTTAGAGTACACCATAGTGGTATAATTCATTTGATCTCACCTTTCATGGATTTCAAGTTATGACATCATGAACAGGGAAACTAACAAATTTGCACTTCTTGACACTAGTAAAACTTTACAAATTGCATTTGGAATTGCATTTCAAAATAGATCAACAAATTCATCATAAGCTCAGAATTGAAACATGGCAAGTCTTTGACCTCTAAAATGCAACACATAAGTAATTTTAGCATTTTGGTCAACTAGGTCAAAGTTATGAGAAGTCAAACAGGGCTTCGTGAAATTTAGAGCAAATTGCATCAACATGACATCAATAAATGACCAACTTTGAGGGATTAAAAACTTAGTCAAACAGATTCAAAATGACTAGAAATCTGAAACACAGGTTCTTTGGTATGGACACTAAACACTCCTAAAGTGGTGAGTCATTAAACATTATTGGGTGTGAGATATTAAATTGCAAACACAGGCTCTTGTCATTGTTTAACACAGGCAAAAAATGCTGAATTAAAAATTGCTCAAAATGGGGCTTCATGAAATGGCTCAAAATGACAATTTGTCTTCATGGGATGCATAGATGTACTGAATTCATGGTGTTAGAAATATTATACACCTCTTAAGCCTCAAAAGGATATCCAAGTACACATGCATCAAAAAGCACTGATAGGGCTTAATTTTTCAATGGTACTCAAAATCAAGGCTTTGATTTTGAGTCCCAACACACTATAGGTTGTTTCCACTTTGGGAAAATCTATAGATTTCTTTAAGATTACTTCTATTTCCCCCAACCTTCCAAGTATTTTTTCTCTGGTAAACTTCTTAGTGCAGAGTATCACTAGCTCAATCATTTGTGATGTTTGTTTGAATGGTTGTTTCAAAGTTTTCAGGATCTTCTACATAACCTCATTTTTAGTTTTAGATCCATTGCAAGACTTAATTCCTGCAACAACTTTTATTATTCTACTAATATATCCTCTTACAGATTCATCTTTAAAAAATCATATCTAATTTTATAGTCTAATTTTTTTTAGCAAGCACATCTCCTTAAAATGTAGTTTCTAAAGCTTTTCAAATTGTATAATATGTTTCTAATGATTTTACTTGACTGTACTCATTCTCAGGAAGAGCAGACAATAATTCTTCTTTGGCAATCATATTGAACATAAAGATATCTCTTTTGGGTTTAGTGTATTCTTCAAGTTTTATTTCTTCCATAATCATCTTTCCATTCTTTATCATCGGCCAATACCTAGAACCAATGAATAGAACTTGCATATTCATCTTCTCTTTTTGGCTATCATAGTTAACTCCATCAAATTTAGGATTTCCTTTCCTAAAGTGACCTACCAGTGATCTCCTTAATCTATTAAGATTTTTATTCATAGACTTGATGCTCTAATACTAATTGTTAGAAAGTAAAGTCCACCAAGATAACTGAGAGGGGAGGAGGGGGGGTGGGAGGGTGGCAAACTAGTTATCCAACTATTAAAATACATATAAAACTTATTAATCCTTAAGGATGTGAATGATATAATCAATAATCATAAGAAGATACAGATACATAATAAGAACAAATATGTTAACTAGCGAAACACTTGTTTAGAGGGAAAAGCTCAATTTGGGATGCTACCCATAAATGATGTACTAATATAAATTTTCATTGTAAGAGGATGGACTTTGTTAAGAGTTAATGAAATACATTCAATACATATCACTCCCTATTAGGAGACTTTGAACCATTGTTAGGAGTTGTGTTAACCCTATTCAGAGTTGGAGAAGGAAGAAGGACCCACTATCCAAAGAGCTTCAGGAGAAAAACCACCAAACTCACTATCCAATTTGTCTCTATATTATTCCTTTCAAAAAAAATAGAAATAAATAATCCCAAATTCATCTATCCTCTTGACCCAATCAATTCTCTTCTGATCTCAATACTAGATCACCAATTTTGTATCCAAATAGTCTCTTGGATCTCTTACATTATTTACCATGTTTGCATATCACTTGCTTTCATATAATATAATTCATAAAATTTCTATACATTAACACAAGGAAAGTATCCTTCCTTTATATCATATCCTTAGAATAATTCTTGAGTCATCCTTGAGGCTTTCCCAATTAATTATAATAGGAACTCATTAAGATATTACAACTCATTACATCTTTTCACAATTACAAATTAGTGTTGGTTCACAATAAATGCAACTTCTCACTTGTGTGACCTCTAACCTTGTACACTTGTTGATGTTACCATCATGATATCTTCTATCACTATCTAACTTGTCTCATCACAATTCTATTCTTATTAAGAGATACAATCAAAACATCAAAAACTACTCATTAATTACTCTGCCTAAAATGTAGATAGACCCAATTATTTAACAATGTTGAATGAACAACTATTTAGCTAAAAACCATTATCTATGAGCACATGTTTGATTCAACTATGATGGATTTGAACCTCAATATGGAGTGCAAGGTTGTTGTGGGTGAATACATTGTTTATCATCTTCTTCAAAAAAATTTAGGTAGTGTGGAGTAGAGATATGGTTGACCATAGCTTGGAGCTTATCCACATCAATGTCAATGGTGATACTAGCTATACATAACACTTTTTCTAGGATCTCTTTGTGCATAGAGAAAAACTCTAGTAACTCAAAATAGAGGTTTTTGCAAGGGTACATTCCAATTGATCCATAAGGTCATAAGTAGACTGAGTAGTAGTATATGTTTTTTTAGAATACAAATACCTTCATTCTTAGGATTAGACTATTTGGAGGTATTTGTATCTTAAAGAAAAAATTTAGGTTGAATCCTAGTAATGAAATTTAGTCTTTCACCATGAGAGGAAGAGGTTTCACTTATAAGTATGACCATAGGTTACTGTTCACTAGAAATTTGTGTTTGTGAGGAACCAAGACCCCTCAAAATTACCTTAGGTCCCTCATCACCTATTTCATAGGTAGCCTCGTTGTACTTGGGTCTCATTATGTCAATGTTCTAATCAATGGGTTTAAGCATATGAATAATGTTATAAGTCACTAGAATTGTATTAGCCAAGTTGAAGATGGGCTCTTTGGTTTTAGGAATGTCAAATACCCCATCATTGACAACATACTTATTCCTTTTCCAAGGTTTACCTTTGTCTTTCCTCTTTCCATTGTCATTAGTCTTGACTTTGTTCAAGAATATCTCTCCCTTTTTAAATGCAACATCCTCTATATGATATGCACTCTCAATCATATCATTAAAATTAAGGAATATTTGTTTCCTTGGCATCAAGGAAAAGAGTGCAAACAAAGATGTCAATCTTTTCAATTTTTAGGAAATTTTCATGGGTATCTAGAATGTAGCTTCCTCCATCTTTGAAAATAGGTGACAAAACGATCAACCTATTTTTGTATGATATTTCACAATTCATGAAAAGTGAATAGATTTTGTATGTTTTAGGAATAGTGCTGTATAAACCTTTGTGCAAGCTCATCAAAATATTTGAGGGGAGGTGTAAGCTTTGTGAATAATTTCATAGCTTGTCCATTCAAACTCCTTGGGAAGAGTTTCATGAGGTAAGTATCATCATGCATGAAATCCATACTAAGAGTATATAATTTCCTTATGTGATCATGTCGATCAGAATTTCCATCATATTTGTCATATTTGAGAATCTCAACATCTCATGGAAAAGGCATCATATAGAGACTCTTGTCAAATGAGAGTGCACATATAGATCCTATGGAGAATGAAGTCTTAGTATTTTAATTTTCCTTTTCCATGCATTTAAATTTGTTTTTTAGGTCTTGGTCTTGTTTCCTAAAAATCTCAATTTCAATAGAATCTTTATTTTGTATGAGCCTTTGAACATTAAAAGCACATGTTAGTCTCCATCCCTAAAGGTCAAGTGCATAAAGTATTGGTTTTCATTATGTTCCAAAGTTAGCATGAGCTTTTGAAAGTAGTCATCTTGTTGAAATTTCATGAGATCTTCCCTAGTAACATCATTGTCTATCTCACTCCCATGTTGTGATCTATGTAAAGGTTTTATATGATGGGAAAGTATAGGTGGAGACAAATAACCTTTGAGATGGGATCTTGGACTCCTTGGAGGTGTGTTATTTCCATTGTTTCAAAAATTTGCAAAGAGGTTGTGGTAATTTTGATTGTTGTTGTGATCTCCAAAGACATTAACATTATCATGTTGGTTTTTAAGGCATTAGTATTATCATGTCTCTAGAGTTTAGAGAATCATTTTCCCCAAACACATTAGCATCTAGTAAAAAATTATCATTAATTCTCATCCAAAAGTTATTCTTGTTCAAGTATTGAATGTTCGAGTCTAGCTTGTTCATCTAGGTAATCTTTCTTTCCTCTTTCTAATTTCTCCAAAAATTTAGCAAAGAGGTATCCAAGCATATGTTTCTCTCTTCCCTATTCATGGTGGTAGACACATCATTTTCAGTCCTAGAGGTTTCAATTGGAGTATCCAAGGTGCTACCAAAGTGAATAAGAGGATTATGCCTGTGGAAAATTTTCCTCCTCTACTCTATCAAATATAGGCTCAACCACAATATGTTGTCTGCTTGGATACCTTGTTGGAGAAGGTAGTTCTTCAAAGCTTATAGAAGGACAAATTCCTTGACCAACTTGAAATCTAGTTGTAATTGGCAAGTAAGAAATGGTTTTCACCATAATAAGATCACAGAGACAACTTGGAGTCCAAAAATAGAAAAGAAAGGTTTTCACTTGTCAAAGGGACATAATAATGAAGTTATGAGAGTGACTTCTCAAGAAAAGTGTCCAAGAAATTTACAATGCAATCAAATTAAGTCAAGATATAGGCAAGAAGCCAAATATCCAAGTAGATAGAGCAAGAAAGATAATAAGTAAACAAAATTTTGAGTCAAGTGTATAACCAAGGTGCCAAGGTGATCATTTTCAACCTAAATAGTCCTAAATATGTTGATTTTAGATTAGAGAAACAACATGATTGAGTATAGACATCCTTAAATTATCCAAGAGTGGAAGAAAAGTCAAACCAACTAGGTATATGAACCATGCAATACATTTAGAAAAGAAGATGATAGAAGGACAAAAAGATGTTTCATACAACACATTCCAAAAGGAAACATGAAAGTTTCATGTGATACAACAATTTATAAATGGTAGAATGATAATTTTTAGAATAGTAGTATGAAAAAGTTTATAAGGAAATATGATACTTTGTAGAAACTTGAATTATTGTACAATATTTATCATAGTACTAGTACGATAGTTTACCAACAAAGGTAATTTGTGACTTTTTGTGTTGGAAATCTGATTGAAAAGCTCATTGTTACTGAAGTCCAAAGAGGGAGATTGTTGTAAAGAATATTTTCAATAATTATTTTGTCATTGATGTCAAACTTGTTATTTGTAGGGATGATATTTTCTTATAAGATCCAAGTACTATCACTTAGTTGATTGATGAAGAGGATTTGATCAACAAGATGTAACAAGAGCACCTAAGGGAAAGGTTGAGGTATGATGTTGTAATGAAGTGCAAGGATCAATTAAGACAATGGTTAAGTAATGTATTGATGACATACTCAAAGATAAAGAGGATGGTCACACTTAAAATTATTGGAGGAAGAAGTTGTAACAAGGTTGACTATAAAGCTTGGAGTAAGATCATTAGTGGGTACCGAGGAAGTTAGTTGAAGCTGGCTAGTAGAAATTTCTAATGTGTGCTGAGTGATCTTCATGTGCCAAGAGAAGATTAGGTACCGAGCATCAAAAAAAATTTAGTTGGTGCCAAGTGATCTTCAGGTGTCGAGCATCAGGAAAAACACAGTTGATGTCGAGTAACATAGTATGTGTTGAGCACAAATATTTCAGTAGTGCCAACCTGCTACATTATTTCAAAAGATGAAAACTTGCCAAATCTAAGTTGACATAGTGGTTACATTGAATTTTTTGAATGAGTTGGAAGATAAGGATGATGAGTTCATGGCACAGAATCCTATGTAAACCATTTTTGGGTGAATTCTAAAGGATTATTCAAGAAGTTTCTAGAGAAAATAGAATATGGGTTAGATGCAATGAATCCTACCTAATCCATGCAAATTAAAATTGAAAAATAGAAGAATCAATTAGAAAAAAGTACTCCAAGACTTCTATCTAAGAAGTCATAGACCAAGAAGCAAAGAGCTGCTAATACTATTGTTGCTGAAGAGCCAAATCTATGAAGTGGTTAGAAGGATGTCAAGGAGGAGACAACTAGGAAAAGGAAGAGCACAAAGGCTCTACTTCTATGAGTGGTCATGAAGAGATGATTGCACTAGTACATTGAGTGTGGAGACTCAAGGAGACAAAGCTTAAAAGAAGAGAAAGTCATCAAGAGTTGTAGAGATTGAAGGCTAGGAAAGGGTATGAGCTGAGAAGTGATTTGAGATCTACAAGATAAGTTGTATGTTGTAGTCAGGTCAAGATTTTCTAATACTCTCTAGCAATTATATTAGATCTAAAAATCCTATGGACTTAGGTTGGCCCAAAAGCCAGTTGTAAATCCTTTAATAGGGTGGCATTCAAAGTGAATGTTCTAGAGTCCTCTAACCAAGCCCACTTCTAATAGGGTGGTTAAATCCTCTAACAAGGTCACATTTAATAGTTTGTTGTAAGCCTTTAACTGGGTAGGTCTTTCATAGGGCATCACTTCAAAAGAGTGAGAATTGAGTAACATGCTACTGGTAGTTTTTCCCAAATTGGGTTTCCATGTAAATCACTGTGTCATCTATTGATTTCTTATGTGTTATGCTTGCATGTTGATTTATAGTAACTTGCTAATTAGATAAATTAAAGCTTGGATGAATGAATGGATGAATGGATCCACTGTACCTAGTGAAAATTTTGAATAGGACATTTGGACCTTGAATAACTGATTCACCCCCCCTCTTAGTTATTCTACAACATTTCCAATAATTGATATTAGAGACATCTGCTGATTTAGTTTCAAGGTACTAGAAGCAAAAAGATCAAGATCTCCAAGAGAGAAGTTCCCAAGCTCAAAAAAGACAACTTTGTTGCATGGTAGAGTTTGATTGAATTGCACCTTGGATCAATAGGTGACTATGCACAAACCTCAATTGGAATAGAACAGGTAACTCTAGCAAGACCTCTCAATGCAGATGATTTGAACAAAAAGAAGGAGCATAACCAAGCAATGTTGGGGATTGTCTATGCACTTAACTATGCAGAATATGATGACATCAAAGACTATGACACTACATGTAAAATGTAGAAAACCTTGTTAGAAATCTATGGAGGAGATAAAAATTTCTAGAGAGCAAAGAGAGAAAGCTTAAGAGGAAAGTTTGATGACATGAAGATGGAGGAAAGTGAAAATTCTATTGAGTACATTGCAAGAATGAAAGAAGTGTTGAGTGTAGTAAGAAGTCTAGGTGTACAATTGGAGGAAGAAACAACTATGAAAAAATACTTAAAAACTCTGTTCCCTATCTATGATATAAGAGCTTTAGCCATCCAAGAGCTGAGGTGTGTACAAGGGAGCATGCTAACCTTTGAAGGAATAGTGGGAAGACTTACTACATTTGAGCTATCCAATTTTGACAACTGCAGACCTAAGAACCTTGAATCTTCTTTCAAGGCCAAGATGACAATAAAAGATAATGAGGAGGACACATCAAGAAAGAAAAGAAGAAAAGGAAAACATGCATCCAGTTATAGTAGCACAAATGAAGAAGATGTGGAATAGTTAGAAGAATTACTAGCTAGGAGATTCCATAGATGTAAAGGAAAATTCAAAGGTAAGCTCCCTATCATATGTTTCAATTGCAATGAAGTAGGTCATGTAGCTGCAAGATGTCCACAGAAGAAGAACTACAAAGAAGGAAATAAGTTTAGGAAAAAAAGAGAAGATGATAACAAAGAGAAAGGCAAGAGATGCTACATTGTTGAAGAAGATTCTGATGAGAATGATGATGAAGTAGTCTATGTAGCCATGAAAGATGAATTAGACAAAGATGAAGATGAAGCAACAACATTGGCTACCTATGTGAACAAGAATGAAAAGTGGATCATAGAAAGTGGATGCTCACATCACATGATAGGAGGTAAAAATAAGTTCATTACCTTTACTCAATATGATGGAAATAGTGTTAAATTTGGTAATGATGCCCAATGTCAAATCAAAGGAAAATGCTCTATTAAACTTACATAGAAAATTTCATGTGATAATGCATACTAAGTTGAAGGATTAAACTACAACTTGTTGAGTGTATCACAGTTAGGCAATGTAGGTTGCAAAGTTGAATTTGGGAACAAAACTACCAAGATCTATGATACTGATGAAATCTGATAGGAATGGGTGAAAAAACTAGGAGTAATTTGTTTTACCTAGATATGGAAGATGCAACATGTATTGTTGTTAGACTTTATGATGTGTGGTTATGGCATAAAAGGCTATGTCATGTTAACTTTGATAATCTGATTAGCATCAGTAAGAAAAAGAAAGTCAAAGGATTGCCCAAGTTGAAGAAACCTGAAAACACAATGTGCAAACAATGTCAACTAGGGAAGATGACTAAGTATAGTTTCAAAAGAAAAACATACACTTCCAATGAAGTACTAGAGTTAGTCTATATAGACTTATGTGGCCCAATAGAAGTGCAAAGCTACCTAGGAGATAGATACATAATGTTATTTGTAGATGATTATTCTAGGATGATGACTGCTATATTCTTAAATAAAAAATTTGATGAATTCCAAATGTTCAAGTGGTATTTGGCTAGAGTTGAGAAGGAAATAAGAAAGAACTTGAAATGCCTAAGGTCAGACAGAGGAGGTGAGTTCACATCAAGAGAGTTTGAAAGATTCTGCAATGACAAAGGTATCAAAAGAAAAACTTCAGCACCAATAAATCTACCACAAATTGGTATTGCTGAAAGAAGGAATAGGTCAGCAATTGATTGTGCTAGAACCTTGATGATGGAGAAAAATGCTGCACTAAAGTACTAGAGAGAAGCTGTAAGTACTACAGTCTACACACTGAATAGAGTTCAGGTCAAGAAAGGTACAAATGCAACACCTTTTGAATTATGGTATGGTCATTCACCTAATGTTAAACATTTCAAATTATTTGGTTGTAAATGCTATATTCTAAAAGATACAAGAAATGACAAGTTTGATGCAAAAAGTGATGAAGGTATATTCCTTGGATGCTCCACTAGAAGTAAGGCATATAAGTGTTTGAATACTAACACTAACAAAGTTATGGAGAGTGCAAATGTAAATTTTGATTAGAATTTAGAAGTTCAAGTTGATGAGTCAAAGCAAATAGAGGATTATAGATCCTTCGTATACTTCTATAAAGGAATGATAGTTGAAGACAATGCTGCAAATCAAGTTAGGAATCAACAACAAATTTTAGTATCTACCGAGTCTTAGCCTATGAATGTCGAGCTACATTTAGAAGCTAAGCTATAGAATTTAGAAAATGCACATTCTGATTTTAAAAATAGTATGATAGAAAGGAATGATGAAATTCCAGACATCACCCTATAGATCAAATCATTGGTGAAAAAGATGCAAGACCAATGACAAGGAATAGGCTTAGGAATGAATCATGTCTGCTAAGCAAGGTTGAACCTAAAATACTAAAATGTGCACTACAAGATGATGATTGGTATAAAGCCATAGAAAAAGAGATAAATCAAATTGAGAAGAACAAAACATTGTCTCTAGTTCCTAGACAACCTGATAAGAATGTGATTGGTACCAAATGGGTGTTTAGAAAAAAACTTGATGAGAATGGTGAGATAACAAGAAACAAAGCTAGATTAGTTTGCAAAGGATATGCACAAGAAGAAGGACTAGATTATCGAGAGACATTTTCCCTTGTTTTAAGAATGGAAGGAGTAAGAATAGTACTTTCATATGCTGCATATAAACGTTTCAAAGTCTACTAGATGGATGTGAAGTCTACTTTTCTGAAGTGTATACTAGAAGAGGAAGTTTACATAGAACAACTAGAGGTATTTGTTGATGAGAAGAACAAGGACATGGTTTGTAAGCTACACAAAGTGCTTTATGGATTGAAGCAAGCACCTAGAGCATGGTATGAGAGGTTGTACAAATATCTTGTGAAGATAGGATTTGAGAGAACAAATGAAAACAACAATTTGTACACCAAAGCTGAAGAAAGTAAAGACATTTTGATGTCAAAAATCTTTTTTGATGATAAATATTTGGAGGAAAAGATGTTTTATGCAAAGATTTTGCTAATCAAATGAAGCATGAATTTAAGATGTCAATGGTTAGAACAAATCAAATTATTTGTTAGATTACAAGTACATCAGTTAAAGCATGGCATATTTGTAATCCAATCCAAATACATCAAGGAAGTACTCAAAACATTTGGGTTAGAAGACTCAAAACTAGTTAGGACACCAATGGTAACAGGTCATAAGCTATCCAAGAATGATGAATCTGCTATAGTAAATTAGACCTTTTATAGGTCAATGATTGGAAAACTACAATATGTTGTACATAGTAGAATAGATATTGCATTAGCTGTTGGAATAGTAGCAAGATTTTTTGCCAATCCTAGAGAAAATCATTTAATGGTAGTGAAGAGAATACTAAGATACCTGAAAGGAACTAATGACTTTGGTTTAGACTACAAGAGAAATGAGAAGTTTGAACTAAAAGCTTACATTGATGTAGATTGGGGAGGTAACATTGATGATAGAAAAAGCACCAATGGAGGAATACTTTTCTTAGGAAAAAGGTTGATTACTTGGACCAGAAAAACAAAGTTGCACCTCAGTCTACTACTAAAGCTAAATATATGGTAGCTACTATAAACTGCACCAATATTGTATGGATCAAACATTTCTGCAAGGTATGAAGGAAGAGGTAATTGAGCTTGTGATAATTTATTGTAATAATACAAGTGCTATCAATATATCAAAGAATCCAGTAATGCATGTTAAAACTAAGCATATTGCAATCAAGTATCACTATGTAAGAGAGCTGGTGGAAGACAAATAAGTGAAGATGGAATATGTTAGCTCAAAGGAACAAATTGTTGATATCTTCACAAAAGAACTACCAAAAGATGATTTTAAGTATCTTAGAGGTAAGTTAGGGTTGATACCCATAGCCAAGGCCACCTAAAACAAAAGCAAGTATGCCTTACATCAAATAAGCTGAATGTTGAAGATTTTATACATTGATACAGAGGATGTTTACTTTGGGATCCATGCCTAAAGTAGTAGAAGTGCTGAAATTTCAAATTAGTCACAAGCAAGAAGACAAAGGGAGACATTGAATAAACCTGTAAAAGCTAAACTTACATATTAAAGATGCTAATATGTCTTTGGCATTGTTGTCAAAGAGGGAGAAGTAGACAACTAATCAGCAATTGTTGAAGATAAAGAATCAAAAAAGAGGGAGAAGATGTTTGAAACTGATCAATAAAAGAATCAAGAGAAGGGTCAAGAAGGAGAGATAGCAAAAAATTGATCAAATAAAGATAGAGGGAGGTTTTAGAGGTTGATCATAACAATAGAAGATGAGAAATAAAGAGGGATAAAGGATACAATAGCAAAGAGGGAGAAGCTAAAATGAAGCAATTAGAATAGTAGAAGGAGATGTGATGTTAAAATTTACTTTTTGGCATTTGACTCACTATTCTAACCTAGCTAGCATTTGGTTGAATAGTTTAATCTGATTGTTGATCAGTTTGGTTTGCCACTAATGCCAAAGAGGGAGATTGTTGGAAATCTGATTGAAAAGCTTATTTTTGTTGAAGATCAAAGAGGGAGATTGTTGTAAAAGAATGTTTTCAATCATTATTTTGTCATTCATGTCAAACCTACTATTTGTAGGGATGATATTTCCTTATAAGATCCAAGTACTATCACTTAGTTGATTGATGAAGAGGATTTGATCAACAAGATGTAACATGAGCACCTAAGGGAAATGTTGATTTATGATGTTGTAATGAAGTGCAAGGATTAGTTAAGACAATGGTTAAATAATTTATTGATGACATACTAAAAGATATAGAGGTTGGTCACACTTCAAATTATTGGAGGAAGAAGTTGTAACAAGATTGATTGCAAAGCTTGAACTAAGACCATTAGTGGGTGTCGAGCAAGTTAGTTGAAGTTGAGTAACAAAAATTTCTAGTGTGTGCCAAGTGATCTTCATGTGTCGAGTGAAGATTAGGTGTCGAGAATCAGAAAAATTTTAATTGGTGCCAAGTGATCTTCAGGTGTTGAGCATCAAGAAAAATAGAGTTGATGCCGAGTAACATAGTATATGCTGAGTAACATAGTATATGCCAAGAACCAGTATTTCAATAGTGCCAAGCTACTACATTATTTCAAAAGATGAAAATTAACCAAAAATAAGCCAACATAGTGGTTATATTTAATTTTGTGAATGAGTTGGAAGATAAGGATAATGAGTTGGTGGCACAAAATCCTATGTAAACTATTTTTGGGCAAATTCTAAAGGATTATTCAAGAAGCATCTAGAGAAAATAGAATATGGGTTAGATGCAATGAATTGTATCTAATTCATGCAAATTGAAATTTAAAAATGGAAGAATTAGGTGGGAAAAGGTACTCCAAGACTTCTATTTAAGAAGTCATAGACCAAGAAGCAAGGAGCTACTGATACTATTGATGATGAAGAGCCAAATCTGTAAAGTGGTTAGAAGGATGTCAAGGAGACATCTAGGAGAAGGAAGTGCATAGTGGCTCTACTTCTATGAGTGGTCATGAAGAGATGATTGCATTGGTACATTGAGTGTGGAGACTCAAGAAGACAAACTTGAAAGAAGGGCAAGCTGTCAAGATTTACAAAAATTGAAGCCCAGGAAAGCGTATGAGCTGAGAAGTGATCTAAGATCTACAAGATAAGTTATATGTTGTAGTCATGTCAAGATTTTCTAATACTCTCTAGAAATTCTATTAGATCTAAAAATCCTATGGACTTAGGTTGGCCTAACAACCATTTGTAAATCCTTTAATAGGGTGACATTCTAAGTGAATTTTCTAAAGTCCTCTAACTAGGCCCACTTCTAATAGGGTGGTTAAATCCTCTAACAAGGTGACATTTAACAATGTTGTGTAATCCTTTAACAAGGGAGGCCTTTCATAGGGCATCACTTTAGAAGAGTGAGAATTCAGTAGCATGTTACTGGTAGTTTTTCTCAAATTGAGTTTCTACATAAATCACTGTGTCATGTGTTGATTCCTTATGTGTTATGATTGCATGTTGATTTACAGTAACTTGTTGATTAGATAAGTTAAAGCTTGGATGAATGAAGTGTTGAATGGATCCACTATACTTTGTGAAAATTTTATATAGGACATCAAGACCTTGAATAACTAATTCATCCCCCTTCTTAGTTATTCTAAAGCATTTCTAACATTTTGTGCTTAAAAGATTTAATTTTGACCAAGATTTTCAATCAAATGTTGTAGAGTGATTCTATTAGCATTCTTTAGATTTTTTTTTGATGGAAAAATAGAATTTTTTCATAGAAATGGTGAAAAAAAATAAGCTTCTTCAAATAATTGGACAAGGGACAAAGAAAAATTGTCAATACAAGCACTTGGGAAGTTTTGAAAGATAAAATCCCTATGAGACTACCAATTGTATCCTCTCAAATTATTTTCATAGGTCTATCACATTGAAAAATACATCAAAGAAAGATTTATAGTCTACCTAAAGGACACAACTCAATACTCAATACTATGGCTAACACTTAATGCTACATCACCTCACACAAAGTGGTTTCCCACAATAGATATAGTCTTTTTCATAGATGGGTTATCCACATCTGAAGGAACAAATATGGTGAGTGTAAAATCTAAGGGTGATCCAGGAAGTCATGTAATGCCCCACCTGAAGATCCTTGGAACAAGGATAAATATAAACCAAAACAATTTTTTGTAACAAGTATGTATGCACACAACACTCAACATATGAGGATCATAAAGATCACAATGAAAGACTTAGACACAATCCTATAAACCAACGAATCTCCAAATACCACTACCAAACTAACATGACCAAACTAACGAGTGAAAACTAAGAAGACAAGAGAATGTAGAGTCTTTGATATGTCTAAGCATGGAAACACTAGAATTCCTAAAGGGTACTCAGAAGTCCAAATTGTGTTCTCTAAAAAATAATAGGGATGACCTTATTTTTTGCATGAGAGAATTTAAAACTAGTAGTCTTGTGTGAGGAAGTACCTCTTTGCATGAGAAAGTGTACTAAGCCATGCAATAAAACACCATCTCACATGAGGAAATGCCTTGAACAAAAAAGAAAAGCACTATGTTGTGCTGATATTTGCATGAAGAAGTGCAATAAGCCACATGAGGAAATGTAAATAACCACATGAAACTTCCACACTCTCGTGTAAGAGGGTACAATTGCACATGAGAAACCATAATAACACACTTTAAAAACATAGGATAAAAGCTAGAAATGATAATACCTCCACACTAGGGAGTACTAGATCCACAATCGAGGCATAGACACTCGAACAATAACTGGAAGATAGAAACTAAAGCTAAACATCTACACATAATAGTGAAGGAAAGATTCTAAAAGAAACAATGCAAAGAATGAACATAATAAAACTCATGTGTGGTTCCTCCCAACCACAATAGCATCATGAGACCTTGAAGGCCTTAACCATCCCTCATGTGTAACATCCCAAACTACTAACTAGATAGTCATAGCTATTTTATGAGGACATTACTACTAAAGTGTAATGACATCATAAGAGAAAGGAAACCTAACATGTTAACAAGTAAATCAATAGATATTCAACTAATCAGATCACATCATCTAATCACACGCTAAACATCATAATAAGGGAATGCATCAAATAAACTAACATCATCTAAACATGATATCCAAGAATTCCAATGAAAGCATAAATCATAAGAAAGCATACTCTAAAACCTAAAGTATCAAGTGAAGGTATCAAGAAATGATTGCATTGGAATAATAAACCATCTCTATACACCAGTCCCTAGTAGTGGTATAGGTAGCTACCCCTCCCAACCATATGAAACTCATAGGTCCACTCATAATGTGTTGATGGAGGTAATGATCCAACCAAAAACACACATAGAGAAAATGTCCATGGCTAACACTCATGCTAGATAGTAAAGATGAATGAAACCAAGATCATGAGTCAATGCAAGTACTATAGGCCCTAGTTAGACATTCAATTGGTGACTATGTAGGGGATGACAACATGGAGAATCACTTGGCATCAGATAGCCCAAGCAAGTATTAGCAGCTCAAAATTCCTAATCGAAGGAGCACAATCTAGAAACATTTTATTATCTTAGTTTTGTTACCACCCAATATTTTATTTAGTTATCACTTGATTAAAACTTCCTCTGCCAACTTTTTGGGCATAATGATCACTAGGTTGTGAGATAGAATCCCCCTCTATGGTGCTACCCTATTCTACCCATGCTCATCCAATAATGAGTTCCCATAGGCATGCATATTCCCAACCCAACCCCATATGATCATAACTCCTAGAAATACCATGGAAGATTAAGCCTTGCAAGTCACTCAAAAAATGCATGCACACATGATTGTGTGTGGTGCACTGCCATCATGAAGATCATATCACAAGGACTAGATCAGAACACAAGAAAAATAAACATTCAATTGAAAATAATCTTGGGACGATGGATGTGACATGCATCCCAATGCAATAAAAAAGTGCAATAGTGGTCTAATTGACATCCTATGAATGATCCAAGCCCATGACCAACATCATGCCAAGAAAACCTAAGAAAACATGGTGGCACACAAATTGAGGTAAAAACCTCAAAAGTATTCAAAACTTCTAAACTAAAATCCATTTGGTCTTTGGGAAAAAAAATAATGAAAATGTAGTAAACTTTAGGTTTGAACACTAAATCGAAAAGTGATCAGCATAACAGTGTGAAACCCTAAACCCTCATCTTGAAAACTGGGAAAATGTTCATATTTGACCAGTCAGGTAGAACTAGCAAATAGAGATAGAGGGGAACACTAGTTCTATGTACAAATACTCAATTGGTCACATATACATCTATCAAACAAAGTTGTTCCATTCCTTCTGAAAGTAGAATAGTTTTCCTACAAAATTATTCACTCATTCAACAATTCAACTACAATGTTCCAAAACTAATGAATCTAATGTTTTGATAAATTATTGAAAAGTGTTTCTTAATTTCTGACTATCACTCCTCCAAAATATGTTTTTTCTCCATCACACATTATTGTTCTCCTTTTTTTCAGAATTCTTTCATTATACTTATTAGCTTTTATTTTGAAAATTACTTTCAACATGTTAGTGAGTCCCTTGCATTTATTATGTGTTTGTTTAATTTATGAACACTCTCAGCTTGAAATCTTCTCAACTCCAAGTTGCCCAAAGACTAAAGGAAAAAATCAACTTCATCTTTTCTTTTAGGGCCCCTTTGGTTGTTGGAATATGATTTAGGAATTGGAATCTAAAATCCTTGATTCAAGATTCTAGAACTTGAAATCAATATTATGGTTTTGGAATTTATCTAGGGACTATTTGGTTCAATCAAAAAATTATTTGCTATTCAAAATAAAAATATAAAAGTTATAGTGAAAAAGGAGATTCATATCTCCAATTTTTTCAAGGACCTTTTCATGGTGCTTTGAACTCCACACATGCCAAAAATGTTAATGTTCATTGAAAAATAAAAAATCAAGAAAAACTTAAAAGAAAGACGAAAGAAATTATATATTTACAGTACTCATTATTTTATTTAATCCAAACATATGAGAAAGTTCAATAATAGACAAAAATTTTCCCCCAATTTATGAAAACTATATTCATATGAATTTTTGCAATAGTCTTTCTAATTTCTTCAAGAGACACGTACTATTTTTTACAAAATGGCATTCAAAGGGTGCAGAGGGTAGATGGAAAGGGTATCATTTATGGAAACACCTCACTCTCTTAATCCAACCATATGAGTAGGTGGAACAATAGCCAAAGTTTTTCCCCCAAATTATAAATATTATCTTTGTACGAATTTTTGTAATAATTTTTCTAATTTCTTCAAGCAAAACCTGCCAATTTTTACAAAATGGCATTCAAAGGGTGCCCAAACTAGACGCAAAGGGTATCATTTATTGAAACATCTCACTCTCCTTAATCCAGAAATATGATCAAGTGCAACAATAGCCAAAAATTTTCCCCCAATTTATAAAAATTGTATTCATATGAATTTCTGCAATAATCTTTCTAATTTCTTCAAGTGGCACCTACTAATTTTTACAAAATGGTGTTCAAAGGGTGCCTAAAATAGATGCAAAGGGTATCATTTATTGGAATGCCTCACTCTCTCAGTTACAACTCAATTAAATTTCAAAAATATGTACAAAAATAGGTGCTCCAAAATGGGCATCCATATGTCAAACCCAACTAAATTTCACTTTAGTTGAAATCCTCATTTTCAAAAAATGGGATTTAAAATGGGAATTAAAACAAGAATTCCAAATAACAAGTATTTTGAGGGGAGATAGTATTTTTATTTTGGGTTCAAATTAGGATACAAAATTCACATTTCCCCAAATTCAAATTCCTATTTTACTATCCCAAATAGTTGATTAGGATTTTTTTAAGAATTCTGAATTCTAATTTGCGCTCAAATCTATGACCCAAGTGGACCCTTAAAGCCAACTACTTCATCATGAAATACATTCCCAAGTGTAAAAAAATGGTATAAGTTAGATTTTTAATTAATTAATTTTAGATTACTAAAGCTAATTATACTATTTCTAATTTTTTACTATAATTTTTTATTTTAGTTATTGAATTTAATTTTAAAAGAATAAAGATATGTTTAGCATTGGAACATTTCTAATGAGTATTGAAAACTTTATATAAAATAAAATAAAATTACATTGTATTTTCTTTCTAATCAAATTAAATATCTTTTACATGCACACATTCACACATACTAATTCAAGCCAAGAATGTTGATGTTCGATAACTTGAGTTGGATAAACTATTAGACTAAAGCGCTACACACACACACACACACACACACACACACACACACACACACACACACACACACACACACACACACACACACACACACACACACACACACAAACACACACACACACACACACACACACACACACACACACACACACACACATGTATATAATTAAAAATTATTTATTTTTCTTGATAAGAAAAATAGGTTTTACAAGGATCCTGAAACCCAAATGTTAAAACAAAAACCAAGGTTGATAATAAGCATATAAAGCCCAACCAAACATAAATAGCTCCTGCATCATCTAAGCTGCTTTATAGATTTTTTGAGTGTCCTAAGGAATTTGCTCCTAACTCTTTTGGGCTTCCTAGTTGAGGTTGGTAAAAGTAATTTTGATTGTTGCATCCTCTTCCCCCCCTGGTTCTTTCCCTGTCCTTGTCCTCATTCTCATCTAGTAGGCCTCTTGCTTTTAACATTCTAGTAAGAGACAAAATGTTATCATTGATAGAATTGAGGATGGAAATCATCTAGTTTTCTAGGTTTTGGATTCTCTTCTGAGATAAACTGATTCTATGTGCCTTATTCTTCTAATTTTCTAGACCTGGCTCCTTCTTACTATTTTTCATTTGGCCAATTTTTTCCATGACCTCTTTTAGTTTGTGGTAAAGCTATTTGATTGAATTAAAGTTGTCAATAATGCTATTACAAGCATTATTCAATAGATTCATCCCTATTTCTCTACCATTATCCATATTTGCTACCATAGTTGGATCGATAAGTTCTTCAAACTAGAGCTGGCCCTATTTTTCTTCTAGAATTTGGGGATTCATTATCTCCCTGACAATCCCCATCTTGGATGTTCTGACATTAAAATTTCTCCATGCATTTTTCCTATCCTTAATAATCATTTTTCCACTCTCTCCTATATATATTATATAGTTAAATAGTCATTTGTTATTTTAATAATTAGATAATAATGCATAGGCATGTCTAATGAGGAGACATGTCTCTCCATGTCTCTTACTTAACATAAATAAAACTAATATCTCTGTCATTGGAAAATATATACCAAAAATGGCAATTAAACTATATTTTTAGTGATCAACATAAAAAAAACTAAGAATAAATAAAGAAACTCTAGCTAAATGGTGTGTGAATTTGACCATTTTACCCAATCTCAGCCTTACAAAGGAGTTACCCTCTTCTACTTCAACCACAACCTTACCTTCAATTTCATGTCTCACAATTAGAAACCAAATGTGTCATGAATAGGTTAGTCTCAAAATCTAAATCTAAATGAAATATGCACATATATTTATTCATCATTTGTACTTTTAATTTCATCCATAAAACTATTCATATTTAACAAACTTTTAATTCTATTTTCTAACATGAAAGTATACTAGTGTATGGTAATAATCATGTGACATTAAAAGAAAAGGAAAAGTATCCAATCACATGTCTAAATAGCTAAGCGATGTAGTTTCAAAGGATGAATGTAACAAATTGGGTCAACACATTTGACCAAGTCAAAAGGAGTCAAAATGATATCTTTATAATAGTTACTAAAATAATGAAGTCGACAAAGTGGGTATTGACAAAAGAAGACATGTCAAATATTTAATAGAATATTGAAATAGAACATAAAGAGTTCAATAGGAGAGGAGAAAGTTCTCTAATAACTAAGTATTGTAGGGTTCTTTTTCTTTTCATTTTTATATTTAGATTATCATTATTGAATTTCAGGTAGATCTTCAAATTTGACTATATTTATAAATAGTTTCTATACATATATATCTCTAGATTTAATTAGCTTGGAGTAAATATGTTTTAATTATTTGTGGCCCTTTTATTTCTTTCATATTTTATTTTAATTTCATTTCTATTTTTCTTCTTCCTTTTGTTTCTTCTATTTTTGTGCTTATCTAATTTATCAATAAGTATTTATTTAAAAGTGAGTTTTTCATACACTAGCTATATATAGTATATTTTTAGGGTGTGGCATGAAATATACATGGATCATTTTTTCATGTGTTTTATTTAAATAAGACCATCATTTAAATTTTTAAGCTTAGATTATCCTATAGAGCTTGATGGTGAATGATTTTCTCTCTCAAACTTGATTTTATCCTTGAAAAGAAATGATGATATGTTTCATAGTCACATCACTAGTATTCAAATACAATGGGGAAACAAATTGTCAAAAGATGTAATATGGGATCATGATATTCTAAATTTAGAGAAAAGTCTTCATCCTTGATTTGAAGGTGAAATATTATAAGGGGTATATGCTAGAATCATATTGTCTTAAATGTTAACTTATACATTAGGTGTCAATAAAATAATTCTAGATCCATGCATTGAGATTCATCAATTTAACTAATAGTAGCTATCTGCAGTTGATGATAATGTTAATAACAATTATTCAATTGTATATTGTCATTGATCTTACACAATTATTATACTCTAACTGAGCACTACTAATTGGAACCAAGGTTTGAAGACTCGTGTATCAACTGAGTAGAAGACACATTTAGCAATCTAGTTGAAGTTGAGCTAGGTAGGTCACCAAAGGATTTTAGCTGTGACCAAGTAAGAAGTTTAGTGTAAACTAAGTCAGGTCGGTTACTAAGGAACTTAGTGGTAATCAAGTGATTCAGTTTCAGCTCAAGCTGACCTACATCACAATATTTTTCTTTGTTTATTTTGTTTATGCAAGCTGACTCAATGGATGCTATTAGTCTATTTGCAAGGATATTCAAGCTGACTTGACATTGTATTTCATATATGAAAAGTCAAGATGTGGATTGAATATAGGGAAAGTGTTGAAGAAGATAATATGTGAATATAGAAGGCTATCATATTAATTTCAAAATATACAAGGAGCTGCAAAGAATATTTTGATCAAGAAGGATCTAGAGGATAAACCAAAATAGTGATATGAATCTACAATCTAATTGCTTCGTCAATCAAGTCAATCATTATTACTCTAACAATTGTAGCAGTGAAGAAATCTCTTAATAGAGTTGACTTAACAATCATTTTGTAAATCCTCTAACCAAGTGGCATTTCTAAATTGAAGTGTCTTAACACCTCTAACAAGGCCACTCCTAATAGGGGGATTTAAGTCCTTTAATAGGGTCACACATAACAATGTGTTTTGTAACCTTTAATAGGGCTCACTTCAAAATAGTGAAAAGTTGTAACTAGTTGCATTAGTGGTTTTTCCAAATTGGGTTTCCACATTAAATCTTGGTGTCTCATGTGTTCATATTATTTGCATATCTCTTTATCTTTCTGCAACCAAGTTACTAAAGGTTAATGCACATTAATATATCATATTGCTTTGTTAACTGAGTTATAGAGGATTTCTAGTTCTAACCGAGTTGTGTGTTTCAAGGAAGTTATTATTGACATCTAAGGGATTTGGATTTGTTTTAGTGGTAATTCATTCATGCCTTCCCTTTAGTTTCCCCTCTTATATTTCAAACAAGTAAATGGTAGTTCAATTGATTATAATTAGTTTAAATAAAGGACTTTAAAAGATACCAAAGAACATTCATTGAATATTTTTTGATTAGCATTTCTTAATGGAGGCAATGTCCTTTGAGTAGTGTGTGAATTCTTTATAATGAGACAAGTTAATTTTTTTTATAAACAAGAGGCCAAAGCCATATATACATAGAAAATTAATATGACCAACCTCAAGGGACACTAAGAGGAAAAAGTTGGGTGATAGTTTGTCAATATTGCCCATTTTAGATCAAAACTATTGGATGATAGTGTTTAAATAAAATAAATATTTGGGAGAGATTCTTTAATCCTTAGTTATTCTATCTATTCATGTGACTTGAAATAACATAGATAGACATCCAACAAAACTCTATACTACTTGTTAGGAGGTTAGATAATCCCAAGAAAGACATAAATTTGCTAAAGTCATTGAGATCCTAAAAAGTTAGACATAACTGAACCAACACATATTAAATTAAAATTATAAAGAAACACGAAATAAAGAAAAAAAAGTGTATTATTAATAATAAAAATCTCATTTAGAATTCAGGTAGTCCTGGTAGATTCATATGTTTCTGTATGGAATATATTAAACCTATAATAATGCCATACATGAATAAATAGAATATTGTCTAGTCTATTTGCATACAAGATGGGCATGTGAATTGTCCACCTCTAAGACCTCCTCTTATTCTAGTGGAGGAAGTTCTAAACATTCTAGGATCACTTTCATTAATTCTCCCAAGTTCCAATATGCTCTTTAGTCACATATTCCTCTAACCAATTTCTCATGCAAGTCCCCTTGTCATGCAAAAAATACAAGAGGAAATAGACATTCCTATGAATTATTGAAACCATTTTATCACCGTAGTTGGATCCAAGGAGGAAATGATTAGGTAGAGTAGAACTAACTATCGTTCATGTCAGGGAAAGCCATTCTGAGTAAGATATTAGTAAACTTAGTATAAAATGCATAAAATGAGTCTAAAACTAAGAATTGCTCAGTAAATGCACTTTCCTCTCTCCAAAATTATGACTTGGTAGCTTTTTCCAAGATATAAAAAGGAAAATTTGGTGCCTTCATATGGGAAATGTTTTCTCATAGCTCAAAAATTTAAATTCTTTCAAAGGGAATCGATCATTGGAAAAAAAATGATTTTTTTATTTATTTATAAAAATTCTAAGGATATCCATAGTATGACAAGTTATTATTAAATATATTCTCGATAATAATTACTAAAGTGGACTGATGTGAAGATCAAAACTTTGTTTAACTAGTTGGAAGGGATTTATGAATTCCCATATTAGCTAGCTTTTCTTCTCTCTTATTGCCTTCTTAATAAAAGTGGTTTATCATTATTTTGTTAAAGGATTTGTATAGTTATAAAGCCTCTCAAAGCTTCACATCTAGCCTCTAGTTAGAAAAAGATCCTTTCCTAAGAGAATTTATAATTATGGTTGAGTCTCCTTTGATTTCTAACTTATTTATTCTAAAATGTTTTCATAACAAGAGGCCTTCTACTAAAGTAGAAATCTCTACCCAGTTATTAGTAGCTTCTCCAATGTATCTTTTTGTTTTGGTGATTCCCTCTCATTTGTCATTGTAAATGCAACATCCTATGCCAACTTTACCTGGGTTTCCTCTTGATGCTCTATCAAAATTTAGTTTGAACCATTCCTTTTTTGAAATTTTTAATACACATTATAACCTTAAATATTTACCTTCATCTACTTATTTTCCTAGAAAGGGTGGGATCTTTAACCTAATCCATCATCCACACATCTTTTCATCCCAATAAGTCATCCTAGATTTTTTTATGTTAGAATTAATAACTTAATAATAATTTTTTAATCTAGTTAATAAGTTTATTAATTGACATCTTTCTATCTTGAAAAATTCTTCTATATGAGATCCAAAGGCTATGAAAGATACTATCTAATCTTGAGAGATGCCAAGACATCAACATATTAAGTATGGAGTTAAGGAAATCCATCAATGGGCCTAATTAAGAGAAAATCCACTACCAACACATAGTTGAATAAGGGAAATGAAGGAAGAGATGGTCTAGATTTTCTTCCTTAGTTCACATAATGGACATCTAGTTGGACCCCAAAATCAAAACTTTCTCAGTCTTTATGTAGTGAGGGTCCTCTGGTAAAGGACTATCTAAGAAATTAATACTTATGTAATGCCCCACCTAGGAACATAAAATAAATCAACCTAAAGTTTCACTAAGTTTTCCAAAAATAAATAAATTGAAAGATTAAAATAACAAGAGATAACATAGAGGAAGCAATAACTCACATACATATAAACAATCCATAAATAGATTACATCTCTTAAAGGTTCCATGACATTGAATCGCATACAAAAGTTTTATTAATACTAAATTTGATACATAAAAAATTCACATCATAGAATAACCACAAGTATGAATTTATTTAAATAATATAAAATTACATAAGATACCACTTGGCTTAACCAGAATGCATAATCATCCGCTATACATGTCACAAGGTATGAAAATCTAAAAGAATATACATCATGAATAAAATAAATCATCTCAAAAGATCTCTAATAATCAAATATAATACAATAGATTATTAATTACTATCCATTAGAAAATTGAAAGGAAAACAATTTCACAAGAACATCCAACAATGACATTCACCTATCGGATCTCAATGGCATAGGAAACATTACAACCCAACCTCGTGGAACCTAAATTTTCCACTCCCACTGTGCTAAGGAGTTAATCTCAACTCTCATATGTATATCAATCAACAATTCATAAACACCATCTACGTTGAAAGGAAAACATTAAAGCAATCTATCTCAAAAGTACCAAGACACAAATGACATCTATACCTAGAGGAAACAAAGACACATAGGAAATCTAGTATGTAAGTGGGCAAGTATCATCACATGAGCCAACTCTAAGGTTACCTTGGAAGCACCTCTAGACTCTGACCCCCTAGTGTCTCTATGTGGCATTAGTATCCTTTTGTACAGACAAATCATACTAACAAAGAAAGGTTGCAACCAAGCATCCTCTCTACTCCCATCCTAGCATGTACGAGCACTCAAGACATGGATGAGGAAAAAACATTGACTCTTATTAATTAATTTTAAATTCACTTAATGAAATATTAAAACTTATTAAAACAACTTACAATGGGTTACCCAGGTAGCCTCATTAGGGATCTAGCTATTGAAAATAGATTGACACAAGTATGAATATGTGTTTTAATCATTGTTTTTTCACTAATGTCAAACCCACCAATTGTTGGTAAGATAATTTCTTATATGATTTAAGTACTATCATTTATTTGATTGATGAAAAGGATTTGATCAAATGAGGTAACAATAGAACCTAGAGGAAACATTGAGTTATGATATGAAAAAGAGTACAAGGATTAGGTAGGATAGTGATATTATAGTGCATTAATAATATACTTAAGGTTGAAAAGGATGGTTACACTAGTTAAGTTCAAAAGAGAAAGTTAAATTAAGTTTATCTACCAAGCTTAACATTCTACGTAGTAGGTGCCAAGTAAAGATAGTGTAAGTTGAGTAGAAAATCAGTGGAGTTGAGCAAAGTCAATTTCAGCATAAGCCAACTGAAATAGTGTAAGTTGAGTAACATTTAGTTGATGTTGATCCCTAGTAAACTTTAGTTCGTGGTTAGTGTTTTGATAGTGGATGTTGAGAAATGCAATTTGTACCAAGCATTAGAAGCCAGTTAATATCAAGTGTCAGCATAATGAGAAAGATCATGAATTTGATGAATCTAAGTCGACAAGTTTTATTTCTTGGATTGTGTGAACTGTGTGGAAGATAAGCTTCATGAACTAGAGGCACAAAATTCAAGATTAAATGTTTTGAGGCAAATTCAAAGAGGATTGAAAGGAGAAGTTTCTAGAAGGGAATGTAATGAAATGAGGGGTAGATTCATTGAATCCTACCTAATCCAAAATAACCCTAAAATGGATGATGTATGATGAACAAAAAAATATCTTAATTCTCTATCTATAGAAATGGTTAGTTAGAAGCAAGGTTTGTCATGTGTGAGAACCAAAGGAAGAAAAGGAGTCTAGGGTATTTGCATCATTCAGTGACCTAACAGAAGAGATTGCATTGGAAAGAAAAATAAGAAGGCTTAAGGGTATGGATGCTTGAAGGTTGAACAAGCTATCAGAGCTGAAGAGTGTGAAAGCCAAGTAGAATGGAGCACTAAAATAGAGATTTGTAATCTTAAAATAAAAGTGTAAGTTGTTATTAAATTAAGCATTATTGTTACTTTCTAATCTTTGTATTAGTCTAGGAAAAATCATTTGGATTAATGTTGGCCTAACAATCATTTGTAAATCCTTTAAATCAGGTGACATTCCAAGTGAATAATCTAAATTCCTCTAACAAGGCTCACTCCTAATAGGGTGATTGAAATCATTTAACCGAATCACATTTAATAGTGTGTATTGTAACCATTAATAGGGTTGGCCTTTCATAGGGCATCACTTCATAAGAGTGTGAATGAGTAGCATGTTACTGGTGGTTTTTCTCAAATTGGGTATCCACATTAAATCATTGTGTCAAATGTTTTTATTGAATCCATTATGTTTCATGTTTGCATTTCTACAAATTGATTTGATAGTAACCAAAAAGTTTAAGTGACTGCATAATCTAATGGATGCATGCATGATGAAAATGTTTTATGGATATGGGTTCACTAAGTCAAGAAAATTTTTATTTGTACATCTAGACCTTGGATAACTGATTCACCCCCCTCTTAGTTATTCTAAACAATTCCAAAAATTGGTATCAAAGCTATTTACTTAAGAGGACTCGTTTGAAGGTACTAGAAGCACAAAGATCAAGATATTGAAAAGACATGTACCCAATCTTAATAGAGATAAATTTCCTACATGGAAAAGTCTAATGAAGCTACACCTAGGAGGTGATGGAGATCATGCACAAACTACCATTGTTATTGAGCATGTCAATACTACTAGAGCCCTAACTAATGAAAATCTAAAAAAGAAGAAAAAACACAACTAGAAAATGTTGGAGATTGCCTCTACCCTAAGTTGTGTCAAGTTATATGACATCAAGGATTGTGATAGTGCAAATAAAATGTGGGCTTCTCTACACATCATCTATAGAGGTGACAAAAATGTTTTAGAGCCAAAGCTGAAAGTCTTAGAGGTAAGCTTGATCATATGAGAATGCAAGAAGGTGAGAATATGGCTAAATATTTCTCTAGGATAAAATATTTTTTTAATACAATAAGAGGAGCTATTGGTATAATAGATGGTGATACTGTATAGAAAAGTTTTGAGAACAATATTGCCTATATATGCTAATAGAGTTTTTACAATACAAGAACTGAGATGTATGCCAGGGAAAGATCTAAGTCTTGAACTTGTTTGGTATGTAGACTCACTACTTTTGAGCTATCTAACTTTGATAATTATAGACCTAAAAATACTGAATCTACTTTCAAAGCTAAGGTGCCATTAAAGGAACCTAATGAGAAGAAGAAGAAGAAAAAGGAAAAATATGTGTCTAGTAATAGTGATACAAATGAGGAAGATTTAGATCTATTAGCAAGAAGATTTCATAGAGGTAAAGGAAAGTTTAAATGTAAGTTACCTATCATGTGTTTAAATTGCAATGAGGTTGGTCACATTTATGCTATATGTCTAAAAAGAAGAATTATAGAGGTTTTGACAAGGACAAAATTAGTAAAGATGAAGGTGTCAAAGACTACAAAGACAAAGGCAAGAAGTCTTGCTACATTATTGAAGAGGAGAGAAATGATGAATCTAATGATCATGATGATGAAGTGGTGTATGTTGCAATGAAGGATGAATAAGACAAAGATGATGCAACTACACTAGTGTCTTGTGTGAACAAGAATGCTAGATGGATCATTGACAGTGGGTGTTCACATCACATGATTGGAGATAAAAATAAGTTTATTACCATGAAATATTATGATAGAAATATTGTAAGATTTGGTAATGATGCACCATGTTTGGTAAAAGGAAAAGGTTCTATCAAGCTCACAAAAAATATTTTATGTGACAATGCTTATTATGTTGAAGGACTTAACTATAACTTATTGAGTGTGTTACAACTATATAATTTGGGTTGTAAGCTTGAGTTTGAGAACATAATTTCTGTGATATATGATACTAATAGAAAATTGGTTGGAAAAGGTGATCAAACTAGAGGTAATCTATTCTACCTTGATATAGAAGATGCTTCTTGTTTAGTTGTAGAATTTGATGATGTGTGGCTATGGCACACGAGATTATGCAATGTTAATTTTGATAACTTGGTTAGTATTAGTAACATGAGAAGAGTTAGAGGTTTTTCTAAGTTGAGGACATCTGACAATATAATTTGCAAACAATATTAGTCAATTAAAATGACAAAGTCAAGTTTTAAGAGTAAGATTCATACCTCTAAAGGAATATTAGAGATTGTTCATACTAACTTGTGTGGACCAATTGAAGGGAAAATTTACAAAGGAGATAAGTACATTATGCTTCTTGTTGATGATTATTCTAGAATGGTGATAGTTATGTTTCTAAAATAGAAATTTAATGCTTCCCAAATGTTTAAGTGGTACTTAGCAAGGGTTGAGAAGGAAATAGGTAAAAGCTTGAAATGTTTGATATTTGATAGAGTTGGAGAATTTACATAAAATGATTTTGAGATGTTTTGTAATGATAGAGGAATCAAAAGAAAAACATCTTCTCCTAAAACCCCTCCACAAAATGGAATTGTTGAAAGGAGGAATGGGTCTATAATGGATTTTTTTAGGACACTCATGATGAAGAAGAATGTTGCTTTGAAATATTGGAGAGAATATATAAGTACACTTGTTTATACCTTGAACCATGTACAATTCAAGAAAGGTACTCATTCAATAACTTTTAAACTATGGTATGGCTACTCACCCAATGTAAAATATTTTAAGGTATTTAAAAGCAAGTGTTATATTCTCAAATATTTTAGGAATGATAAGCTAGATGCAAAAATGAATAAGGTGTATTTCTTGGTTATTCCACAAGAAGTAAAGCTTATTTGATGAATATATAGAAGTATATGAGGTTGAACCTATGAATGAAGTAGAAGAATACAAATCATTCATATACTTCTATGAAGGTATAACTATTGAAGAAGATGTTGTAAATCAAGTTGCAAACCAATACCAAGTTTCAGTGAATTCTGAGTCACATATGATGAATGTTGAGTTGCATTCTAGAACTGAGCTACATTCTAGTGTCAAGTTACATAATGAAGTTGAGGCACATTTTGATTTTGAGATTAGTGTACATGAAAGAGATGTTTAACTACCTAACAAAGATGTACACAATGATTCAAAATTTGAGAGACTAAATAAAGAAAACAAAGCATAACCAAGATTGTCTAAGTATGTCAAGAGACATCACCTTGTTGCACAAATCATTGGTGATAAATATGCTAGACCAATGAAAAGAAACAAGTTGAGAAATGATACATGTTTTCTAAGCATGGAAGAACTTGAAATAGCGAAAGATTCCTTAGAAGATGTGGACTGGAACAAGCCCATGAAAGAAGAGATTGAACAAATTGACAAAAATAAGACATGGACTCTAGCTTCTAGGCCAAAAGACAAAAATGTAATTGGAACCAAGTGGGTATATAGAAACAAGTTAGATGAAAATGGTGAAGTCACAAGGAACAAGGCAAGAATAGTCTATAAAAGAGATGCACAAGAAGAACGGATAGACTATGGAGAGATAGTCACTTATGTTGTAAGGTTGGAAGGAGTAAGACCTATGCTTACTTACTCTATATGAAAAGGTTTCAAAGTTTATCAAATGGATGTTAAGTTTGCATTTCTAAATGGTATATTGGAGGAAGAGGTTTATATAGAACAACTAGAAGGGTTTGTTGATGCTAACAACAAAAACATGGTATGTAGACTACATAAAGCTTTATATGGTTTGAAGCAAGCACCAAGAGCATGGTATGAGAGGCTTCATAATTATCTTGTGAAGATTGGATTTGAGAGGACTGATGATTACAACAGTCTATACTTGAAGACAGAGAAAGGAAAAGGTATTTTGTTATCTAAAATTTTTGTTGATGATATCATATTTGGAGGTCAAGATACTTTATGTAAGGCTTTTTCAAATGAAATGAGGCAAGAATTTGAGATATCTATGTTTGGAGATCGAGTTCTTTATGAGTTTTCAAGTACATCAAATGAAATATTGTATATACATCACTCAGTCAAAGTATGCTAAGGAGACACTGAGAAGTTTTGGATTGCAAGATTCCAAGCTAGTAAACACACCCATGGTGATAGTATATAAATTGTTAAAGAATGATGATTTAGTTGAGGTGAATCAAATATTATACATGTCTATGATTGGAAAATTAAAATATTTAGTACATAGAAGACCTATTATTACATTATTTGTAGGGATAGTTTCAAGATTATCTATTAATCCCAAGGAGAATCACTTGATGGAAGTAAAGAAAATAATGTGATATCTAAAAGGAATAGAGGAGTATGGTATATACTACAAGGAAAATGAGAAATTTTTATTGAAGGCCATAACTAATGCCGATTGGGATGGAAATATTTGTTAATCTCAGATTGGTTTTAACAAGTGACTGTCAAAAAACTTAAACCATTTACTTAGTTCATACCAAACTAGTAATCATGTTGAGCACAACATGTAAATATTAGACCATGTTGAGTTACAATGGGTTTTGAGTCACTCATGTGTTGAGTCACTCAAGTGTTGAACAAATATATCATGCTGAGTGATTCAAGAGTCGGGTAAATAGTGGATGCCAAGCAATGCAGGTACCAAGTCACATCATAAATATGGTGCACGTTGAGCATCACGGACTTCATATGTTGAGTGACACAAATTTGACATATTTTTTTGTAATGGAACAAACAACTATGTAAACTATTTTTGAGTCGACTTAAAGATAGATTTTGATATTTTTGAGATAAAGATGAATCTCTATTTGGATTTTCTATGCAATTGCATGCATCCAATCAAAAAATGAAAAGATTTGAGCAAAAAAATGCATGAATCTCAATCATAGATTCATACCTAATCCTAAGTCTCCTAGTCATCGTAAGGAGGACAAAACCCTAAACTATAAATGAGTATGTAAGGAATTAAAGGAGAAAAAGAGGATAGTTTGTAGAGCATTCATGGAGATTTAGAAGTTATCAAGTAAGAGAGAATGATACAACATTGAGACATTTGATCGAGAATGATCTAGAAGATAAGTGTTTAGAGGTGATATATTATCAAGCAAGCAAGTACCAATTGGAGGACCTATGCTAAGACATTCTAGTAGGTGATTTTAGTTAAATCTCTTAACAAAGTAGTCCTAGTAGGCTACATGAAATCCTTTAACAAGGTGCTTAGTTAGTTGTAAGTTAAAGTCCTCTAGAAAGGAACACTTCTAATAGGGTGTTGAAATCTTCTAACAAGGTGAGACCTAATAGTCTTTGTAAGCCTTTAACAGGAAAGACCTTTTATAGGGTAGATCATGATTCATGGTCAAAACATTGTAATTTTAATTGGATAGACTTTACAACTGTAGTAGTGAAGATTTGTAGGTGACATACCTACCCCAGTTTTACCTTCTCGCTTGGAGGCTTTTTGGGTAATCATATCTGGTTTCATGTGTGTGATTGCTTACATGTTTACATGATTTAGATTATATACTTTACATTTTATTTCAATTTATTTATTGATTGCATGGGTATCGAAGCCTTATTCTCTAAAAGAGAAGCTTTACAACTTTGAGGAAAGATCTTGAAATAGAATTCTACAAGTTGGCAAAGACTATTGAGAACTAGGAGATTGAAATACATCCTATAATACATCAATTGAATCAAGCAAGAGAAGCTTTAAATAGTTCCTTGAAGAGAAGGAAAGAGATTGCTATTCTAGAGAATGACACACTATACAAAGAGATAGACACTACCAAGCTATTTGTGGATAGTAAATCCAATGAATTCGATGTAACAATTATAGATCTAATGGAAAAGAATAGAGTCCAAACTGAGGAAATCGGAAATCTTAAGATAGAATAAGAATCACAAGCTATGATGCTATGTGAGTTGATTGAACAAAAGAAGAAATTTATGGAAGACAAAGCCATGATTGAAGAAAACAAAATAATTCTAGCCAATAGATTAGAAGAGAAGTCAACAAAGCTAACCAAGATTTCCAACATGTAATTGGATACTCTAAGTCAAATGATGAATGCCAACTATGAACTAAATGTCAAAGATATTGAGATAACTATATTGAAGTTGCAAAATGAACAATTGTAGAGTGACCTAAAGAGAGAAAATGATTTTTCTAAAAGTTTTAATGAGCCAAATGAAGCCATCAAATACTTTGAAAAATTACTAAAATCCCCTAGGTCCAACAATGATACATCTAGACTAGGATACATAAGCACTGAAGAAGGAGAATCATCCAAAGTTATAGAAGAAAGGAACATCAATTGTAAGAACTCCAAACCTACTTGTCATAATTGTGGTAAGAAAGGACATACTGCTAATGTGTGTAGGAGAAAAACTAAAAGTTAGAATGCTAAGCCTAAGAGCATGGGTCACTACTATAAGTGCAACAAGCAAGGTCATCAGGCAAATGAATGTAGAACTAGGGTCATGAACACACAAAGATTTGAAGGTTATTGCTACAACTGTTAGAAGTATGGACATAGAGCTTTTGAATGCAGATCCAAATCCATGTGGTCATCAAATAGGCAACAATAGTAAGGAATAATAGAAACTCTTATAATTGGGATTATAATACAAGATATAGATGTCATTACTATTAAGAATATGGATATGTTCTTGAGAATTGTATTAGGACACACTTTAGTGGTAACTACAAAAGGTAGTTGAGTCAAACCACATGCTTTAGTTGTTTGAAGACTAATCACATTAGTAAACACTATCCTTGTTAATTTGATAAAGGCAAAGGCAAGGTAGATGTTGAACGCATCAAAGATGAGATGAACTAGACTTGGAAAAAGAAAGATGTTTGCAGCACATTAAATGGAGAAGGGATCACTTCAGTCAATGGGTCAAGTGATCACACCTCATCAAAATAGGCAAACATGAGATATGTGGGACTAGTATTTAAAGGTTATATCGTACATCAATTCCAAAAGGAGATAGTAATGGAAAGAATACATTAGCATGAATAAAGATGCAAGATGTTGTAAGAAATTCAAGACAAAACTTTAAGTTTTTCATGTTGTTGTCGAGTATGTAAAATTTCCTATATGTATCGAGTGAAATGTTAGTTGAAGCCAAGCTTTCATATTAGGTAGTCAATGCCAAGCTCATAGTAGCTATTGAGTGATGGAAATATGAATGGATGTCAAATGAACTTGAAATTGGTTATTGTTGAGATTACAGATGTGTAAGCACTTAGCATTAAATGCAAGGTTTTTGCATGGTATATGATCAATTTTTTTTTCATTCTTCATCATTTCAAATTCAAGAAAGAGTAAGAAAATTAGAAGGAAATTTAGAAACCCGTTCAAAGCTTTTGTAGAGATTTTATTAGTGATTTCACAAGTTATTTATCGAAAGCTAAGCTACACAGTTTCAATATTTATAAACCCTAGTTTGACAAGATGACATCTAGCTCAAAAAATATTGAAGGGAAGGAGGTTTTAAATGTTTAGATTTTTAGTAATAAAGTTTTAAAAAACTCATATTTAAGGCCATTCTTGTCATCATTTATAAAAAAGACCCATATGGCGCATTATCTACGATCCCACCAAATGTAATAATGGTGCAAAATGTGAGATGTTGTAATTGCAAAATTGGTAGCATTGGAGACATGGAAATTAGGGATGCATACAACAAGTTGTGTGAAAATGGTTTTTTGAAGGAAGAATACAAAATTATTGAGAAAAAGGGTTTGACACGAGCACTATATTTTCCTAATGTATTTAAAACAAAGTGGATACATATTGTGCTAAGCCAAATTCATGATGGTTATTTATGGCTAGAGGGAGGACCTATCAAAATATCCAAGAGAATAATCCATAGGGTTACTAGCTACCCAACCCTAGATAGGCTAAAGACAACTCAGGAATGATTCTAAGGAAGTCATGGAAAAGAACACTGGAGCAAAATGGAATAAGAGAGACATGGCAATAGATAGAATTTTTGATCTATTGTTAAAATGTGTTGTAAGGGTAATGTCACATAAATTTTATCAATCTAGTAGATTGAATAGTGTACCCTACATAGTTGTGAATTTTGGTTACACAATTGTAAAGAAAGATCATACATATGATTTGGTAGAGCTAAAATTGTAACAAGTGATGGAGAACCTTGGAGCAATCAGGAAAACCAAGAGTGCACGGTAAAAATTTGGTTCCATGTTGGTTTGTATATTCTTTTCCATGTTGGTTTGTATATTCTTTTATGTATAGAATACATTTCCCTTATTTGGAACAGTACGATGGAAGACAAATAGATCAATTGTAGTGCAAATTAATGAGTACATTGAGTAGCTAGGAGAAAACTTTGAGTCATTGATGATAAGTTACTTTGAAAATTTCAAAAAGTCAATGAAGGAAAGGATGAGGATACCAATTTCTATAGTGAAGAAACATTATAATGATGTATGTTTTCTTGTTCATGTTGACTACACATTTGTACAAGCTACCACACCAAGGGGAAGATGGTTGAGACCCTTATGTTATGAGGACAATGTAGATGAAGACTCATCAACCATGATAGCTCTATTGGTAGAGGAAGTAGATAAGACTACAAAAGTTTTTTAAAACTATGAAATGGTGTAGTCTAAGATTACCATGGAGTCAAAAACTGCATTAGCCATTGAGAAGAGGGATAAACTAGTGAAGAAATTGAAAGAAATTTTTTGAGAGGGTGTCGAGGAAGAAGAGGAGGAGGAGGAGGAGGAGGAGGATGAAGAGGAAGATGAAACTCAAACTCAAACACCTCTAGCATTGACACAAGTCATGGGAGAAGACAAGGAAGAAGAGAAGACTAAAGGTGCCAAGGGAGAAGAATCCAAGGAAGCACCTGCTCCTACTGAGCCAAAGAAAAGGAAGACTAAGGCACAAACTATAGCAAAGGAAAAGAAGATTGTTAAACCTAGCCAAGACAAACCCATTGTAGCCACCACCAAAACCAAGACACATGAAACTATTCAAAATGCCAAAGAAAAGACCAAGAAAAGAAATCATGGAGGATAGGAATAGAAAAGAAAAAGAAGGAAATATGTGGCTCAACTAGATTCTAATGAAGAGAAGACAAAGTTAGATGATAACAACCAATTTGAGGTGGTAAGTCACAATCATCTATGATATCTTGAGGACTTATCTGAAAATGTCAAGAGCAACACTAACTTATCAGGTTTCAATCATATTAATTTTGACAAATTGGGTAAGGAAGAGAAGAACCAAGTGGAAGAGGCATTATATGTGTAAGAATTTTCCTAAACCAGTAATTCAACACCAAGATCAAGAAGCTCAATACATAGCACACGAGAGACTAATGATGATCAAATTAATAATGGATATTAGATGATTGGATATCAAATAATTGGATAAATATACACTAGAAGTGCCTTGTATATAAAGGCAACTAGAATGACTAGGAGCCAACACATAGATAAGGATTACAACTTGCACATGTCCACCAAAGGTGGATTATCCTCCATTGAGCATAAGAGTTTGTGCAATCATGAGAGGATAAGTTTACATAGGTGTATCTCATAAAGATATGTTGTAGACACCATGTGCTTAAATAAGTTGACTCTTCTATTGTCAACAAGACAACTCATATGTCTATGCATATTCCTAGGTAAACTTAAGTAAAGTGTAATAATAATTAATTATTTACACTAACATCCCCCCCCCCCCCTTAAGTGTAACTTAGAAGAATGCAATTAAGCTCAAAAAGCTAAATGCAAGATGCAATGTAGGTCCTCGCTACTAGGCCATGTTAAGTACCCATGTATAAATGAAATGAAATACATGCAATGCAATACAATCTCTTTGAAAATGGAGAAAGAGGGAAAAAATCATTGGAAAAACTTCCTCCAAAAAGAGAGACAAAGAAATACAAGATGCATGCAAGGATGGAGTAATTAAGACCCCCCTAGTATGATGTACATCATGCATGTACAAACATATATCTCCAATATTGAACAATCTCCTGCAAGGATGCCATGACGACAAAAAAGTATCCAATTCCTAAAAATGGAATTTCTCCCTTTAGAAATAAGATACACCAAGTATAGGTGCAATTATACTTCCCATTGGGTATAGGAAGGTGGATGAGGAATCCATATGCAGTATGCTATGGATGCTTCCTCTAAAGTTTTCTCATATGTTGACAAGTCCTTAATGAATGTAGATGCCACAAGCCAATTTGGTGGATGCCCAAAAGAAGGTGGCTAACAAGGTAACATGTCCATGTATGAAAGTGAATCAAACTCCAAAGAAAAGGAATCATCCTTATAGGAAGATATGGGAAGAGAATAAATGTAGCCTCCCCTTAATGATGAATGCACACCCATAAAAGAAGCTCCTTGATGACTGAAGAAGCTACACCATGAAAATTGAATGATATTCCTCCTTGTAGGAAGAAGTGATGCCATAGGTGTAGTAGAGAATGCTCCCCAACTAGTAGGAAGAATCCTCAAAAGATATGATATTTGAGGAAACTAGAATACAATATACAAAGACTGAAATGTCTTCTTTGAATTAAAAGAGTCATCTTCCAACTGCTGAAAGGAAGTATCCACAATCATGTTAGTTTCAAAAGAAAGATCAAGTGGTTGAGGATTAGAGTGTTCCCTCACAACAAGTGAAGAATAATTCTCCTCAACAAATAAAAGATGGATGTCATCAATAATATGTCCCACATCTTCAATATAAGACTACACAAACAACACTGCAATGTCTAGAAGGAAGTCATCCCATGAACTTGAAATAAGAAGACATGGTGTTTACTGCTACACTAAATTAGGAGCATCTAATGCTAGAAATAGATTAGTAGAAGTAATAGGAGCATCAGGAGTTATGATTTCAACTGGAGTTATAGGTACCACAATTGGAGTGACTAGAAGTAGAATGTCCTTTGGTAATGGAGGAACTTGTGGATCTCCATATGCCTCCCAAAGACACATCCAAATGTCATTAGGACTACTTACCTTACTAAGAAGACCAAATGATTCCTTACTCATACTATTATACATAAAGTGAAGAAGAAGAGAAAGATGTCCCCAATTAGTATTAGGTGGAAATATCTTCGAATATAGATAAGGAAACATTTCCTTATGTTCTCTTAGATGATCAATCATAAAAGCACTTCATTTTTTATAGTTCCTTTTTGTCAATTTGAATCTTAAACCAAAGTGATACTTTTGACATGACTCCATCAAATCAAATAATGTATACACCCCAAAAATGCTTAAAAAATCAAAGAACCCCCCCTAATGCATGATTTTACACTTTATATCTAGTGCAATTATAATGGGCCACTTGCTAATTTAGGGCTTAAGTGGACTTCTAATTTTTTATACTTACAAGTGAAAATATGAAGCTATATCAAGCTCAACAATATAACACACAAGATCTCTCAATGATTTAATTACAAGTACCAAAATAGGGAAAAATAACCAAAATTTGAAAGTATTAGGTCTACTCAAAATTATTCCAAACTAATACTAGATCTAGAAAGTAGACAAAAAATATGCACTTTCAAAAAAATAGCACTTGAATATGTGTCCATATTAGCCTAAATGAAGCCTATAAAGTTGTGAAAATTAGGATTAGTAGTTTTCTAAAAAATTCAAGAAAAAAGATCTCAAACAACCTGCACCAATATGTAGATCACAAAATTCTACCCTAAAACAAAAAAAAAATTACTCAAAAAAGGAGTCTATATGAGGGAGATATCGTTGTTTGAAAATCATCTCTATAATTATTTTTCTTGAATCACTGCCGTCACACCTTAAAAAATCAAATGACTCTAGATTTCACCTCAAATGTCTAATTTTTGATGAAAAAAAGTCAATTTGGGAGTTTTTTACATTCTGAATGTGATACCAATATCTGATTTGCACCAACAAGCTCCAATCTTGAACTGTAAAAAAAAATCTCTCCAATGGCTACACAATAAAACCCCTATGGCTCTGATACCATGTAAGAATTTGCTTAAGGAAATAATTCAACACCAAGATCAAGAAGCTCAATAGATAGCACAAGAGAGACTAATGATGATCAAATTGATAATGGATATTAGATGATTAGATACTAGATAATTGGATGAATACACACTAGAAGTGCCTTGTATATATTTGGCAAATCTTTTGATCTTTGTCATAATGTAGCAGCTCAGAATTATCAATTTTTTGATGCTAGCATCAACTATGAAATCACTCAGCATCAACTAAAGTTTATTGATGCTTGACATCAACTAAACTTTACTTGGCATCAACTATCTTGCTTAGCTTCCACTAGAACTTTCTTTTACTTGGCTCCAACTGACATTCTACTTAGCTTGTACTAACTTTTCATAGCACCTACTATCGACTCAATCAAGCTTGGTAGAAATACTTTGTTTAACTTGTTCTTCTAGACTTTCTTAGTGTAGCCAACATTTGTAACATTAAGTAGATCATCAATACATCATGTCATCACAATCTTAATTGATCCTTTTACTACATTACATATTCATAACTCAACCTTTCCTCTACATGCTTTTGTTACATTATATTGATCAAATCCTCGTTATCAATCAACTAAGTGATAGTACTTGAATATGTAAGAAAAATTTCTTACTAGAAAATACTAGGCTTGACATCAATGACAAAAAAATGATTAAAACACATAACAAATTCCTTCATAACAATCTTTCTAGTCAATGATCTTTTCTATCAAATTTCAACAATCTCCCTCTTTGGCATTAATGGCAAACCAAACTTATTAATCAAGTCAATCAAATGATGAACATCTTGTTTAACCAAACTAACTAGGTTAAAATAGTAAGACAATACCAAAGAGAAAATTTTTATTGAAATTTCTCCCTCTATTAGCAACTTCCATCTTCTAATTAGGTTACAAAACTCTTTCTTATAACTCCCTCTGAGTTCCTTCTTGCATCTTTCTTGTATACATTGATCAACAAAATATATCCTTCTAATGATGATCCTTCTAATTTTCTAATCAATTCTCCCTCTTTATAACTTTTTCTCTGATATACTACCTCCTTCTCTAATCAGTAGATTAGTCTAGAACTTTCTCCATTCTTATCTCATGCACTTGATCAGTAAAACTCTTCTTTCTCCTTCATGCTTATTTTTCTCCCTCTCAGCTTTTGATCAGTTTTTTCTATTTCTACCTCTTTGAAAATAATTCCAAAGACATATAAAAAACACTTGGCATCTTTAATACATGTATATAAGCTTCTTTAGGTTCTTTAATTTCTCTCTCTATCACCTTGCTTATGACTGATTTGAAGTTTCATCTCTGCGACTACTTGTAGCAACAAGAAAATAGGTTAAATGCATAACATAATATGAGAAAATCACAAAACTCAATCAACATACGTTAGCACCCACTAGTCTACCATGAAAGCCAAACTAATAAAGAAAGCAATAAAAACCCCCTCTTTCATTTTTAGCTCCCATGTCCTTGTTTCTTTTCCAAATGATGTAGCTCCAAAGTTTCCTATAGTGCACACAAAATTGAAGCAAAAGTCTATGATGTGGATAATTCCATGAGAATACTAGAAGTTGTGATTTGAATGTGAGAGATGGAGTGAGAAATCTAAAAGAAATTAGGACCTAAGGGCTTCCAAGACTTCAAGAAGACCCAAAATGAGAGAAAGAGTGTCCACTTTATAATTGACATGGAGGATGAGAGCGTTGGATTTGTCACCCATAGATATGCAATGTGGCAAGAGATTCCTTTGAGAGTCCATGACGCATATGAAAAGATATGCCAATTGTAAGATTTTATGATGCATGGAAGTCAAACATGGCTAAATGTGGAAGAGAATCTATGATGCATCATAAGACACCTCAACCCACTTAAAGCCAAGAATCTATGACACAGAAGCCAAATAGGGACATGTGTAAGAGAATAAGAATATATGATTATGACATATCTTATCCAAGTGTCTAAGGAGAATCCATGAGGTATCATATCCAAAAGTCCCAATGATGCAAAATTTTATGGAATATTTGAATTAAAAATCCTTTTATTCCACAAAATAAGAATTAGTAGAAAATAGAATTAGTGATGGAAAATGGAACTTAGAAAATTAAGAATTTCCATGGTTTGCGAATGGTGAACCAATTAAATAATAAAATTAATTAATTGAGGATAATAATTAGGAAGAATAATTAGAAAGAATAATAGGATTAAATTATGGGTTATTTAATCCTATAGATAAAATTAATAGATGATTGGCCAAATTGGTTAAATAAATGCGACCGTATCCTTTGATGAAAATATAATGATAATGTAGATATCGAATAAGATGATGATAGATAGACTAAAGCCATGGTCAAATTGATTGATAGATAAAATTTATAACATTCCAAGGACACATGACATAAATTGGTTGATATGTAACATTTAACTGACATTGTCAATGGTACAGGATCGAGGTTGATTGATAAGGTTTGATCATAATAACATTGACTAACACTGTCAATATTATTAAAATGGTTGATGATGCCATGATCCAACATTGAAATCCTCAACAACATCAAATATTGAATGGAATGAATGATAGTTTTACCTAGCACTGAGAGCCACAACAGTACTAAGGTCAGATTGACAAGATTGATAGGCTAATAGGTTTCCAAGGCACTGAAAGCCACAACAATACCTAGGAGTTGGATAAATGATGATTTATTTGAGATGTTTGATATGTTTTAGGTTGATTAGGACTGATTTTGAGTGATTTTGAGTTGATTTGGGGTGATTCTAAGTTGATAGGAAATGGTTTTGAGTTGATTTGATATGATTCTGAGTTGATATGAAATTGATGTGAAAGGGGATACAAATGACAAAATATGGTCAATCTGGCTAAAAGATTAGAGTTAGTAGAATGAGAAAATGGGACAAATTAGTATGAACAAGTGATGAAACCATAGATGTGAACCATTTTTGAGTATCTACATTTTTTCCCTCTTTCACACAATGTGATTTAGAGCGTTGTATTAAAGAATAACTAGTGAGAAAGCCGCAACATGCCCTAGTAGGGATGATATATATGGGTGCCCCTTCAAGAAATTGATTAAGATAAGCATATGATTAGTCAATTTTTTGAAAACAAGAAGAAAAAACCATAGCAACTAATAGAATGAAAATCAAAGATAAAATGTGAAAGTTATGAGGCCCAAAGTGCAGAACAGGATCAACTAGGAGGCTGAGAGTGATTGCATGGGTTACCACTCAAGAAAAACAAAAAATGATGAAAATGATAGTTCATTTTTTCCAAAAAAAAAAAAATGAATCCAATGCAACTGATAGATTGAAAACTTGAGTTAAAACAAAAAAGTTATGGGCTCTGGAGTGCAACATAGGGGCCCCGAGAGTAGTTCTGGGCATCCTACTATCCCAACTGCACCCAAAACTCAACCAAGTGCTTCAATGATGCAATTGATAAGCCCAAGTGCACCATGATAGTACCAAGTGCATCCATGATGCACTTGGGAAGCCCAAATGGACTTGGAAAGTACAAAATGTGCCTAAGAAGGCTCCGGGGGGCCAAAATCAACATGAAGGGGGACAACCAGGAGCCCAAGAGTAGTTTCAAGGATTACCACTCAATACAGTTACCAAATAATGAAAATGATAGCTCATTTTTTTCACAAGAAAGATATGAGTCCAATGCAACTCACAATTCATAAATTGAAGTTGAAACACAAAAGTTATGGCCTCCAGAGTGCAACCTAGGGGTTCTAGGAGAAGTTCTGGATAACCTAGGTCCGTAAGTGTGCCCAAACTCTACCAAGTGCATCAATGACATAGTTGGTATGATTGAGTGCACCAATGACATAGTTGGGAAACCCAACTATGCCCTAAAAGTGCAGATTGCACCCTAAAAGGCTCGGGGGGCTAGAATTAGCTCGCTTGGACTTGGATGACCTGAAATTGTGCGTTCATGCCCAAAATGATTGAAAGATGGAAGAGCATGACTAAAATCATAAAAAATGGTCATATTTGGTCAAAGATGATTAGAAAAATGTTAGACTGAGGTTGAACCAGGTGGAAAGCCACATAAAGTTATTGACAGTACAGGATGATGCAGGAATGCATGAATGCAAGATGAAGATGATTTGGTGAATCAAAAGACATGATCATGGTGGTAGATGAAGAGATGAATGATAGAATAATGAGGAGATAAGATGAAGAATTGTTAGTATGATGGGAATACTTTTTCTTTTAGAAAGTGCACTATATGTCAATGGAGCTTTATTTTGATATGGCAAATAGAATGCAATGCATCATGGTATAAAGGGCCAGAGGGAAAATGCAAGCCTTTTGCATAAAAAAGCATGATGCAGACAAAGAATGACCTTGTCCTTCCTAAGGCATATGTACATGCCCCAGTGTCTCAAAGGTACATTATAATAGACAGAAATAGCAAAAGATGACCATGAACCATCCTGACCACTCTCATAGATCAATGTATATCATCAAGTGACATAGGAACATGATCAAAAAGAAAACAAAGCAAAAAATAAATCACTCACTAAATAGCATGAGCCAACAACTATTCTTGTCCATTATTACATTCTTGTTAATTTTTTAGGTGTGTAGATAGTGTTTGTCATGTTGAGAATGTGATAGTTCTGGTTGTGGATTCAATTGAAAGGTTCATAGTGACATGTTGGATTGATTGTTGGTTCACGTTGCCTGGATAGTGTGATTGTCTTGAAAGTGTAGTGCTCTAAGTTTCAGTCTGTAAAGTCCAAGTGTGTATGCAAAAGGGATGGTTATGCACAATGAATATGTACAAGGTTTATTGCAAATTTTTGATGGGTTTTGTGATTTTTAGGGTTTTTGGGGATATTTGATTTTTTTGTGTGACTGATTTCTTCAGGTCATTTTACAATTTTTATTGTTTATTTCAAGACATTTTATGATTTTTAGTGTTTTTTTCAAGACATGTTATTTGAATGCTTAGGATTTTTTTAGGACATTATGTGATTTTTAGTGATTTTTTCAGGATCGTATTTGAATGTTTAGGATTTTTTCAGGACATTATGTGATTTTTAGTGATTTTTTAAGGATTGTATTTGAATTTTCAAGGATTTTTTCAAGATCATAAAAGCATATACAGGTGTTAGCTCCAATCTATTATGTGATAGGTCCAATGGATAAAAAGTGCTTAGGGATATGCCCCTAGTTCAAATTAAAACTCATGTACTATGCAAGTAATATGCCCCTAGACAAGACACAAACTATGTACAAAGGCCAAATGATAGAGTGTGTGTGTAGACAAGTGATGCTTAGGCAAGGTAACAAAGGATATTAACCAGTTTGTGAGCCATGGTCAAGGAGCCAAGGATGTCTTGCAATAGGAAGAATATGATCAAGGAATGATAGAGGGGAAAAAGACCAGATGGAATCTTGATAGGTGGAGGAGCAACAACTAATTACACATGGTGCGTGTTTGCCAGGTTTTCACCACCATACTTGCCCAAAGTGCTTGTTTGCTAGGTTTTCACTTTTGGACGAAATTTTTCTCTTAACTCAAATTTTCATGCCAAGATGCCTGTTTGACAAGTTTTCATCAAGGCATCCATTTTTTCATGACTTTTTCACTTTTTTCTTTTCTTTTTTCATGACTTTTTGCTATTTTTTTGATATTTTTTTAGGACTTTTAGATGGAATCAAGAATGTCACTGACAAATGTTGAGAATATATCTATTGTTGGTGCTACTAGCTGATGAGCTCTAGATCCATGACTGACCATAACTACGTAGGATTTGTTCTGAGTCTGTAGCTAAAATAAAACCACTAGAAAAGCCTTGAGATATACCATCATGTACCGTATGTAAGACAATGTTTGTCTCTTGTGAATCAAGGCATCTAAGGATAATTGGGTCAACAAAAATTTCATGTGGGATGTAACTAATGATGAAATACAGAAAGGCTTGTGGGATAGAGAGTTGATCTTGGGTGTTGGGAAAATTAGGTAGCTAGGTGTGGGGATAAACAAATGGATATAAGGGAGGGTTGGAAGGGTTGAGACCAGTGACCTTCCATACGAATGTTGATTGAGAGAGCTCCGAAAGACTTTGTGGCATGTTGAATGTTGGAACATTGATATTCATGGCATCATCTTTTTCATCTTGTATCCTTGGGAGCTTCTTAACTTTTGATTTTTCATGGTCTAATGGCACCTTTTGATTTTTACCAAGAGATCTATGCTTGCTATCTTTTTCTCTTTTTTCTTTGTAACTAGAAGGTGGAGTTGGCTCCCCAAAATATGCCAATGTGTTCTCTTTAGGAGAAATTGCTTCTTTATGATCTTCAATGTTACTACCTTCATAGATTTCAAAGTCTATTTCAAGATCATCATCATTGTCAAATTGATCAAAGATTAGTGGTCCATGTTGGTCCCAATCCAATAGTTTAGGATAATTTGAGGGGGTGTCTTCATCAGAGCTAAATGGGCTTTGGTTGAAGGTAGATATATGGGTATCTAATTCCATTGGGTCATTAGGGTTATGCTCAAAAGGTAGAGGATTGCTGGTTTCAAGTGAGATATCCTTAGATGCCTTTTCATCATTCAAATCATCCATATTCTTACATGTAGGTACTGTGGTACTAGGAGGACCTATTTGTAATGGTTTAAATCCAAGCCCCAAACTAGGAGGTTGTCCTTTTGTAGTGACGGGTTCAATTATACCTTGTTTCTGAGATCCAAGACCACTATAGCCATCATAGCCTTATTTTTGCATGATAGTAAACCCAAGTCCATACTTGCTAGAAGATATCAAAGTGGGTTCTTGTTCTTCTTTTTCTTTCTCAATACATATAGATGTATTCTCATTGATAGAAGTGGCATTTTGTGCACTGATGGGAGAAAGTGGTGACTCCTTGATGTGGGATACATGAGACAAAAAGTATTCTCCACACCCATTGTCTTCAATCTTCATCTTTTCCTTGGCCTTACTGAGGAGTATATCAACATCCACATCCTTTGAGGATTTTGTGGGTTGTGCTTCATTTTTTGTTGGGATTTGGTATGTAGTAGCATCTTTTAGATTAGCACAAAATTGGAAAGGATCTAGATCGCCAGGGATGGTAACCTCCATGTTGTCATAAGAAAACTTCAGACATTGATGATATGTAGAAGGGACTACTTTCATAGCATGAAGCCAAGGGTGTCCTAGTATCATGTTGCAGTTCATTTCTATATCTAGGACATGGACCAATGTGTTTTTAGTAGTTGGGCCAACTCTGACAGGTAATGTGATGATGCCCTTGGAGAAGTGTTCACCATCATCATAAGATTTTATTATGATTCTTCGAGAGAGATCCACATCATTTTTAGAATAGCCCAAATTGTTGACAACCTTAAGAGTATAGATATTTAGTCTTGCTCCTCCGTCTATTAAGACACATCTAACTTTGGCATTATGGATGAAGACTTCAAGGTGGAGGGGATCATTGTGGTTGGTTTTGTCTTTAGGAACATCCCAAGGGGCAAAGGTGATATGTTGTGAAGCAGATAAGTTCCCAACCATGGCTTGGAACTAGGCAACATCCATGTTATCTGGGACTATTGACTCTTTAAGGGCTTGTTCCAAGATCTTTTGATGTTTGGGAGATACATGCAATAGGTCTACAATGGATATTTGCACTGGGGTCTTGCCAAGCTGTTCAACAAGGCTATAATCAGATGAAGCAAGAGTAGTAGGTCTACTAGGGGGTGTAGGTCTATTAGAAGTAGTAGGTCTAGATGGGGCTCCAAGTAGGGTGATCTTGCTATGATGTGTAGTGATAGCACAACAAGGGTCTTCGGCCTTCAATGTGACTGTGGATATGCGAGAATCAGACTCATCAAAATAGTTGACAGTGTAGTCATATCCCGTGCGCATGTAATTCACATTACCTTGTGAGTTTGAGTTTGAACTTGAGGGTTTCTCTTTGTCATGATTACCCAAATGATCTTTGAAAATAGTGTGGTCAAAGTTGGATGCTAATAGTGATGGGTCAACCATGATTACACCATCATCAATAAGGTCTTGTATTGCATGTTTCAATTGGAAGCATGATGAAGTCTTATGTCCTTTGGTGCAATGGTAATCACAATACTTTTTGTCATCCCACCAATCTACTTTATTTAATGGCTCATCTTTGACTAGGGGTAGTTGCAGGAAGTTATTACTCAGTAATTGTTGCAATGCAGTCTCAAGAGGTATTCCCAATGGTGTGAATTTTCTATCCTTGGTTCGAGGATGTCTTTTGTCTTGCATGGAAGTCTCAATTTTCTGTTGTTGAGGTGTTTTTTGATTAGGATTTTGTGAATTTGTGGAGTTTGTGCCTTTCAAAGTCAATTGAGGTTGTGTTGTGCTAATTGTTCGAGCATCCACAATGCCATCATTAGTCACATTCTTGTTTTTGGAGAAAATTTTTGGCTTGTCATTACACAAGTTGGTATTGGTGTTGTCCTTGTTTGTCTTGAGGATTCCCTTATGGATAAGAGCATCTTCAATACTAGCCCCTTTTTTCATTAGTTTAGAAATGGTGCTTGGGCTCTCAATTTTGAGTTCATACATTAAGTTTGGGACTAATTTTTCAATGCACAAGTTAACTTGTTGTTCTTCAGGAATGTCTAGTGAGCATTGACTAACTAAGCTTCTCCAATGGACTAAGAATGTGATGAATGACTCTCCTATCATTTTTTTAGTTGAGCACAAATTAGAAAGTGTCACCTCATTTTTAATGTTAAAGGAAAAGTGGAAGATAAATTTGTCTACTAGCTCTGACTAGTATTTGATATTATTAGGAAGTTTGTAGTACCATTCAAGTGTGGGCCCACTTAGAGAACGGGGGAAAAATCTCATAAGGTAAGTGGGCTCATCACTGAGCTCATTACATGAAGCACAAAATTCTCTGATATGATCAATAGGGTTTCCTTTTCCTTGTTACTTTGCAAACCTTGGAGCCTCGAAGTGTTTTGGGAATGGAGGCATATTCAGACCTTTATCGAATGGATTAGGATGTAGGTCCCTTTCTGTATATAGAGCCTATTTCTTTTGGACTCCCAATGCCTTGACTTGTTTGGAAAGTTGTTTGAATTTCTGTAATAGGTCTTCATTGGGGTTTTTCATGATGGTCTTTCCTTCAAGTCTTTTGTGTCTATGAGTAGATAGTTTGTTGTGGTGAGAACTATGTCTACTTGGTTCTGACATTTCTATATCTGTTGAGTCTGGTGAAGTGTCACTAGGTGGTGGAGGTATGTTGGCACCTCAAATATAGAAGGGTCCTTGTTGTTGGGGTACTTTTTGTGGCATTTAATGTGCCACTTGTTGTGGGATTGACTATGATTGTTGTACCATGTGTTTTTGGTGTGCCATTTGTTGTGGTTGTTATTGGGATACCTCTGTTGGTTGTATGTGAGACCATGTACGTGCTTCTTGTTGTAGATGTATTTGTTGAGGTTTTTGTGGCACATGTTGTTGTTGTAACAAATGTTGCTGATATGCGATTTTTTGCTCAAGGCATCTTTGGTATTCCAACTACTGCTTGAGTTGGTCTTGTTGTTTAGAAAACATTGTTTTTTGTTGTTGGAATTATTGCTGAAATTGTTGTTATAAATTGTGTGTAAGTCAAGTGGGCTCACATGGGATTGCGTATTAGGAATGTTGGATGTTTGCCCCACTTGAGGTTGTTGTCGTTGTGGTTGATGTTGTTGTTGATATGTGGGATGTGTGTTAAGTGGATCTAGACTTGGTTGCACCTTGGAAGTTTTGAGTCCTTGTACCACTATAGATTGTTGATGTTGTGGGGGTTGACTAAGTCCTTGAGAATTGAATGTCATGTTTGGATTGTTGTTTTGGCTCCTTTTTGTTTTAGATGTTCCTGCTTGTGACATCATATTGACTTGACTATGTAGCATGTCCCTATTAGGAATGGGCATAATGTCAATAAGAATTTTCCTTTGTGTGTCCATAGGGATGGTTGCACTTAATGTTTCACATGTTGTACTTATGAGAGGCTCCATAGCATTTGATGTCCTAGCACTTGGTAAAGCTAGGAGCAAAGGTGTACTTTTTTGATTTGCCTCTAGAAAATGTATGTCTGGCATCCCTAGAGCACAAGTCCCTTTAGGTTCATCTTTTTGTTGCATCATGTGACTAAAATCAAGTCTTAATGTCTTTTTGGGGTGTTTAGGGATTGGTGGTATTTTTTCAAACAAGGGGTTAACATTGATGTTTTCAAATGTACTTTGGAGGATTTCGATGGTTGATTCTTGATGGGACCTTATAGGTGCAATTATCATGTTTGAAAACTCCAAAGGTTGTTTTCCCTTATCTAAGTCCAAATTGATCATGGGTTGTATGTTTTCAATGGTTGTGTTGGTTTGATTTTTTGACCTAGGTCCTTCCATATTTGGGTTGAATATGACAATTTCTTGGGCTGCCAAAACTTTGAAGTTTTTATGAATTTTTTTATCTCGACATGCTCTAGCCATTTCTTCATCAGTGATGCCATAGTTAGTGTTAGAGTCATCACTGAGGTGTATATTACCTTGTTCTATGTTTTATGTGTTATAGTCGAAGGTACTTGTGTTAGGTTGGCTGAATTCGAAGGAATGTGCTTGTTCATCTTCAGGTGTGGTTGGTAACTTCCTCCTCCTGGTGGTATTGGCATCAATATAAGTTCAAATTCAAGACTCCATTGAACCATCCCATGTGTGGGGGAAGTTTTTGGAGGAAATCTCATGGTAGGTGCATTGTACAAGGTTTTTTGTGTCATAGCTTGGTTATGGTGCTCTTGTGGATACATGTTTAAGGGGTTTGCAAGTAAAGGTTGTGATGCCTTGATTTGTTCTTCATAAATTGTTTGTTGGGTTCTCTTGTTTTTATTTTGTCTTAGACAAGGTTTTGGTTGTGCTTATGCCTCAAAAAACAAAGGTTGATAGATTTCCTTGGGTCTTTGAGCTGATTGTTTCTTAGTAAGCGTTGGCATGATACCTAAGAATGTAGATACAATGGAGATTTTGAGTGTTTTGGGTGATTTAGAGTGGTGGGTATGCAAGATATGAGTATTTTTGGGATTTTAAAGTGTTTTAGGAATGTTATTCAATGTGAGGAAATTCTAAATGAATTAGGGTTTTGATATGCAAAGTGCAAACATGTTAGGGATATTATGCAAATGCAAATGCTAGGTATTGTTTTGAAGCTTGACTAGAGGAGATCAAAATGACTCTAAGGTATGCAAAATGAAAATTAGGGTTATGTTTTGGACTTGGTAATGACACTAAAGGTAGGTGTATGCAAGGTAGACTATGAAAAGGATGGTGTTCTAGGGTTTTTAATGATGTTTGGGACATGCAAAATGAGGGTAAATTGTCAAGAAGGCAATTTTGTTGATGGATAATCTAATAGGGTTTGGCAGTGAGAATGATGCTAAGGTTTGAACCATGCAAGATGTAAGTCAAAATGAAATTTAGGGATGCGAGGGGTATGATTATGCTATGAAAAGGGTATATGAAAAGTTTTGAACTTAGGCAAAACCTTTAAGAAAGTATTTTGTCTAGGAGTTTAACCTTGTGATAAAGGACTTTGGATCTTGACCAAAAAGTGACAAAAGACGAAAAGATCAAATTGATAAAAGATGGAAAGGTCAAATCTATCAAGAAATAGATATATTTTGACCAAAGAAAATGATAAGAAAAGATAATAGGACTAGTCAAGATCCATTATCCATCAACACTAGGAGATACTCTAAGACTCATACTTTGTCTAGATTTTTTACTAAATTCAAAGGTTTTTGGGGGTTCAAAATGATGTTTTGAGGACTCAAAATGGTGGTGATTCTGAGAGGATATGTGATATGGAAAATTCCTATGATGAAAAATGGGATTTTGGGTGCAAGATGTAGTTTTGGGTCAAGTGCAGAATGAGGAGGTGTAGAGGTTCCTAGATGTAGTTTTGGGGTCCTAAAGTCTAGTTCAAAGGCCCAAAATGGTCATGCAGGTACCCAAGTGCACCCTAATAGTGCCAAGTGCACTCAAATAGTACCAACTAAATAATTGATGCACTTTAAGCTAGTTTGAGCACAGTTGGTAGTTTCTAGGTGCAGTTGGTAAGCTAGGAGGAATGTTTGTTGATTTTGAAAGGTATGTTTGCCAAAATGATATGCCAGGAAGCTAAGATGCTAGGTTTGATATTAGGATGGATTGGGAGATGTATAATAGAGGTTATGATCTAAAAAATGATTTCCTAAGTGAAGGTGATGAAGACTAGGTGATTCAAAATGCCGATCTGGACAAGCTAGTGGAAGGGGAGTTAACCAGGTACCTAAGGACAATGTTGAAGCCCCAAAATGTTATTTGGAATCCAAAAATAGGTATTAGGACCACCAAGTGCACCCAAAAAATGTAGACTATGTCAGTGATGTAGTTGGTAGTTTCTAGGCGCAGTTGGTAAATTGGGCTAAAACTAAGGCAATTCTGGGAGCTATGATTTTAGGATTGATGTCACAGAGAGGTAAATAGTGGGGGATAGTGTTAGGGCTAGTATGAATGCTCAAAATGATGGTTAGGACACCTAGAATAATGGTTAAAGTGGTCAAGATGATGAATAGGTATGCAAAGATGCAAGGTGGTGAATGCAAAGTGTTGATTTTGAGATGGGAATGCAAAAACCAAGGGAGGTAAATTGAACCTAAATGGATGCAATATGAAAGCTAATAGATGTTAAATGAGGACTAAAAGGTGCAATATGAAGTCTATATGATGCATGAATGAGGCCTCTACTAGGGTGAATGCAAGTGATGTCTATGCAAGTGTGAGATCTACGTTTTGCCAAGCATGTTTAGGAGCACAAGTCACCATGTTTTCCAAGGTTTGAGTGTGTTTAACCAAAGTTTGCAAAGTTTGATAAGGGTTATAAAGTCTTGAAAATGTGTAATGTTTGGACAAGGTTCAAGGTTTAAATTTGAATGTTGGATTTTAGCTTGATTATGTTTCACACACACACAAGACACATTAAGACAAGAATAGTTGTTAAAAATTAACAAACACACTACAAACTAGGCTTTTAGGACTATATCCACTAAATTCCTACTTCAACCAAAGTTTAGAAATGCTAATCTAGAGTAGAAAACCTAGGATCTTGGCACCACATGCTCCCCCTTATGGTGCACTCACTTCTTGAGGCTACCAAGATCGACTTCCCAAGGGATTGTTGCCTCTACTAAGGACCGCAAAAATGTAGGATGTCTTCACGAGCATGGGTGACCCTTTGAGCTAGTGGATAGAAAGGATTTTGGACACTAAAACATGGTTTTAAGTAAGGCCATTCCATTCATCAAGTGAATGATAAACTTCTGCAAAAGGTCTCCTAGCCCCAAGAATCAGGATTTGACGCAACACAAGGGTACTGGAGGAGAGCTATCATGCAGAAATACTGCCGACATAGCTTTCACCATATTCAAATTTTATATAGTGGCTGGAACATTGACCTAGCTTTTGGCCTGTTACCACTCTGAGGTCATCCCCTAGCATACCCAATATTGAGTATCTTGGTCCAAGGCAGGCCTCCTATAGAAGTTACATGGATTTCTCTTACTCCCAAGATCCACGAATGGCGAAGGGAGAGGATACATCCAATGCAAATCCTAGGGATTTAACACTATAGACACACTAGGTAGAAAAGAAAAAGGTTCATTATGTTATCTAATCTAGGAAATCCACACACAAAGTCTTCAACAACGTCTTGCAAAGCACACATTAGTAGTTTCTTATGATCACGTCTTCATCCAAAAATCACCACATACTCCAAATAGACCATTAGTAACACAAAATAATCTAATCTATGTCCTAAAGAGTGATAGGAACCTTAGATGTAGATTTTGATTGATGCATGTGCTTACTGTGAACCTAGGTGTGCTTTGAAAGAGTAGATTGCTCCCAAAAGGCCAAAATGGCTTTGAACACCCCCAAGTGCACCCAGATAGTGTAGACTATGTCAATGATGTAGTTGGGGCCCAATTGGGCATAGTTGGTGGTTTTAGGGCATAGTTGGGAAGTCAGGTGCAAAGTGTGGGGAAATAGTGCCTAGACAAGACCCAGAAACTAAAGTTTTCAAAGCTACACTCCCAAGTGTGCCCAAACAGTGTAGACTATGTCAATGATGTATTTGGGGCCCAGTTAGGTGTAGTTGGTAAGTCAAAAACAATACAAAGAGGTTTTGGTGGCTTCTGGAGTCCTAAAATTGCTCCTAGGAGTCCCAAGTGTGCCCTGACAGAGCAGAGTGCACCCTAGGACAGCAAGCTGAAAAAATGCATAGAATGAAAGGATACAACCATATTAATAGACCCCCTAATTAATCTAGGTGTGAAAAGGAAGATCAGATAGTCATTATAACCTTCTAAATGAGCTACTTCCTTGCATCTACAAGCACAAAACAACAAAACCCAAGTTAGATATGCATGATTCAGGTTGGGTTCACCAAACGTAACAACTAGAAAATGGGTTAAATGCATAACATACTATGAGAAAATCAAAAAACTCAGTCAACATACATTAGCACCCACTAGTCTACCGTGAAAGACAAACTAATAAAGAAAGCAATAAAAACCCCCTCTTTTGTTTGCAGCTCCCATGTCCTTCTTTCTTCTCCAAATGATGTAGCTCCAAATTTTCGTATAGTGCACACAAAATTGAAGCAAAAGTCTATGATGTGGATAATTCCATGAGAATACTAGAAGTTGTGATTTGAAATCTAAAAGAAATTAGGACCTAAGGGCTTCCAAGACTTCAAGAAGACCCAAAATGAGAGAAAGAGTGTCCACTTTATAATTGACATGGAAGATGAGAGCATTGGATTTGTCACCAATAGATATGCAATGTGGCAAGAGATTCCTTTGAGAATCCATGATGCATATGAAAAAATATGCCAATTGTAAGATTCTATGATGCATGGAAGTCAAACATGGCTAAATGTAGAAGAGAATCTATGATGCATCATAAGACACCTCAACCCACTTAAAGCCAAGAATCTATGACAAAGAAGCCAAATAGGGACATGCGTAAGAGAATAAGAATATATGATTATGAAATATCTTATCCAAGTGTCAAAGGAGAATCCACAAGGTATCATATCCAAGTGTTAGGATGATGCAATATTTTATGGAATATTTGAATTAAAAATCCTTTTATTCCACAAAATAAGAATTAGTAGAAAATGGAATTAATGATGGAAAATGGAACTTAGGAAATTAAGAATTTCCATGGTTTGAAAATGATGAACCAATTAACTAATAAAATTAATTAATTGAGGATGATAATTAGGAAGAATAATTAGAAAGAATAATAGAATTAAATTATGGGTTATTTAATCCTATAGAGAAAATTAGTAGATGATTGGCCAAATTGGTTAAATAAATGTGACCATATCCTTTGATGAAAATGTAATGATAATGTAGATATCAGATAAGATGATGATAGATAGACCAAAGCCATGGTCAAATTGATTGATAGATTAAAATTGATAACATGCCAAGGACACATGACATGAATTGGTTGATATGTAACATTTAACTGACATTGTAAATGCTACAGGATCGAGGTTGATTGATAAGGTTTGATCATAATAACATTGAAGAACACTGTCAATATTATTAAAATGGTTAATGATGCCATGATCCGACATTGAAAGCCTCCACAACATCAAAGATTGAATGGCATGAATGATAGTTTGACCTAGCACTGAGAGCCATGACAGTACTAAGGTTTCCAAGGCACTGAAAGCCACAAAAATACCTAGGAGTCAGATAAATAATGATTGATTTTAGATGTTTGATATGTTTTAGGTTGATTAGGATTGATTCTGAGTGATTTTGAGTTGATTTGGAGTGATTCTGAGTTGATATGAAATGGTTTATAGCTGATTTGATATGATTTTGAGTTGATATGAAATTGATGTGAAAGGGGATAAAAATGATGAAATATTGTCAATCTAGCCAAAAAATTAGAGTTAGTAGAATGAGAAAATGGGACAAATTAGTATGAAGAAGTGATGAAACCGTAGATGTGAACCATTTTTGAGTGTCTACACTACTTTAGGCAATTCCTAAAGTAAGATCCACTGCATCAATTTGTATTATATGAACATCAACTTCTTTAATGTAGGGCACTCCTTCTATTTCTTACATAGCCTTTGATAAGGGTATCACCCCTAGTTTACCTCTTAGATACTCATAGGCATCCTTAGGTAATGCTTTTGTGAAGAAATCAGAAATTTGTTCCTTTGTGTTAACATATTCCTTCTTCACCTCTTTATCTTGAACCAACTCTCTTACATAATGATACTTGATTGTAATGTTCTTAGTTTGTGTATGCATTACTGGATTCATTGATATATTGATAGCACTTGTATTATCACAATAAAGTATCCCTTGTTCCTTGATCTCGTCTTTCATTCCTTTAAGTACCTGTTTGATCCATACAATGTTTTTGTAGTTGATAGAAGTAGCAACATATTTTTCTTCAGTAGTAGATTGGGAAGTACAACTTTGTTTCTTACTAGTCCATGTAACTAGTCTTTTTGCCAAGAAGAATGCTCCTCCATTGGTGCTCTTTCTTTCATCAATGTTTCTAGCCCAATCAACATCAGTGTAGGCTCTTAGTTAAAACTTTTCATTCTTCTTATAGTATAAACCAAACTCTTCTATTCCTTTTAAGTATCTCATTATTCTCTTCATATCCATTAAGTGATTCTCCTTGGGATTAGCAGACAATCTTGCAACTATCCCTATAGACAATGCAATATCAAGTCTGCTATGTACTATATTTTTCAATTTTTCAATCATGGATCTGTATAATGTTTGACTCACCTCAGCTAAATCATCATTCTTTGATAACTTGAGTCACATCACCATATGTGTACTTACTAATTTGGAATCCTCTAATCCAAAAAAATTTAGTATCTCTTTAATGTACTTTTACTGATTGATACACACACACACACACACACACACCATACTTCATCTGGTATACTTGTAATCCCACAAAGAATTTGATCTCTCCAAACATAGAAATTTCAAATTCTTTCTTCATCTATTTTGAAAATTCCTTACATAAATCATCTTGTCTTCCAAATATGATATCATCAACAAATATTTCAGATAACAAAATACCTTTGTCTTTTTTTGTCTACATGTACAAATTGTTATTATTATCATTCCTTTCGAATCCAATCTTCACAAGATAAGTATGAAGTCTTTCAGACCATGCTCTTGGTCCTTGTTTCAAACCATATAGAGCTTTGTGCAATCTACATAGCATATTCTTATGGTCTACATCAACAAATCTTTCTAGCTATTCTATGTATACTTTCTCTTCTAGTATACCATTTAGAAATGTAGATTTAACATCCATCTAATAAACTTTGAAACCTTTGTATCCAGAGTAAGTAAGCATAGTTCTTACTCCTTCCATTCTTTCAATAGGGGAAAATGTCTCACCATAGTCAATTCCTCCTTGTGCATATCCTTTGCAAACTAATATTGTTTTGTTTTTTGTCACTTCACCATTCTCATCTATCTTTTTTCTAAATACCCACTTGGTGCCAATCACATTCTTGTCTTCAGGTCTAGGAACTAGACTCCATGTTTTGTTCTTCTCTATCTTTTGAATCTCTTCCTCCATAGCCTTGTACTAGTAATCATCTTCTAATGCATCTTTTATTGTCTTAGGCTCCTTCATGCTTAACAAACATGATTCACTTCACAATCTATTTCATGTCATTGGCCTGGCATTTTTGTTTCCAATGATTCGATCTGCAGGATGATGTCTTTTGACATATTTAGACAATCTTGGCTTAGATCTTGTAATTTTATTTTCTCTCTTAGTTTCAAAGTCACTGTGTATGTCTCTATTAGGTATCTTAGCATCTCTTTCATGTGTGTTAATCTTCAAATCAGAATGTGCATTTTCTTCATTTTGCAACTTAGCATCTGAATGTAGCTTGGTTCCTGAATGCAACTTGACATTCACAGGGTGTGACTCAGAAGTCACTATAACTTTCTATTGATTTCCAACTTGTTTTGCAGCATTTTCTTTAGTAGTCATACCTTCATAAAAGTATACAAATGATTTTTATTCTTCTAGTTCTTTCATAGGTTCAGCTTGATGTACTTCTGTAAATTCATCAAAATTCACATTTGCACTTTCTACAATTTTCTTAGTGTTAGTATTTAAACACTTGTAAGCTCTACTTCTTGTGGAGTAACCAAGGAATATATCTTTTTCACTTTATGCATCAAGCTTTCCATTCCTAAAATCTTTAAGAATATAACATTTACTTCCATATACCTTAAAGTATTTTACATTGGGATGATATCCATACCATAGTTCAAAAGTTGTTGAGGGAGTACCTTTCTTGATTTTCACATAGTTCAAGGTATATACAATAGTACTTATAACATATCTCTAGTATTTTAGAGCAACATTCTTCTCCATCATATGTGTTCTGGTACAGTCCATTATAGACTTGTTTCTTCTTTTAGCAAATCCATTTTGTGGAGGGGTCTTGGGAGTAGATGTCTATCTTTTGATTCCTCTTTCATTACAAAACATTTCAAACTCATTAGATGTGAATTCTCCTCCTCTATTTAATCTCAAGCATTTCAGACTCTTACCTATTTCCTTCTCAACTCTTTCTAAGTACCACTTAAACATTTGAAAAGCATCAGATATATGTTTAAGAAACATGACAATCATCATTCTAGAGTAATCATCAAAAAATAGCATAATGTACTAATTTCCACTATAGCTTTGCACTTCTATTAGATCTCAAGCATTTCATACTTTTACCTATTTCTTTCTCAACTCTTGCCAAGTAACACTTGAACATTTGAAAAGCATTGGATTTCTACTTCAAAAAAAAAACTATCATCATCCTAGAACAATCATCAACAAATAGCATTATGTAATTATCTCTCTTGTAGCTTTGCACCTTAATTGGTCCACACAGGTTAGTATGAATAATCTCTAGTGTTTCTTTAGAGGTATAAGCTTTACTCTTAAAGCTTGACTTTGTCATTTTGCGTAGCTGACATTGTTTGCATACTACATTATAACGTTTCTTCAATTTAGGAAAATCTCCAACTTTCTTCATGTTATTGATACTAACCAACTTATCAAAATTAACATGACATAACCTCTTGTGCCATGGTCATACATCATCAAATCTTGTAATAAGACAAGTAGCATCCTCTATATCTAGATAGAATAGATTATTTCTAGTTTGATCACCTTTTCCAATCAGCTTTCCATTAGTATCATATATCTTGGCAATCTTATTTTCAAACTCAACCTTGCATCCCAAATTATTTAGTTGTGACAGACTTAATAATTTTTAATTCAATCCTTCAACATAGTAAGCATTGTAACATTAAATTTTGTCTAAGAGTTTGATAGAGCCTTTTCCTTTTATCAAACATGGTGCATCATTACCAAATCTTACACTATTTCCATCATAATAAGTTAAGGTAATGAACTTACTTTTTGTCTCTAGTCATGTGATGTGAGTATCCACTATCAATGATCCATTTATCATTTTTGTTCACACAAGTCACAAGTGCAATTTCCTCATCTTCTCAGATTCATCCTTCATTGCAACATATACCACTTCATTATCATGTTCACCAGAGTCATTTTTATCAGCAATGTAGCATGACTTATTGCCTTTGTCTTTGTAATCTTTGTTGTCATCTTCTCTTCTATTCTTGTACTTGTTTCCTACTCTTTTGTTCTTCTTCTGTGTACATCTTGCAACAATATGACCAAACTCATTGCAATTGAAACAAATGATGAGTAACTTACCTTTGAACTTCCCTTTACCTCTGTGAAATCTTCATGCCAATAGTACTTCCAATTGTTCAACATCTTCTTCATCTATATCATTGTCACTGGATGCATATTTTATCCTTCTCTTCTTCTTCTTCTTTTGCTTCACCTCATCAGAATCTTTTAATAACAATTTAGCTTTAAAGGAAGACTCAAGACTCTTTGGTTTGTAATTGTCAAAGTTAGATAGCTCAAAAGTAGTGAGTATACCTACCAGACCTTCAAGGCTTAGATTATTTCCTAATAAACATATCAACTCTAATAGCATAAATAGGTAGTAGTTTTCTCAAGACTTTACTTAACACAATATCATCATCTATATGACCAATAGCACCTTTTATTGCACTAACAACTTCTTTTATCCTAGCAATATACTAAGCAATATTCTCACCTTCTTCCATTATCATGTCATCAAACATACCTTTGAGGCTCTTAGACTTGGCTCCTTGAACATTTTTGTCTCCTCCATAGATGGTGGTCAGGGCATCCCACATCTTCTTTTCAATATCACATCCTTTGATATCATCAAATTTAGCATAGCTTAGGGTAGAGGTAATATCCAACATCGCTTGATTGTGTTCTTTCTTCTTCTTCATATCTTCAACAGTTAGGACTCCTATTGGATCAACTTGTTCGACTATAATGGTAAATTTTGCATGATCTCCAAGTCCTCCAAGGTGTAGCTTCATTATACTTTATCATGTAGGAAAGTTATCTCTATTAAGCTTAGGTACATCTTTTTTAACATCTTGATCTTTGTGCTTCTAATACCTTTAAACTAGTGCTCTTAAGCAAATGGCTTTGATACCAATTGTTAGAATTCTTTTAGAATAATTGGTTGTGGGGGGGGGGGGGGGGGGGGGGTGGGTGTGAATTATTTATCCAAGATCCAAATGTCTAAATAAAACTTTTCTTATCTTAGTGAATCCATGAAACATTCATATTCATGCATGCATCAAAATGAAAATGTAAATACTTAAAACTTTCAAGTTACTATATAATCAAATTGCAAAAATGTAAAGTATGAAACACGACACATTCATTAGCACACTTAACAAAATGGTTTAATGTAGAATCAAAATTTGGTAAAACCCACTAGTAACACACTACTCCTTTTTCACTCTTCTAAAGTGATGCCCTGTCAAAGGCCAACCTTGTTAAAGATACAATACAAACTGTTAAATGTGACCCAGTTAAGGGATTTCAATCACCCTATTAAAAGTGAGCCTTGTTAGAGGACTTTAGGCCATTGACTTGAAATGCTTTTCTATTAAAGGATTTAATAATAACTATTAGGTTAACCTTAATCCAAAGGACTTACCCTAGACTGATACAATTGTTAGAGAGTAATAGTAGAGCTTTTATCTAACAGGACTTACAACTTCTCTTTGTAGATTATAGATCTCTATTCAGTCCTCCATTCTACTTGTCCTTTAAACTTTTTAGTTTCAATATCTTGTTCACCCTTCAAGAATAAATCTCCTTAAGCCTTCTTACTTAGTATGTCATGCAAACTCTTCTCTTGGGTCACTTGATGAAGCAAAGCCCTTAATTCCTTCTCCTTCTGGGTTCTTGCATATGACTCTTTTGCTTCTTGACTAGACATTCCTATAAATAGGAAATTAAGATACCTTTCCATTTTCCATCATCCATTTTAGGTTATGGATGGATTAGGTAGGATATAATGTATCTACTCCATATCTTGTATCTCTTCTAGAAAATTCTTCCTAGAATCTATTTGAATTCACCTCAAAAATGGTTTACATCAAATTTTGTGCCACTAGCTCATCAATCATATCTTTCTCTTGGTTCAAAACTTTCAAGAAAACAAACTTGTCAGCTTATATTTGGTGAATCTTCACTCTTTTTCATAATGTAGTAGCTCAATATTATCAATCTTATAATGCTCGACACATACTACATTGCTTGACATCAACTATGAAATCACTTAGCATCAGTTAAAGTTTACTGATGCTTGGCATCAACTAAACTTTACTCATTATCAACTATCTTGCTTGGCATCCACTAAAATTTTCTTTTACTTAGCTCCAACTAACATTCTATTTGGCTTGTACTAACTTTTCTTAGCACCTACTATCCACTCGATCAAGCTTGGCAAACATACTTTGGTTAACTTGTTCTTCTAAACTTTCTTAGTGTAGCCAATATTTGTAACTTAAAGTAGATCATCAATACATCATATCATCACTGTCTTAATAGATCCTTGTACTTAATTACATAATCATAACTCAACCTTTTCTCTAGATGCTTTTGGTACATTGTGTCGATCAAATCCTCCTTATCAATCAACTAAGTGATAGTACTTGAATATGTAAGCAATTGCCTTACCAGAAAATAGCAATTTTGACATTAGTGAAAAAATGATTGAAACACATAACAATCTCCCTCATAACAATCTTTCTAGTCAATGATCTTTTCAATTAGATTTCAACACTTACATGGTATCAAAGCTATACCGAATTCTTTCATGGGATTAGAGCCATAGGAGTTTCATTGCATAGCCATTGGAGAGATTTTTTTTCTAGGTCAAGATTGGAGCTTGGTGGTGCAAATTAGATGTTGGTATCATATTTAGAAGGTCAAAAAACCCCCAAATCAACTTTTTCTTCATCAAAATAAAACATCTAAGTTGAAATCTAGAATCATTTTATTTTTGGAGGTGCAATGGAAGAGATTTGGGAAAAATAATTACCGAGATTATTTTTAAATAGTGATATCTCCCTCATACAAACTCCTTTTTTCAAGCAATTTTTTGTTTGTTTTGAGGTAGAATTTTGTGATCTACACATTGGTGTAGGTTATTTGTGATCTCTATTCTTAAATTTTTTTGAAATTTGCCAATACTAAATTTTACAACTTTAGAGGCTTCGTTTGAGCTCATATGGACACATATTCAAGTGCTATATTTTTTGAAAGTGCAAGATTTTTTGTCTACTTTCTAGATTTGGTATTAGTTTGGAGTAATTATGAAACTCCTATGGTTCTAATACCATGTAAGAATTTTCCTAAGGCAGTAATTCAACATGAAGATCAAGAAGCTCAAAAGATAGCATAAGAGAGAATGATGATGATCAAATGAGAAAGGATATTAGATAATTGGATATGAGATGAATACACATAGAAGTGCCTTGTATATAAAGGAAATTAGAATGACTAGGAGTTAGCAAAGAGATAAGAATTACAACTCAACACATGTCCATGAAAGGTGGATTATCCTCCATTGAGCATAGGAATTTGTACGGCAATGAGAGGATAAGTTTACATAGGTGTATGTCATAAAGATATGTTGTAGATACCATGTGCTCAAATAAGTTACTAACTCCTATGTTGTCAAGAAGACAACTCATATGTCTATATGCATATTCTTAAGTAAGCTTAAGTAAAGTGTAATAATAATTAATTATTTACAGTAAAAATATGCCATGATGGAAAATTTCAAGAACACACCACTAGAATTTTCCAACTCAATAACTAAAAGGTTATATGATATTGTTGAGAAAAAATGACATTTTTGTCTAAATTTGGAAAGACAAATCAGTGAAAAAACACTAGCGCAAGTAATACTAGAGTTGACAAAGGGATAAATTGCCAAGGTAGTCAAGAAATATGTAGTTAGGTTCACACCTAAATACAGAGCCTTTAGCATTCTCCAAAATAATATTGAAGATGTTGTCAAGAAATAAACTCAAATATGGAAACTCATTTATGGGTTTACTACTGTCAAGCAAGGAGAAGCTGACCCTTTAGAGGGTAAAGATAATGATAAAAATGATGACAAGGAATATGATGAAAAACATGATACAGTTGGAAGAGAGACAAAAAATCAAAAAGATGATAAGGCAATAGTTGAGTGGAAGCTAGATGAACACAATGTGTAGGACATAGAAGTGCCAAGTTTCAATCCTCTCCATGACACAACAAGACACCTTAAACCCTAACTGTAAAGAATGTCTCTTATCCATCAGGTCAAAACATCAATCCACTTACTATAGAAGATTTAAAGAAGATCTTAGATCAATCTACATTACAAGCCAAACTATGTGGTAATCTAGTTTTGGTTAGTGTATAGGAATTGTAGAAGGCAATGATTGATGTCACAATGGAAAAGTTGAATCCACAAGATCCATCTTCAATCATCCCTTCAATTAATCATGTATAAGCTTTGGTACAAACAATAGTAGACACATCCACCAAGGTTGATCCAAGTGTTAATATTGATACCATTGAGAAGAAAGAAGAAGAGAAAGACACCACTATAGGACAACAAGAAATGAGATAGATAGATTCATCTATACCTCCAACATAGGAACAAGGTGCTAGATGATTCATAGTGATAGACCAAGGAAATCTTGAAGAGAGTGATCTAATGCCAAAGGTGAAGGAACAAGTGGTCATCCAAGAACTAGTAGCCGTATCAACATTTGGCACTCCTTCTACATAAGCTCTTCAGAAGTCGAGCACATAAGCCATTCCACTAAAAATCTTAGTACCAAGCCCAAGCTCATCAAAAATTGAAAAGGTAATACATCATGGAGATATAACTCTCAATGAAGAAATTATAATTCCAAAGTATGACTATGATACTATGACATTAGAACAAATAGACATTTTACAACACACTTTAGAAAGGAAAAAGCATCAATAAATGCTTAGGAGAGAACATAAGCAAAAGAAAGTACTTTAAGATATCAAGGACATATTTCTAGATGCATTTAGTCTACCAACTCCTAAAGAGACCAAGACATTAATAGAACAACTAATAGAAATAGTGGAGAAGGTTATAAATGAAGACCTTGATAAAAATGCAAAGCATTTAGAATGGTCAGAAAAGAAGTTTCAAAATAAGGTGAATGAGAAAATATCTAGTAAGATAGTACTAACTCAAGTTGCATTGGAAACTAAGATTGAAGAGGTGAATAATGTACTTGAGAATATACTCTCTTTGTACACAAAAATATGCAATCATACACTCTTCACTCAAGAGACCAGAAATCAAATTCTAAGTCTAGAATGTAGAATTACTAAATTAGGTGCTAGACTACCTACAAATCCAACTCAAAGTGAGAAGCACTCTAGGACACTACTTTAGACACAAAATCAATTAGCTATGTTGATAGCAGATGACACAAAGACCCCAATATTTCTACTTTAGATGGTCTAGTGCACCTTGCTATCAATCTTGTAATCCAAATTAAATCATTGGATGTTACTTGTGATAACTAAGATGCAACCCTCAAGATCATAATGGATGTCCATAAATCCTTTTTGGAAAAACACACTATAAGTGTATAGTCCATTTGACATAAGTGTCAAAAAGGGGGAGATAGAGAATATAAAAATATGAGGGAGATAAAAAATATGGTAGAGAATATGATGGAGATAAAGAAAAGATGAGATATATGAAAGGGGGAGAAATACTATGAATAGATATCAGCTACAGGAAAGCATATCAAATAAAAGAGTATCAGTGCATTAAAGTCAAAGTGTATTAGCAAAGACACATTTACTCAAAGAGGAGCACAAATTTTGGATACAAGATAGATCTATTAACTTAGGGGGAGTTATCAAATTTTGAGGTATCTAAGTCATTGCAAAATTTTGAAAATTTGAAGTTTTGTATATATGTCAAGTCATGGATACATTATGCTCAAGGGATTAAGGTTGATCATGAATATTCAAGTGTTTTTGACACTCATGTCAAAGGGAGAGATTGTTAATCTCATATTGGTTTTGAAAAGTGAGTGTCAACACACTTAAACCATTTACTTAGTTCATATCAAACTGGTAATACATGTTGAACACAACATTTAAATATTAGAACATGCTGAGTTACAAAGAGTGTCAAGTCACTCATGTGCCGAGTCACTCAAATGTTGAACAAATAGACCATGTCGAGTGATTCAAGAGCTGAGTTAATAGTGGATGTTGAGTAGTGTAGGTGCTAAGTCACAACAAAAATATTATGCATGCCAAGCATTAGGGACTTCATATGTCGAGTGACACAATTTTGATATATTTATTTGTAATGGTACAAAAAACTATATAAACCATTTATGACCTAACTTAAAGATAGATTTCAATATTTTGGAGATAAGGATGAATATCTATGTGGATTCTCTATGCAATTAAATGTAGCCAATTAGAAAATGGAAAGGTTTAAGTGGAAAAATGGATGAATATTTTCCCTAGATTCATACCTAACCCTAAGTCTCCTAGTCTTCTTAAGGAGGATGACACCCTAAACTATCAATGAGTGTGTAAGGAATTGAAGGAGCAAAAGAGGACAGTTTGCTAAGCATTCATGGAGATTTAGAAGTTATGAAGTAAGAGTGAATTGTAGAGTTAGTTAGATAAGAACAAAGGAAAGAGAAAAGGATACAACATTGAGACATCTGATTGAGAAGGATCCAAAAGATAAGTATTTAGATGTGATATGTTATCAAGCAAGCAAGTGTAAACCATAGGATCTATGCTGAGATATTTTAATAGGTGATTTTAGTTAAATCTCTTAATAGAGTAGTCCTAGTAGGTTGTATGAAATCCTTTAATAGGATTCTTACTTAGTTGTAAGTTGAAGTCCTCTAGTAAGGCACATTTCTAATAGGGTATTGAAATCCTCTAAGAAGGTGAGACCTAATAGTCTTTCTAAGCCTTTAACATGGAATACCTTTCACATGGTAGCTCATGATTCATTATCAAAACATTATAACCTTAATTGGATACACTTTACAACTATAGTAGTGAAGATTTGTGGGTGTCATCCCCACCCCAGTTTTACCTTCTCACTTGGAGAGTTTATGGATAATAATATCTAGTGTTATGTGTGATTGCTTACATGTTTACATTATTTAGATGTATGTGTTTTATATGTTATTCTAATTTATCTATTGAATGCATGAGATGGATGTGGTTAAATTTTATGGGTTCAAGTTTTAACTACTAATTCATGCACCCCCCCCCCCCCCCCCCGACAACCTCCCTCAAAATTTTACCTTTGCTATGGTAACTCTAACAATATTGATGATAAAAAGGGTACTAGTGGAGGATCATTTTTCTTAGGCAACAGACTGGTTACTTAGATTAGCAAGAAACAAAACTGTATATCTTAATCTATTCCTAAAGCTGAATATATTGCTACTATAGAAAATTGTACAAACATTGTATGGATCAAACTACTACTCAAAGGTGTGAAGGAAGAAATTATTAAACCCATGATATTTTATTGTGATAATACAAGTGCTATAAATATATCAAAGAATCATGTGATGCATACAAAGACTAAGTAGATTGCAATCAAGTATCATTACTTGAGAGAATTAGTTCAAGATAAAGAGGTGAAGATGGAATATGCTAACACCAAAGAGAAAATTGTTGATATCTTTACAAAATCATCACCTAAGGATGCTCATGAGGAGTTCCCTATGTCCAAAAAAGTTTATTTACATATGGTATACATTGATGCGAGGATCTTACTTTAGGATCTTCCTAAAGTAATCAAAGAGTTGGAATTACAAATCAGTCACAAGCTAGGTGACCAAGGGAGAAATTGAAAATGTTCATATCTACATATAAGATGAAAAGTCTTTAGCATTGTTGTCAAAGAGGGAGATAAAGAAATTGAAATATGAGGGAAAAATTTACCTAATTCTGTAGAGGGAGATGAAAGAAGACATAGAAGAAACATCTATCTAGTAAGAGGGAGATAATGGAAAGGGGGATTGAGAAGTGATCAAGAGGGAGTCATAAGGATGAGTTGATTGTCTATTGATCTTAATAGAATTTTGTAACCTATTTAGAAGATGAAAGTTTTTGATAGAGGGAAAAATTTCAATACAAAGAATTATTTTCTTTTTGCTAATTAGATTGGTCATACTCATTAAGTTTGGTAAGTTTAGTTTTCCATCAATACCAAAGAAGGAGATTATTGAAAATAGATTGACACAAGTATGAATATATGTTTTAATCATTGTTTTGACACTAATGTAAAACTCGCTACTTACTAGTAAGACAATTGCTTATATTTTTTAAGTACTATAATTTGTTTGATTGATGAAGAGGATTTGATCAAATGACATAAAAATAGAACCCAGAGGAAAGGTTGAGTTATGATATGAAAAAGAGTACATGGATCAGGTAAGACAATGATCTTATAGTGAATTGATAATCTACTTAAGATTTCAAAGGATGGTTACATCGATTAAGTTTAGAAGAACAAGTTAAACAAAGTTTGTCTACCAAGCTTAGCATTTTGTATAGTAGGTGCCAAGCAAAGTAGTCTAAGCCAAGAAAAAAATTAGTTGGAGCCAAACAAAGTCAATTTTAGCGTAATATGATTGAAACAGTGTAAGCCAAGTAAAGTTTAGTTGATTTCAAGCACTAGTAAACTCTAGTTCATGTTGAGTGCTTTAAAACTGGATGTTGAGCAATGTAGTTTGTGCCAAGCATCAAAAGCTAGTTAATGTTGAGTGTCAATATTATGAGAAAGACTGTGAATTCAATGAATCTGAGTTGACAAGTTTGATTTATTGGATTGTGTGGACCATGTGGAAGATAAGTTTGATGAGTTGGTGGCATAGAATTCAAGATGAACTATTTTGAGGAAAATTCAAAGAGGATTGAAAGGAGAAGTTTCTAGAAGGGAATGTAATGGAATGAGGGATAGATTCATTGAACCCTACCTAATCCAACCTAACCCTAAAATGGACGATGAATGATGAATAAAAAATATCTTAATTCTCTATTTATGGAGATGGTTGGTCAAAATCAAGGGTTGGCATGTGCGAGAACCTAGGGAAGACAAGGAGTCTAGGGTATTTACTTCATTTAGTGACCTAAGGGAAGAGACTACATTAGCAAGAAAAGGAAGAAGGCATAAGGGTATGGATACTTGAAGGGTGAACAAGCTATCAAAGCTAAAGAGTGTGAAAGCCAAGAAGAATGGAGGATTGAAACAAAGATCTACAATCTCTAAATAAAGTTCTAAGTTTTTATCAAATCAAGCCTTACTATTACCTTCTAATCATTGTATCAGTCTAGGGTAAATCCTTTGGATTAAGGCTGACCTAATAGTCATTTGTAAATCTTTTAACTGGGTGACATTTCAAGTGAGTGATCTAAAGTCCTCTAATAAGGCTCAGTTCTAATAGGGTGATGCAAATCCTTTAACCATGTCACATTTAATAGTGTGTATTTTAACATTTAATAGGGCTAGCCTTTCATAGGGCATCACTTTAGAAGAGTGAGGATGAGTAGCATGTTACTAGTCATTTTTTGCAAATTGAGTTTCCATGTTAAATCATTGTGTCAAATATGTTATTGAATCTATTATGTTTCATGCTTACATTTCTAAAAATTGATTTGATAGTAACCTACAAGTTTAAGTGATTGCATAATCTAATGGAAGCATGCATGATGAAAATGTTTTATGGATATGGGTTCACTAAGTTGTGAAAAGTTTTAATTATACATCTAGACCTTGGATAAATGATTCACCCCCCTCTTAGTTATTCTAAAGAATTCCAACACTGGCCTCCATTGCAAGCCACATCCCAACATACACATATATTATCTACCCTAAGCTTATGAAAAGTAAAACTCCTAAAATCACAATTTTTACCTCAATCCTTTACAAACAACTAGATAACACCTAAAAATGAATCAGAATATTCACCTCGGTCCTATACAAGCAATTGGAAAGTACCAAAAGATAAATAATCAAAAACTCATAGGTTACAGTAAGAAAACCACAATAATCACTTCAGTACTATAGAAGCAACCAGAAAACACTAGTAAGCAACTTGATCACAATTCATAAAGAAATACATAAACACATCGCAAGGGTCAAGTATAAAATATTATGGCCAAAATACACATATCATAATCATAGAACAAAGTCCCCCAAGCTTGTGGTAAACATCCTGACTTGTCAATGTACTAAGTCCAACCTAAAACCAAAACCAATGAACCATACATCACATCAAGTATATAACAAATGTAGTTTCAAAATTTGTTTTATTTAGGAAACATAAGATTTCAATTTAAAAACAACGTTCAAATTTTTATTTTTAAAATTTTTTTTTTAATATTTTTAAGTTTTAGATTTGCTAATATTTTTGAGTTCACAAACATTGCAAAATTCCTTAGTATTAGAAAACATTTTCTTATAAAATTGAACTATCTAAGCAAAACTAAATTTACTAGGAAACAATCAATTCTCTCAATTGAATAACAATTATTAATTTACTTTATAAATATATTTTAATAATAAAATAATTATTAAAATCCTCAATTAAATATTATTTAAAATCTCAATAATAATTTTTAAATTATTAATATAATAATTACTAAATATTATTAATAAAATAATAATGATTATTAAAAATTGTAATATTTATAAAAATTAACATTAATAAATAACATATTTAATAATATATAAAAATAATAATAACTAAATAATAAATAAAAATTTGATTTATCTCAACTTACCTCCCACGAGGTCTATGTTAAGTAGCCACAACCTGCCTTTGGGTAGCTACAAGCCACCAGTTAGGAGGAGAAAGAAGGAATAGGGTGGGGCTGGTCACTCTTGCCCACCATTATTATTATATAAATTTCTTTATTTATTTAAAATAAATAAAATGCATGCCCCCCGCATAAAAAAAAATTTTTTCCTAGGTATAATAATTTTTTTGTTTCATTATAAATATTACCACAGTAATTTATTTACTGCGGTAATTTTATATGAGATATTTTTTTTTAAAATAAGAACTAGTATAAACCTGATAGGAAAACAATTACAAACTACCAAATTTGTTAATTTAAATTTTTGGTATTCTTTCACAAGCTACCATCATGATTTTATACTTATTCTAAATCAATTCAATTACAAATCGCAAGATTCCTCGAACAAGGGTTTCTAATTTGATTTTGTTCATAGGAATTTTCCATAACAAAGGATAGTAAATTTAACAAGGGTTTCAACTAGATAAATTTTGAACATAGATCCATACAAACACAAATAAGATGAAGAAATTTTGAAGGAGAATTACTATGCAAAACTCAACAAGATCCTACCTCAATCTAATGCTTACGAGACAAATGCTCAAAGCTTGCAAGAAATTTTCATCTTCTTGAAAACCATCTTTCTCAAAATTTGCCCCTCCAAACTTGTGTGTGGAGAAATGAGCTATAATTTCTTAATAAAGAGCTTTGTCCTTTAGGGTTTCAGTTTTGCAATTGCACAAACCCTTTTTCTTTATTATTTTAATTTATTTTAATTTGATTAAAATTTTGCGTTTTTAATTAAAATAAACTTTATATAATTTAATTTCTCTCTCTTTTCAAATCACAAGATGTCTTTAATAATATATTTATTAATTTAACTAACAATGATATTTAGAGTTTATTATTAAAATGAAACTCCCAAATAAACTATTATTAAATTAAATAAATATGATTATGCCAAAATTAGAACTTTAATTGAATATTTTAAATTTTATTCTTCTTTGAAATTAATTTCTTAATTAATTAAATATAATTAAATATTGATTTTTTCTTATAGAATTTTCATTAAATTAAATCATTTAATACTCTTAATTTGATTTAATACTTAGATACTTGTCCTATTTTCTAGGACAATTGATTTAGGATTAGGATTTGGACTCAAGAACTATCTCCCCTCTTTACCATTGAGATATTGTGATAGGGCATGGTCATCCTAGCAATTAAGAGAGGTTAATGCTTGATACCTACAATATGCGCAAAAGCCAAACATGTACATATACACATATATCTAAACATAATAGGCAATGGAGGGGAGTAGTGCATCATGTAGATCCCAACTAGGAGTGACTACAACTCCCTCCCTCAACCATATCAAAAATGTCAAACATAAAGTAAAGAATACAATTACAACACACACATGCAAATATGAGGTAAGTAACCATAGAAACTATGTATAAATCATCCATCTAATTATCATCATGATATAAATGAAACTATTATATGAATATAGATGTATCATCATTGAAAGAATAATCATGAACACATGAAATAATTGAGTATCAAGTAGCTCATAAAATATATAACTAAATATGAAATAAAATCTAATCAAATCTAGTATCCAAGTAAACAAAATATGAAAAGTAAACTAGGGATAGGCATTACAAATTCCTTAGGGAGACAAAACTTATCCCAACACAATATAAGAGGAAGAAGGCTTTTAGAAAAACCTTGAAGTGATTCTAAATACCTATAACCTATTTTAGAAGTGTACTCTCCATCATTATTGCTAGCCTAGATGAAAGAATCCTTCCTTTCTTTGAAGAAAATTTTCCTCAAACAATGAATTGATTTGAGGAGATTGTTATCTTCTAGTGAAATATCCTCAAAATCTAGATGTTTCCATTTCTAGGTTAGCCAATTATCCTCAAAAGTAACTTAATCTTTGACCTTAGATCCCCATTTTGTTTCTAAATGTTATTTGTATAGATGGAGGGAAGGATAACAAAAAAGGTCCTTATATCCTCCCCAAGATTCTATCTAGAATAAAGCATCCCTTATGTCCCCTAGATTCCATGATAAATTATCTTGTATAATTTGTTCACATTTCCACTAGAAATTCTAGAAACTTGATCCTTTAGGAGGATGATTTTATCTAAAAATCCTTAATGGGATCCAAGGATGAAAAGTTTCTATGAGTTAGCATCTTGACTCATTTTAGGTTGGGGAATTTGATCATTTGCCAAATTAAACTAGCTCCTAAAGCTTTCCCTTGAAGTTTGATATTTTTTATGTTTGCCCCTCCTAGTTCTTATGATCTACAGACTTGGTCCCAAGAGAGGAGGGAGAACGTACTTTTCTCTACATGTCCTTTCCACAAAAAAGACACTAGACAACCATTAATGCCACTTAGTTTACTACTAGGAAGATCCATATAGGAGAGTCGATAAATAGGTTGGCATAACAAGACTGAAGAAACCATGGTCTTCCTCCTAACTAAGGATAGCCACTTGTCTTTCCAACCAGCCATTCTCTCTTTTAGTTTCCCTATGATAGTGTCCCAAAGGTTTGATATATTATGATCAGAGTTTATGGGAATGATTAAATATTTATAGAGAAGAGTACCCTTTCTAAAATCAATGATAACACATATTAGTTATTTAGTGTTAGAATAAGTATTAAAGAAGAAGATTTCTGATTTGTCTTTGTTAACCACCTATTTTGATGCCTCAACATATTTATTCAAGATACTTTTAAAAGATAAAGACTCCTTTACCAATCTTTCTCCATACAACATGGTATCATCTACAAAATGCAGATGATTAGTAGGATCTTGGTCACTAGTTATCAGAATTCTTTTAATTTCCCCTAGGGGTCTAACCTAAGAGATCAACCTTCCTAACCCATCTTCCATTAGAATAAAGAGTAACATTTGTAGAGATCAGGTCACCCTATTTGAGATGCCAAGAAATACTAAAAAAACCATACCGAGGTTTCCTTTACTAGAATAGATATATTTGGGGTAGAGATACATTTGGAGAATGCATATCCTTATAGGAATCTACATAAGCAATGCCAATCTACCCTATCATATATGCCTTACTAATATCTAACTTAATGATCATACTAGGGGATTTTTTGTTTGGAACATAATGAATAACTTCCTAAGCTATATTGATACCATCATTATCAATCTTTGAGGGACAAAACTTGTGTGTTTCTCTCTAATGATATTAGGTAGAATCTTATAAAGCCCAAAGGTAAAAATCTTGGTAAAGAACTTATAAAGAGTATTTCATAGTGCACTAGGTCTAAAGTCATTGAGTGAATCCACATTTTCCCTTTTAGAAATAAGGGCCATAAAGGTGTTATTAACTTTGCAAAGCAATTTTCTTGATTTCCTAACTCCTTCTAGAGCCTTAGTAATATCATCTTGAATCAAGTTCAAACATTTTTGAAAGAAGATAGGGATATTATCTAGTTCTAGTGATTTATCCAGATGCATTTGTTTAAGAGTTGACTCAACTTATAACTTAGATATATCTTTTGTAGAAGAAGATTCTATTCTTCCCTGTATACTAGTTTGGGGAAAGAACTTTATACTTGGCAAGAAGATGTGAACTAACCCTACTATTGTAAATATCCTCAAAGTAAGAGACTTCCTCCAAGCTTATCTCCTCAAGAGATTTCTTTATGTTTCCATCCCTCCCTTTGATAGATTTAATTCAATTGATTATCCTTCTCTATTTGGAACTATTATGAAAAAAATAGTATTTTTGTCCCTTACCTTCAACCATGCCTCTCTCAATTTTTGCCTCCAAGAAAGCTCTTCTTTGGCAAGAACTTCTTCATATTGTTGCATAAGTTTTTTTTTCTCTTAGGTACTAAGTTTTTACCATTCCATGCTCCATAACTTCATTATTAAGGGATGCCATTTTTTCTTCCAAAGTTATCTTTCCCTCAAAATGTTCCCAAAGAATTCTAAATTTCACTCTCTTAGTTTTTGCTCAATTACTTTTAGCTTACTGACTAGTTGGAATAGATTGGAGCCTAAGACCTTTGCTTCTCCCCACCACCATTTAATTTGTTTAAGATAATTTTTTAAAATCTTTGAGCCACATTTTCTCAAATTTGAAAGGGCAATTACTAGGTCATTTATCCTCTAAAACCTTTATCTTGATAGGATAGTGGTATATTCCATATATTAGTTTTACTTTAGAGTGGAAAAAAATAGGGATAAAAGATAAGTCCCCATAAATAAGGAAACTATCTAATATTTCTCTGATATTTCTAAAGCCTTTCCTTCTATAATTCTCGGTAAAGGTATTATTTGAACATGTTATTTCCATCAAACCTAGCTTATTAACCCAATCAGAAAACACCTTTGATACTAAAGAGAGAGAATTTTTTCCACCTCATTTCTCTAAGGGATGAAGGATAGCATTAAAAGCCCATCCAAGAATGGATAGGTCATTTTTTACTACACTATGAATTTCTTCTAGTTCCATCCATACCCTTGACTTATCTATATTTTTGGTTGGACCATAGACATTAAAAAGATTATACTATAACTTAGATCTTATAGCCTTTACTAACCCTTAAATCCAATTAATATGAAATTCCAACGAGGAGATAGAGACATTCCTTGGATGCCACAACAAAGATAGCCAACTTTAAGCTCCTTCTACTAGGGAGTCTCTTGCTTCACTCCACCCTAGCGACCTCCTAAATTTACCCATTTCTTCACTATTTAGTTTTGTTTCTTTAAAAAAATTATGTCAGTCTTAGTGTTAGACATGCAATTCATTAAGAGTCACTACTTGTTACGGGTATTGAGGCCCCTGACATTCTATGTAATGATATTCATGGCATTGTGGGAAGGACCTTCCTCTTCCTTGCATAAAGAATATTGGTAAGTTTAACCTGACATTTAGCTACCCCACCTCTAGCTCTCAACTCTTTTAAAGGGATTTTTACCATGCTTCTTCAACACATTTCCACAATCTAGAGATCCTTTTCTTGGGAGGCAAATCCTTAAACCTGAAAGCCTTAATTTTTCATCCATTATTTCCTCAGTGATCTCAAAATCTATTGTTTCCTTATCATCAATAGATGTTATTTTGTCTTCCCTATGGTCAACTTCCATAATTTTAGAGATTAAAATGTATTTGTGCAACTTCACCACCTCCTCATTTCAAATCTCATCCAAAAGCTGATTCATTAGATCATCCACTACCATATTTTTTAGAGCCTCTATTAACATATTTACTTTCTCTTCCATTCATTCTAGGGTTTCACTTGGATCTTCCTCTATTTAGGTTGGATTACTAGAAACAAACTCCTCTTCCACTACTTCCTAACTAGATTGGACTACTTTCTTCAAAGGAGTGACTTGAAGAGTAGTTTCTTTTAGAGAGAATTCTTCCTCTACATTACCTAGACTAATGACTACCAATTTAAGGTGGGGAGGAAAATCCTAAATCTCTCTCTTCTCCATCTCCTCCCCCAAATGGATCAAAAAACCCCCACCTTTCTCATTAAGGGGGTGTTGAGAGATTGTTGGAAGCATGAATGTTGATGATATGTTACATTCATGATTGAGTTTGTCATTGATGTCAACATAAAAAATTTCTATGGTATTTGATAGAAGAAAAATAGAAATATCAAGTTGGTACGAATGGCTTGTTGAGTATTCTAACTATCTAAGGTTATGGGAGATATTTATGAGTATTTAGTATATGTAGTTAATGTAGGAAGAAGCAAAGATAATTCTAGAAGAATTTATGTAAGTTTTGGTAGTGTTTGTTTTGAGATAGAGTTTATAGAGGCATGCTTTGGTAAACTTGTTATATCTCTTAGTAGAGTTGATATTCTGAGAATCAAGGTTGAGGATGTGAAGAAGACATGTTGGTGATGAAATGACTAAGTTTTTTCATCATAAGATTATCTTTATGAAAAGTTATTCAACTTGCAAGGTGGAAGATCAATATTATCACTAAGTGTACTGTGTTTTTAATGTGGTCCTATAATGATTAATTGAGGTCTAACATTCAACTCAAGGAATTGTTTAATGGACTTCGTATAAAGGAAGGACATTTTCCTCTCTTTTTTTCTTTTCTTTTTTTTAAAGAGGTGTAAATGCTTTGACCTGGAGCTATGAACTAGTGAGGTTACAAATAGGGGACCTCATCCACATTAGATTTGAACCTTGATGGCAAGGATAACAACTTAACAACTTAACCATCACAACATGCCACTATTGTTAGGAAATTTTCCTTTATCAAGTATGACATGGAAAAGTAATTTTGTAAGTAGTACAAGTGTGGAATGCAAAGTTGAGTAGATTAGAGAAGAAGTGAAGGAAAATCCATTGTTGAGGTTTTGCTAAGTGATCTAAGGATTGATATTTGGATTTGAGGTTTGTGACTTTATCTATAAGGTCTAACAGTGATTAGTTCGGTTGAAAAAAATAGGAAAGAAGAACATAATAGTAAATTATTTTTTTGAGTAGTGAGGTCTTCTTGTAGTTGAAATTCGATGTTTGGGTAGTGGGCTCATCTTGTATACATTGTACTACAACTCATAATAGGGTTTGCACAACTCCTAATAGGGTTGGCTTCTCCTAACAGGCATTTAAAGTCTCCTAATATGGACTCTATGTACTAAATTTTGTAATAGAATCCTAATAGAGTCCATCCACTAACAAGGAATATTTATATCAGTACATCATCTTGTCAGCATCATTCGCACTAGGGTTTTCCCTCTGATCAAGGTTTTCCCTAGTTAACATATCTAGTGTAATTGTCTATGTGCATCTTATTATGATTGCTATTTACTTTGGTTGAATGCTTAAGTTTTTTCAAAGAAGATGAATTTTTTAATTATTGGATAATTGATTCACCCCCACCCCCCACCTCTTAGTTATCTTGGTGGATTATTATTTCTAACAATTGGAATCAGAGCATTAGGTTCTTGAAGTTAAAGTTTAATAGTTTTGGGAGATCCATGGCGAGCATGTTTAGGAAAGCTAGTCTAAAGTTTGATGGAATAAATTATGATAGATGGAAGGAAAAGATGAAGACACATTTGTTGTGTGTGGTTCTGGGGTATTCGATCTTGACAAAATTAATGAAGACAACCATTACTAAAAAGGATTTGGAAAATTGTATCGAGGATGAAAGAGATCTTTTTATGTGTGACATGAGAACTAGACAAGAAATATTGATTGCAATTCCTAAAATTGAATACAATTAGGTAAAATCACTTGCTACTTCATATTAGATTTGGAAATCTTTGGAAACTAGTTTTGAAGGTGATGCACATTCTAAGAAATTGAGGCTATAAAGTTGGATTTGTGCATTTTAAGATGTTAAACTGATGGAAGATAAATCTATAAGAATATATGTAGCATGGATATCAAAAATTACTACAAGTATTAAATCTCAAGGAGGAACCAAAGAAGATGATGAGCTTATATGGAAGATATTGAAGACTCTAACACCACCATTTAAGTCAGTAGTTTAGATGATACAGTTGTTGATATCTTGTACTAAATATTTCACAAAGGAATCATTACTTGGAATACTTGAAGAAGTTGAGATTGAGCTTAGACAGTCTAGAGAGTTGACCAGAACAGAGACAACATTCACTGCATTAGATATCCAACCTAATTTATCAAGGAGCACAAGTGCTAGATGAGATTTTACTAGCAATAGTAGATCTAAGGAAGACATAAGGATTGAAGAAGGAGTAGCTCTATTGGTAAGAAGAGAAAAAAGATATAAGAAAGTCTTTAAATGTTGTACTTGTGATGAATATGGTCATTATGTATCTAAGTGTCCTAAAAGAGAGAAATATTATAAAGAAAATTACAAACCTAGAAGAGATAGAGACTATTTGTATGCAAATGAAGAAAATGGTTCTGATGAACAAGCATTAAGTGGTAGTGATGATGAAATTGGATTTGTGGCAATTAAAGAAGAATGTCCAGAGAAAGTAGCATTGGTGTCATAGGTTGAGAAGAAATCTAATTGGATAGAAGAAGAATGTCCAGAGAAAGTAGCATTGGTGTCATAGGTTGAGAAGAAATCTAATTGGATAGTTGATAGTGGCTGTTCACATCATATGACTAGTGATATGAATAAGTTTTTTGACTTCAAAAGTTAGGATGGAGGCATTGTCAGAGTTGGAAACAATGTAGCATGCCAAGTTAAAGGTATCTAATCTATAACTCTTGATGGTAAAACTAACACTATGGGTGTATATTTTGTTGATGGTCTAAAGAAAAATATTTTGAGTGTTGGACAACTAGTGGACAAAGGTTATCAATTGCAATTCATATAGAAGGCATGCATGATCAGAGATAAAGGTGGAAAGGTAATTAGAATAGGAACTAGATATCGAGGTAATGTATTTCAATTGAATTGTATTGAAATGATATGTTTGGTTGCAAAGGTAGATGACAGTTGGTTATGGCATAAGTGATTTTGTCATATAAACTTTGACAATATTGTGAAGACTAGTAGTATGTTTGAAATTAGAGATTTTTCTAAGATTGTAAAGCCCACTAACACAATTTGCAAGGAATGTGTGTTGGAAAACCATATTAGAACTTTTTTTCCCTACAAGAAGTTTACTACTATAGCACAATTAGAGATTGTACACATAGATGTTAGTGGTCCTACAAAGAATAATGGATTCTATGGTGAAAAGTATTTTATGGTTTTAGTTATTAACTTTTCTAGAATGATTTGAGTTGCATTTCTTAAAGAGAAACTTGAGGCATTTGATAAGTTTAAGATATTCAAGAATAGAGTGGAGAATGAATCTAGTGTAAAGTGTAAAGAAAATGGAATCAAAAGACAATTATCAACTCCAAGAACCCCTGAATAGAATGACATTATAGAGAGAAGGAACATGTTAGTTGTAGAAGAAGAAAAAGTTATGTTAGCTGAAAATGAGGTATCCAAGATGTCTTAGAGAGAAGCTATGAATATACCAATCTACACTATGAACAAAGTGCAAGCAGGAAAGACACAAACAAGACCCCTTATGAACTATGGTTTGGTCACTCACCTACAGTTAAGTACTTCACAATTTTTGGGAGTAAGTGTTTTACATTAAGGTAAAAACAAGTTTTGAAGGGACTCAAAACCTTAACAAAAAAGAAAAAGATATTCAAGTAAACATAACCAGGTTTTACAAGGACCTAAAACCTACAGTATAAAAGTTACAAAATCAAGTTTTGCAAGAACCTGAAATCACAAAATAAGACCATATAATGAAATCAAGTTTTACAAGCACCTAGAATCTAGAGTTTTAACAAAAAGAACAAAAACTAGATAAAAACCCAAACTAGAGACCAATTACTAGAACCACCACTAGATCAGAGACTAGTTACCAGAACCACCACCATCAACTATTGCAACTCCTTAATCATTTTTACTACTTCCTTACCTACCTCTACAATTGTTTGGATAGTGTCAACAATAAATCCCCCAGTTTCCTCAGTCACCTTCTTCCTTGAACTTTTTCTTGTTCTTTTTCTTGGCCCACCAGGAAACATGATTTCCTCATTATTTCTCTTCCCTAGGCTAGCAATAGTCACACAAATGCTTGAATTTACTTGTTCCATCTTGTTGCCAATCTCTTTGATCAAAAGATAGAGCTTATGTTCATATCCCTTTAGCTTCTCTAGGATATTGCTAGCCTGAACTTCTAGTTGAATGATCTTAGCTCGATTAGCTTCCTGGTCCTACTACATCTTGCCCATTCTTCTTTTCAAATTCATTAACTTATTGTACATCCTCCCTGTATCTTCCTCCAATTCATAGCACCCTTACCAGTAAGGTCATCCTTCTCCTTCCCCATTTCTTTCTCTAAATTATCTTCCCTAGCTTTCTAATTTTTCTCACTCTAGTTTTTATCCTCTTTGTTGGGACTCAAAATTGAAGCCCTAATTTTGAGTACCATTGAGAAAATCAAGCCCTATAAGTGCTCTTTGATGCATATGTACTTGACTGTCCATTTGAAGCCTATGAGGTGTTTAATGTTTCTAAGACCTCGCATTCAGTGTGTCCGCTCATCCCATGATGATAAATTGTCACTTAAAATCATTTTATGAAGTCCCATTTTGAGCAATTTCCAAAACTACATTTTTGCATAAGTGCCAAATAATAACAAAAGGTTGTGTTAGCAATTGAATATCTCATAACTAGTTATGTTTCATGACTCACCAATTTGGGAGTTTTTAGTGTCCATACTTAAGAGCCTATGTTTTAGATTTTGAGTCATTTTGAATCCATTTGTCTACGATTTGAATCCCTCAAACTTGGTAATTTATTATTGTCATGTTGATGCAAAATGTTTAGAATTTTGGAAGGCCTTGTATGACCTATTATAATCTTGACCTAGTTGACCAAAATGATGAAAATCCTTTTTCATTACATTTTAGAGGTTTGAGCCTTGCTATGTTTCAATTTTGAGCTTATGATGAATCCATTTGGTCAGTTTTCAAATGCGATTCCAAATGCAATTTCTAACTTTTTATTGGTGTCAAGAAGTGCAGATGTGTCAGAGCCCCTGTTTATGATGTCATATCTCAAAATATATGATAGGTGAGATCAAATGGATTGTACCACTATGTTTTTCTCTAAAAATACTTCAAGTATGCCAATTTTTAATTCTTGATGAATCCATTTTCACACCTTCCTAGGTCAATTCCATTTGCAAAAAGCACTTTTGTGCTAGTTTTAGTTTGCAAATTCTAAGTAGCCCACTTTGACCGATGGTCAAATGCATCCTAATATTAATCATGAGCCCAAATCATAGATTTATACTCTCTTCATGATAGTGAACCAATGCCCCAGTTTTTATGCCCCAAAGTGTCAGTTTACCTAGTTTTTGAAGTCAAATTCGAACATGTTTTGTGGTTTTTCTAACATGTTTACTTGTAGGTAATTCTAAGAGGGAAACTTCAATAGTCAATATCTTTGGACTGAGAATTTTTCATGAGATGAGATTTGACAAGGTGTAAGTGTGTGGAACAAAGAATCAATGTGTTTCATTTCAGAGCCTGGTCAAAGGTTCAGATCAATTTTTAAGGCAAGTCAAATGATCACCTAACACAAAATTGAAGGTTTGCAAAAGAGAGTTAAAATGAGTTTTATTTGATTATTCAGTGGTCAAATTTGTTTAAAATTAGTGTTGGATGGTGAATGAGTTAGTTTTGACAATTCAAGTGTTTGAAAATGATTTTTTTTAGTTAGACCCACTTTAGAGCCCGACTAATTTCATTAGATTTATGGCACTTGAGAGGATTAATGATGTTTTAAAAGGACTTATTACAATGAAATGGTTTTTTATAATGTCTCGATGTGTGCATATCATCATGTGAAATCAAATGGATGTAAACTATTCCATCCACCTTTCCACAATCTAAAATACCATCTGTGGTCAATTTATCATATTAAATGCTTGTGAAAATTACCAGAGAATCTTTAGTTATATGCTTTCCAGAGATAGGTATAGGGATTCAATTGTCAATTGCAATGTTTCTCTTGGCATGTGGACAATATTTATCTTATAAAATGGAGCTCCATAAAGTGGAGGGTTGTTGGTTAATATCCTAGCTCAATATTGTTGATGAGTTATAAATATTTGAGCTTTCAATGGAAACAATTGATGTAATAATGAAGTTATGCTCCCTTCAAGGTGTGATGAGCCCAAAAGGAATTCCCATTTCTACATAAGAGTGAATCCCCACACAAGCCAAAGGGTAACCAACAACAAGGAAAGGTTGTATACAGAGGAATTCATGCTAAGAAAGAGACAAAATGCAAGGGAGGAGCTTGTGCTATTGTTCCCAAAGGGAGAATTAAGTGCATTACCCATATAACCGAAGGAAAAAAGCCACCTCTAGCATAAAACTAATGGAAACTTCTCTAATTTTTTACGTCTAATCTACTTGATTGATTCACCCTCCTAATTTTGTCATAATTCTAGAATATACAATAACTAGATAATATAATTTGTAATCAGGATTAAGAGAAGATAGTTTCATATTCTAAAATAGCAGAGTAGCTCAAGGTAATCCTGAGCATAGTAGATTTGAGAACCCCATACAAATTTCAATGAAGAAGCTTCTGAAGCTGCTCCAACAGTCAAAAGGGGGAATGACTACATAAGCAAAGAAAAGGCCCCATGCTTGTGCAAGACAGAGGAAGCAGCAGTACGAAGACATTTTTGTTTGAAGGCAAAGACCATAGAGAAATTACTTTAGAAATCCACTAGTCTTGTAGTGAATTGAAAGAAGCTACTAGAGGGAAGTAAGGAAAGGTAGTGAATAGTTTCAAAAGGCAATTAAAACAATGAAAAGTCTACTAGTATCCATTTTGTTTTCCAACCTTCATCTAGCTAATGGAGAGATGATCATGTCCAATTCTCATATTGGTTGCTACTGGACCATTGCTTTGGGCTACATAGCATCTTAGACATCCCATCTACAAAGCAAGCTATGGCTTGGCAAAAGCGTAGCCCCTTGTTGAAACAAGAGTTGATGAGGCATAGCAAGATTTTATTGAAGTGGGTGTTCCTTTCTTTTCTATTTTAAGTTCTAAGTTTGTGGGCATTGGAGCATCTAGAGTACACAACCAATTCAAAATGCCAAAGAGATTGCCCCATACATTGTGTTTACGAATTCTTCATTGCTGCTAGTTATAGTTAAAGAAGGGGCAAGGAAGCCCATGTTAAGGATAGATTCCATGCTAGAGATAATGCATGCTAGATGAAGTTGTTAATTGGGAAGAGGCAGCTTACATTGAAGGGAGATCATATCAAATGAAGATGCCTGAAGTTCATAGTGAGAGGGGGGGAAAAGAGAGGTTTTTAATCCCATATGCACCAAGTTTAGGAAACTTAAAGTGTTTATATGCAATAACACATAATAACCATAGTGTCTTAAAGACACACAACTTTTGGAAGCTACGAGTTGCAAAGTGGGACCTGTATACAATGATGAAAGTTGGAGGCAACCATAGGAAAATTTTAAACAAAAACGCAGACAAATATGATGTGACACCAAATGCCTAGATGCTGACATGTGGTAGAGCGAATAGTTGGCACTTGCTTAGTTCATGGAGATGCTTGGTCGTTAAGCAATGTAGGAAACAACCTGGGCACCACATGGCAATGGGCTCGAGGCACATGGTGACATGGTGGATCTGGTCAATGTAGTAACATGGAGGTGATGTGGTAGTCTAAAGCAGTCTAAGAGTGAACAAGAGGCCACCATGTGGCAGTCTATGGTAGACAAACTATGGAGTGACACATGGACATCAGCAGGAGCCCAAGTTGGAGCTGTCAAATTTCACCAAATTGCAAGATAAGACAACTAGCGCTTGCCTACTTCATGGAGTTGCAAGATAAATAATGCAAGCAAGAGCCAGGCTACCACATGGAAGTGGGCCCTAGCCTACAATGACGTGGTGCCAGGTGATAGAGATAGGCCAATTAGGTGTTTCCACAAGACAACCTGATCAAACTAGGTTTGACCCCAAAATTCAAATGTAACGAAAATGAAAAAATAATTAAAAATTGATCTTCTTAATTTTTTTTCAAAATGGCACGTACACAAGTTTTTAAATTAAAAAAAGGTTTATTCTAAAGTTCACACTTTTAAAAATTTGAAAATTTTGAAAATTTAAAAGTTTAGTCATAGAGCCCTGGTAGAGCGATGATTTTTCAAACTAAGATTCAAGGGGTTTTCGAGAGGAAAATATAGCAATATTATATATCACTGGAATCAGGAAAAGACAAATTTTTTTATTATGATTTTAGTTTTTGCATAGGAATTCACTGGTTTGAGTTATAGCCAGAAATGCAAAATTTGGGCCTTCTCACTAAAATGAGCTAAAATTGAAAATGCAATTACAGACTTGCTAAAATAGGGTAAAAATGCAATTAGGGATGATCTTGATCACCTTCATTTAGTTTAAATCAAGATTTTTACTAGCATTTCATGAGGTTTTCAGATTTTGGGCAAATAGAAGGGCTCTCATCATTGAAGAGGAGATGTTTCAAGTCAGTTATAGAATATTAATGAAAACTAAACTAGATCAAAGGGGAGAGAGAAAAAGGAGGTTTTACAACAACAAAGGAGGAAATTTCAAGTGGACACATGTCATCATCAAATTAGATCTAGGAATTCACTTCTTGTCTATATATTTCTTTGTCTCATCCATTGTAAGGATTGGTTCTACTTTTTGGGAAGAAAAAGTTTCATTTTCGTGATACCATTAGGAGTTTCATTTTTTCACTATGAGATCAGTGGTTCTAGTTTTTGATATGTTTTCCCCACTATGACACCAGATTCTTTAGCATATTCTCTCTTGTATGAACAATAGTAGTGAAGACTATAGAGAAAGTTCAGATCTATTAGGTGTTTTATGTTTTGATTTCATTCATTTGAAAGTATTGTTTCAAAGAAATGAATACAAATGAGTAAGAATTTTTTTAGTTTCATTTTGATTCTTGTCTCCTATCTTAGTAATATGTAGTCTTATATGTTCTAGGGGCAAACAATTGAGATCCATATTCATCCCTCAAAGGTTGTATGCTAGATATCTTTTATTGTTGGAACAAAGGGCCAAGTAAATGCTTGATGTGTTTAATAGGGTTGTTGGTTATTTGAGAAGGATATTTCATGACAATGAGGTCTTAATGAACACCAATGTCTGATTCACAAAGTGAAAGGATATATGTATTAGTGCATGAAATATGCCATTGATATCATAGATGAATGCATTAGATTCATGTAATTACCCAATAGATAAGGCACAGATTAGTTACATGATCAATTTTTTCCTACTACTACATTTTTGGAGTTTTCTTGAATTAAACATTATTAATCAAACAATTTTCCTTTTCATGTTGAAGAGCTAGAATAGAATATCCTCACTCAACTTATCAATTTCATTAGCTTGCATTTAACTACCACAAATATATGTCATTGCATGAGTTAATAGGGGAAATAAGGGTTAAATCTACTTAATAGAATTAGGAATATGCTTTTGCACGGGTACCATATTAAATGAATCTGAGGTCCACCCACCTAGGTTTTGCAGAGCTTGAAGTAGAAGAAGGGTCAAGCCTTATAGTTGGCCTGGTGTCTGAAATGATACACTAAAGATAGGAGTTAGCTACCCCTAGATGTGTCATATTCTCATTGGGGTAATTTGAAACCTATAACATTTCAAAATACCAACACTCTTCTCCAACATTTTTTAATCCTATATTTTTATCATAACTTTCCTCAACCTCATCTTTACTAGTCTCACCTTTGTTGCCAGGGTAACCCTCTAGATTTGAACTAAAGTCTCCCATATCCATATTCTCCTCATTCTCTACATTCATTTCACATTTTTTGTCTAAATTCTCATACTCAATAATTTCCTCTACATGGTGTGTCAAGCTTCAGACTCCTCTTTCTCATACTAACCCCTTCCTCTCCCTTACTCTTCCTAGAATAGGTTTCACTAACAGAGCCCCTCTTTTTCTTAGAGGGTAGGGAAGATATAATAGCCTAACTCTTACAATAATTCTCAATTAAAAGTATTATCCCTTCATGTAAAATTGGATGGGAATCCTTTTTCCTATGGGCTTGAAGACTTTGAAATAAAGAGAACCTTAGATAAAAAGTAAATGAGATCCTATCCTTCTACCAAAAATGATTCAAGAACACAAAATGAGATTTATGAACTCTTTTTTCCCTACCATCTAAAATGAAGTACTCACGGATGCAAGAGAGGAGGTCCTACCAAATAACTTTTATTTGACTCAGCTTGAAAAATTTGCCATTCTTCTCCAGATTTTTTTCTTCCTCTTTTGTCTTCAAAAATTTCTTAAAATTTAGCATTGGAGATACTGCTTTCCTTGCTAAATTTTATGCCCTCCTTAGGTAGCCCTATGACTTCAGCAATGAAATCTTTAGGTAAATGAATCATTACCCCATGCATGAAAACCCTATCCTAAATCCAATTTTTGAAGAATTCCTCTGTGACATGTGGTTTGTAGCCATGAAGGTGCTCCATGTAAGTAGTGACATTACCCTTCTCTAGAATCTAACAAATAGAGGCTTTGGCCTTCCATGCTTTATAGTTCTTTGGTTCCTATTTTCTCAGTTCCCCCCCATTTCCAAAAACTTTATTTCTCTGTGAGAGGCCAAAGTCGAGTAGGCAAGTAGATGTAAAGATTTGAGAAAAGCCAAGGTGCTCATTTAAAAAACCAAGGTACTCATTAAAACACTTACATGCCAAGCAAGGATAATAATCACATTTAGGTAGTTTCTCAAGAATATAACAGTATCCTCCATAACCCACTTCCATTTATCATTAAATTTCTAATCTTAGAAGATCTTTCCTTCTGTTGCATGAGTTCTATCATAATTAATTAGAACTTTAAAATCCATGCTCCTACTTAGGTCATCATGCCAAGTCATCTTACATTCCTATTGGACAGCTTGGTTAGCAATCCAGTCAACCATAGCATTTCCTTTATGGAAGGAATGAGAGAAAAAGACTCTATTGAATTTATCCATTAAGTATTTAATTTCCATTAAACTAGCTTGAATAGACCATGTGATCAAACTTTAGCCATTAAGAATATTTATGATATTCAAGGAGTCTCCTTCCATCTAGAGGTACCAAAAACCAGTTTCCACTACTATCCTCATCATATAAAGAGTTTCACTAGCCTCAGCTTTATGACTAGTAGAAGTACCAATAGGTATAGCAATAGCATCAATAATATTACCGATATGATCCCTCAAAACTCCTCCATAGCCCGCTTCGCCAAGGCTTCCTTTACCAACACAATCAAAATTCCCTTTAATCCATCCCATAGGAGGAGCCTTCCACTTATTATTCAATATTTCATCTTCTTTCTTCATTTTAGAACCTTTACTATTCATTGGATTGTCAATTTGGAAATCTTCATTACACTTTCTCTAGGAATTGAAGTTTTCCTTTATTGTTCTAACAATGTTTTGGCTAAGCACCCACTCAGCCATTTCTTTGTTTCTAAAGATTCTATTATTTCTTTCTTTCTAGATTGCCCACCAGAGATGGGGGAGAGTAATTTTCCATAGGAAACCCACATCATAATCCTTAGATGGGCAATTCCAGCTCTGAAAATAGTATTCAATATTGTTTTGGTGGACACAAGTAATATTCTAGAAGTTGAGAATAGAACTCCATACTTTTTTACTATAAGTATAGTTTAAGAACATGAGGTCTCTATCTTCATAACCTTCTTTACATAGCCTGCACTAATTAACCACATTAATACCCCTCTTTTGCAAGTTGTCTTGAGTAAGAATTTTATTTTGAAGAAAGATAGAATAAAATATATTAATTTTTGGAGTAAGACCTTTTATCCAAGCTCTAGTCTACAAAGGGAAATTACCTTTCTCCTTAGATTTGAATATGTAGGAAACTTTGAAATAGTCACTTACATCAGCACTCCATATCATTTTCTCTTCCTTATGGGGATATAAATAAAAGGCACTCAACATAATATGGATATTATGAAAATCCTTATTAATATCAACAAGGCTAACCCACTTGTTATTATACCAATAATTTCCCACAAGAGTTCCATACAATTGCCTGCATTTATCAATCTAGGTCATATCCTCAAATTCCTTGATCAGAGGATTTTCTAGGATCCAAACATCTTCCCAAAATCTGACTTTCTACTCATTTCCAACTTTCCATGAGCATCCTTTACTTAAGATGTTCTTAGCTCCCTACACAACCCCCCAAATAGTAGAAGGGGATAGAACATTAGGAGATGACAAATAATCAAATAAAGAAGGAGCACTAAAAATCTATTTATGTTTTCATATAGTTCTCCATTCCTTATTATCATGATACACTCTCCATCCCTATTTGGCAAGAGATGATGATATTGGTAAGTTTGATGCTAGAAGTGATGAAGGTATTTTTCTTGGTTATTCATTGAAAAGAAAAGCTTATAGATGTTATAATTGGATAATGAAGACTATTGTGGAAAGTATAAATGTGAGAATTGATGAGAAATTCAAGATATAAGGCAGAATAGTTGATTATAATTTAGATAATGATGTTGTTACTAAGCCAAAAAATAATGAGGTATTTCTTGAGACTAACAAGGATTTGCAGAATGAAGGAGAGCCAAGGGAAGAACAAATTTTAGAACCTTCAATAGAGCCAAGAGTTGAGATAGAAACTCTTGCTTTAAGAAAGAATATGATAAAGAGTCACCCATCTGAATAGATCATCAAAAGAAAAGATAAAGGTGTGATGATAAGAAGTAGAGTAAATGAAGAAATATGTTTGATATCTCAAGTTGAACCTAAGAATGCAAATGAAGCATGAAAAGATGATTATTGAGAAAAAGCTACAAAAGAGGAATTGGATCAGATAGTAAAGAATGAGGCATGGGAGTTGGTTCCCAGAATAGTAGACAAGAATGTGATAGGAACTAAATGGGTATTCAAGAACAAGATGAATGAAAAAAATGAAATTTTAAGGAACAAGGAAAGATTGGTATGTAAAGGTTACTCATAACAAGAAGGAATACATTATGATGAGACTATGCTCTAGTGGCTAGAATAGAAGCAGTGAACTTATTCTTAGCCTAAGTAGCACAAAAGAAATTCAAAGTGAATCAGATGAATTTCAACTCAAAATTTCTAAATGGAGAACTTGAAGAAGAAGTGTACATTGAGTACCCTAAAGGTTTTCCTTTGATAGATGACAAGGACATATTATGTAGAATAAGGAAATCATTGTATGGCTTGAAGCAAGCACCCAGAACCTGGTATGCAAGGTTGGACACACATTTGACAAAGCTTGGATATAGAAAAGGTATGGCAGATAGTAATCTCTTTTGGAAAGAAATTGATGATGGTTTGATTATTTTGGTAATATTTGTTGATGATATCATTTTTGGAGGAAATGATGATGAAAGTGAAAAATTTGTTGTAGAGATGAAATGTTTTCTAGGATTCCAGATTATACAGAATAAAGAAGGAATCTTTATTTCTTAGACTAGGTACTTGAAGGATTTACTAAAAAGGTTTGGTTTGGAAACATGCAAACCCATTGGAACACCTATGGTATTTGGGCACAAGTTATCTACAAAGGATGAGACACCTACTATTGAGTAGAAAAAGTATAGATCAATAATTAGAGGATTGCAATATCTAACTCACACAAGGCCAGATATAGAAAATGCAGCTGGAATTATTGCAATATTCCAAGCTGATCTTGGAGAAGCACATTATGCAGTAGTCAAAAGGATATTTAGATATCTAAAAGGAACATCTGAGTTTAGATTTTGGTATGATAGATCTAATGATTTTACTCTAAGTGCTTATACTAATGTTGATTGGGCAGGCAGTATGGATGATAGAAAGAGCACCAGTGGTGAAGCCTTCTTTCTTGGAGGAAGATTGGTTTCTTGGTTAAGCAAGAAAAAGGATTGTACATCACAAAGTAAAAAAAAAGAAAAATATGTTATAGTAGTAAACAATTTCAATAAAATTGTTTGGATGAAGTAGATGCTAAAGGATATAAGGATAGAAATTAGTGAATCTATTGTCATACATTGTGACAACACAAGAATAGTAAATATGTCTAAGAATCTTGTGTTGCATTAAAGGATTAAGCACATTTCTATTAAGTGTCACATGTTGAGAGAGAAATTTGCAAAAAATGAAATTAGATTGGAGTATGTGAGCACTAAAGAGCAGATTGTAGATATATTCACTAAGCCTCCTCCCAAATAAACTTTTGAGTATTTGTGAGATATGCATGGTGTTATGCCTCTTTCTACTTCAAAGTAGAAGATGCAAGAGTTTATCAATCTAGTGTAACAAAGCACCATTATTGTCTAGACTAAATGTTGATGCTTCATGTATGGTGGAGTATTTGTGATGGATAGAGTCATCTAGGACTCTTGTTGGATGTTGTTTTGAATAGTGACTTTGGACACTTGAGCTATGTAAGAATCATTTGTTGTAGAGTTTGGTGCAATAAAGTTGGTTCTTGAAAGCTTTGACATTGATGTCAATAAGGGAGAAGTTTGGCATGAAAAAGAGCATGTACAACATGATAGTTGGAGAATTTTTGGAATGAGTATAGTATGCTCAGAAGATGTACAACATGGAATAATAGTGGACAGAAATAACATTGAGGTATATCAATAAGGGAGAATGATTGTTGAAGAAGATTCTAAAAGAAAGATGAATAGTCTTTTGTTGGTATTCTTGGAACTAGATTTTTTTCATCTACGTTGCCATCAATACCAAAGGGGGTGATTGTTGACAGATTGTTGGAAGGATGAATACTAGTGATATTCCTATGGGGTAGTATTGTAGATACATTATTATGATGATATGTTTTTTTTTTTTAATTTGGAAAAAGTGGATATATATATATATATATATATATATATATATATATATATATATATATATATATATATATATATATATATAAACTAGTATAAAAGCTCAACTAGGAAAGAATCAGAAAGAAAATCCAACGTCATCACAATATGTACAAGTGAAAATCATCAATATTTACAACATATTAAAAGAACAAAAGAAAGATCAAGTTGGTATGAATGGCTAGTTGAGTATTCTAACTATCTAAGGTTATGGGAGATACTTTTGAGTTTCTAGTATATGTAGTTAACGTTAGAAGAAGAAATGATAAGTCTAGAGGAAGTTATGTAAGTTTTGGTAATGTTTGTTCTAAGATAGAGTTTATAGAGGCATGTTCTAGTAAACTTGTTATATCTTTTAGTAGAGTTGATTTTTTTACAATTGAAGTTGAGGATGTGAAGAAGATATATTGGTGATGATGTGGCTAAGTTTTCTCATTATAATATTACATGTACGAAAATTTATTCAAGTTGCAAGGTAGAAGATTAATGTTATCGCTAAGTGTAACATGTTCTTAATGTGGTCCTATAATGATTAATTGAGAAATTCTAACAACCAACTCAGGGAATTGTTTTATGGACTCGATATAAGGGAAGGACATTTTCTTTTATTAATTATGACATGGAAAAGTAATTTTGTAAGAAGTACAAGTGTGGAATGTGAAGTTGATAAGAGTAGCGAGGCAATAAAGGAAACTTCATTATCAAGGTTTTGCTGAGTGATTTGAGGTTTGATATTTGGATCTAAGGTTTGTGACCTAGTCTACAAGGTATGACAATGATTAGTTTGGTTGATAGAAAAAAGGAAAGAACAACATAATAGTCAATTACTTGTTGTAGTAGTTTTCTCTTCTTTTAGTTTAAAATGCATATTTAGGCAGTGGGTTCATCTTGCATACATTGTACTACAACTCCTAACAGGGTTGGAATCTCCTAATAGGGATTCAAAGTGTCCTAATAGGGACTCTATGTATTAAATGTTGTAATAGATTCCTAATAGGGTCCATCCTCTAACAAAGAATATTTATATTCATCTTGTGAGCATCATTCCTACTGGGGTTTTTCCTCTTATCAAGGGTTTTCATAGTTAACATATCTAGTGTAATTGTCTATGTGCATCTTATTATGGTTGTTGTTTACTTTGGTTGAATGGTTAAGTTTTTTTAAAGAAGATAAATGTTTTAATTGGCTCTACTTTTAAAATAACCTCAAAAAGTCTTGGATTAATAGAGATAATTTAACCATTTATATTAATATCTAGTGTTTTGAATTCAACTACATTAACATCTACTCAAACTATAATAATTTGACTAGAGAAAGCAATACCAAATTCTACCAACCCTACATATTATCCTAATTTATAGCCTACTATTTTGAGTGTATCTTTAACCAAAAGTTCAATCGGAAGATTAGGAATAAGGATTTCTTTTTTTACTTCAAATTTCACCAATTTTTTTGGATCAAATAATGGGCTCCACTATATATAAATTTTATAGGATAATCCTTTAGAAACATGGTTTCCCCATATAGGATCTTATTTTTTAGATCTAAACTATCAAAAGAGAAATATATAAATTGATTTTCCATAATTATTAGGTTAGCCTACTTCCTTAGAAGATTATTAAGCCATTTATCAATAGAACACACCTCTATACTTGGCCCTCTCCGCTCAACAAAAATTCCTTGATCCTAACATCTTCATGAACATAATTAACTTCATATTATGATTGGAAGATCACTTCATCATAAATTTTCTTTTCTTCCTTGATGTGACTCAAAGTTATCAAAGGTGCCTAAGTTGGGGAATCCTTCCTTCTATCTAATATAGAAGATTGGATCAAATGAGAACCATTTTCTATCAAATCAATCTTTTGAAGGGGACAAAAGGAATTAGATTGATTTGGATGCCTTCTTTTATTATTTTTCAGGGAAACTAGCCACAAGTCTAAGTATTTTTTCTTCGAGATCATATAATCTATTCTTCTTGGGTCTATAGGAATGGTCCTCTATCTATCCATCCTCAATTTCCTTGTTCTCCAAAAGCAACCACAAGGGTAGTTTTTGGAGTGAAAAAATGGTGGAAGACAAAAAAGGAAAGAGTTAAGTGGATAAAGGTTTGACAGGTTAGCCAAGGGAGCATTTGTGAAGGTTGGAAGCATGGCATGGGATGTGTGGATTCATGCTTGTTCACATGGATTTCTTTTTAGTGGTTATAGCTTTGAAAGCTTCCATGGTTGTATTGAAATGGTATTTTTTGTTGAATAATACATGGTGATGGATGCTTTTGGAGGTTGGGTTTTTCCCTCAATGAGGGTTTCCCAAGGTATATCTTGTGTCACAATATTGTCAGTATGTTCTATATCCTCTTGCATGTTGATTTTAATTCCATATTTATTGTAGATCTATGATAGATTGTGGAAATGAATATATTATTTGTTTTTGGTTTCCTTACAACTAGTATCATAGATATGGTTGTGTTGTTGTAACCCTAGATTGAATCCAAGAGAATGCATGAGAGGATAAAAGAAAGGGAAAGATATATGAGATTTTTATTGCAGATATGAGGGTTTAGGATTTTCTATTATGATGGGATATTGGTAGATTTTGAGTATGTGAAATTGTTGGACAAAAGGGTTTTTCAAATGTTTTATTTAAATGAGAGTTTTAGGGGATAGCTTGCAGAAATGACCTCCTAGGTAAAAACATAACTCACCATTGGATCTGGGTTGACATTTCTATAAATTTGAACATGTAATATACCCTAGCTTGGCCATGTTCAGAGGAAATGAAAGAGTTTTTTAGTTTCATCATGTGATGGCCATCAACTTTAATCCCATCAAAATTTTTGTCACAAAAATAAAAGTTGCACTAAAAATGGTAAAAAAGATTTTCTTAGTAAAATGACCATAAATTTCTCTCCGAATATTGAATTACAAACTTCTTATAGGCATTGATATTTTGTAAGGTTTTAAGAGCCATAAATTTAGATTTTTTTAAAATTTTGAGTACAAATTAGGGCATAATTGGACATACAGAGTTGGATTTTTTACTTTGAATATTCAACGAAAAGCTCTACACATTGGTTTAGATTTAGTGTAGGTTTGACATGATTTATTTGGTGATATATTGATCTAAATATTTTATGGTATATATTGACTGTAGTAGCATTTTGATTTTATGGCATTGTACATTTTAGAGATTTAGATTTGATGTCATCGTATACTCAGTTCATATTTTAGATTGGTTTCATGATGATATGGTTATCAGTGTTTGGTTTGGATATGTATGATGACTTGTTTGGTCTACAAGTTGTGTAGTGTTGTAAGTATTCTATACTTACAGGTTGCATTTATAGCTTGGTTATGGGTTGTCTTTGCCCTTTGATTTTTCATTATTAGCGCATATTTAGATTGGTGGCTTAGATTTGGGTTATCTATGCCCTAAGTCACATGATTTGATGATTTTTCTTCATGTAGAAGGCATGAGATGTTGTTACAAAGTACAACCATGGTGGAGGATTGTGGTTGATTATTTTATGATGATGGGTTGGAGATATTGAGAGTCAGATGCTTGATTCATGGATGTAATCATGGTAACATGGATTTTGGCATGACATGATTGGATATATAGGTACATCCTTGATTTTTGTTAGTTTGTATTTGTGATTTGGTTATGGTGGTATATCTTCTTGGTTGAGGATCATGGCTATTTGATTTCTTTTGAAGAGCTCATGATGTGCACTTTGAGTTCTTTGATAGTTTGATGCCTTGGTTGATTCTCATGGTTCGAGGATGGGTTTTTCATCATGATGTCATGGATATCTTGGATACATGGTTTAGTGGGAGCTTGTGACAGTGACAAGGTGATAGTGTAGGACTAGTTCTTGGTTTGGTTTGTATCTTCTTGGATTTGGATATTTTGGTTTCACTTGGTATTGACACTTTGGTAGTGTAAGTGTAGACCTATAGAACTTTTATGTAAGAGATGGATTTGATCATATCATGGGTTACTCGATACAACAGTTGAGTGGGAGTTTTTGGCATTGATATATTTATTGAGTGTTTGTAGATGTTGGAGATTTGTCTTAGATCATGTTGCTATAGAAGCAACTTTGAAATTTTTATGGTGCACTTGTTATCTTCATGGTGTGTGGAGATGGTTGCATGTAGAGGAATCATAGGATTCTTGGTCATAAAGTTTGGATGTTGTTGAGGCTTCTTGTTGCAGTTTTATGGAGGAGATCATACTTGCACAGTTTACATCTAGAGGTGTGTGTAGAAGGACATGATATAGGTTATGATTTGTATGATTTCTCTTTGGTCTTGGTTATCTTCTTGGATGTTTAGTTTTCTTACATTGGATTTGAGATTAGCTAGAGATTGTGATCACTAGTTCATGCTCATGTATGTCATATGAGAGATGACATGGTTATTCCTTTATCTCTTTCCTCTTTTGGCTGTGGAGAACTTGGGAGAGTGTTAGAGATTTTTTATGAGAGTTTTTCTTGTGGGTTATAGATTTATGTGTTGTGGATGTCCTTGAGACTACATGGATTCACTTATTTGAGATGTTGTGAGTGGATTGGCTATAGATTTGAAATTATCTTTTGCAGTGGGACCTTCTTGGTATAGATGTGGCAGGTATTGCTCATGAGGCTTGTGATTGTAGGTTACAAATTGGATATGTTGGTGATGTGACATTCACTTGGTATACCTTTGGAGGTATGGATAGTTGGATGAGTTTGGCACTTGGTGTGGGTGTTATTTCAGCTATGGATATTTTGATAACTATGGATACATGTAATTACCTTTGGATTAGGTTTTTTATGCTTGGTATTTCAGTTGGTATAGGATTTTATGATCTTCTAATGCAACAGGTTGGGTGGCTTTCTCTTTGGATGGCTTCAATTTATGTCTAGCGATAGTGGCATAATAGGAGGTGAGATCATCCATGTTTGAGATGCTCAATACTTTGATTTTTTTGTGGGTACTAGGATGGAGCACATGATGTACTTTGATCCATGATGATGGATGTGTTGGGAGGGATTTTTCCCTTGTTAATTTATATGGCTATGGATTGACCCTATGCAATGTATACAGGAAGTGGTAGATTGTTGAGATAATGGGTGTTGCACACATTCCATAATATTGTTATAATATATTATTTTATTTTATTATGCAATGTTGTAACTAGATGGATGTGAAACATGTAAAAATTCCCATGGGGTATACTTAATGAGTTGTATTGAAACATTGTGATAATATTTCATGTAATTATTTAATATTGAAAAAAAAAAAAAAATTCCAATATTAAATGTGAGGTCAAGGGGTTAGGTAGTAGATGGTTTTTGTTGGATACAATTGACGAATTATGTATTCTCTTTGATGTTACACAAATTTTATTATCAGTTAGTACATGTTGAGCTCACTTAGGCAATGGAGATAGTTTTCTATGTCTACCAAGTGTTCCTATGATTGCCTAGTTCAGAAGGCAGTGTCTACCAAGTTCACTCAGCTGTCAAAGGAAAGTATGCATAAGATGAGTGTTAACCAAGCTCACTTGGTCAATGAAGGAAAGTTGGATGGAACCAATGCTAACTTAGCTCACTCAGTTGCCAAAATATTTTCACAAGTTTGCAGTGTTAGGTAAGCTTCTATTGGTTAATAGAGAAAATCATTTCTAAGTTAGTTTCTACCAAGCTGGATCAGCTAATGAAGGATTTTCTTATTTTGGCATATTAAGCTTAATTAATTTATATATTGATTCCAGCTAACCAAGGTGATGAATATTAATTATCCTAAGTTATATTTGAGCCAACTTGACAAAGTGGAAGATATAAGTATAAGCTGAAGTTGTGATTTCAAAGTGTGGAAGTGCAAGCATGAAGATGTTGTTGAAGAATTAATGATTAGAAGAGGAAGAAAACTTGAAGGATAAGAAGAATATCCTTGTGGAGTAGAAAAGTTATATTTGGTTAGGAAGGATCAAGTACAAGCTAGAATAGAGATCTATAATTAGAAATTAAGTTGCATTCAAATCGGGTCATCTTGTTGTTACTCTCTAACCATTGTGGTAGTGATCTAAATCTCCTAGCAGATTTGGCTTAGCAACTATTTGCAAATCCTCTAACAAGGTGGTAGTTCTATTGAATTATCTATAGACCTCTAACAAGGCCACTCCTAATAAGGTGATTAAATCCTCTAATAGGATCACACCTAATCATGTGTTTTGTAAACTTTAATAGAGTTGGCTCCTAATAGTGCTCACTTCAGAAGAGTGAAAATAGTAACTAGTTGCAATTGGTGGTTTTTCCCAAATTGGGTTTCCATGTTAAATCCTAGTGTCAAATGTGTCGATGCTATTTTATTTTATGTGTTTGCAACTAAGTTAAAGTAATGGTAATCATAGTTAACATCTAAATTTTATATGCTAAGCATTTACTAAGCTCATTTAGTTATTACTGAGTTACAACATTCTGTATGTGTTTACCAACCTTTAGCAGTATTCAGTTTTCAGTTTGCATTTTTATACTGACATCTAAGAGATTGTGAATTTATTTTAGTAGTAATTGATTCACCCCTCCCCTTTCAGTTACTCCTCTTATATTTTCAACAATTGGTATCAGAGTATTTGGTGCTTGTAAGGAAGGTTTCAAGGACCTAACCTAAAGATCAAGATGTCTTATAGAAGAGAGATCTCCATGCTAAACAAAGAGAATTTTTCAGCATGGAAAGGACTTATGAGGTTACATTTTTCTACCATCAATGACTCAAGATGAAAGTATCCTAATATAAAATACAAGACTCCCATTGGAACATTATCAGTTGAAGATATTGATGAAAAGAAGAATCATAAAATGATGATGATTGATATTGCATTTTCTTTTAGTTATGCTGAATTTGATGAAGTCAAAGACTACAAGACAACTCATGAGATGTGGATCAAAATAAAAGATATATCTAGAGGAGATGAGAATGTAAGAAGGGATAAGGCTAAAATTCTTAGAGGTCATTTTCATCAAATGAAAATGAGAGAAGATGGAAACATTGCAAAATATTTGGAAAGGATCAAAGTAAGTGTAAGTGCAATTAAAACATCTAGAGGAGACATTGAAGAGAAAAAAATTGTAAGCAAGGTACTTAGAACTATTCTTCCTATTTATACAATTAGAGTATTTTCTATGCAAGAAATGAGATGTGATCCAAATAATAAAATATCTTTAGATGCTCTAGTTGGAAGATTGATAGCTTCTAAGTTAGATAACTTTGATAACTATGTTCCTAGTTTAAAGGTTATTGAATCTACTTTTAAAGCTAAAATTTCACTCAAAGAAAAGGGTAAGAAATCAAAATCTATTCAATCAAGAAGTGACAAAGAAGGAACATCAAAAGAAAGTTCAGATAGTGATCTTGAAGTTGTTGAAGCCCTACTTGTAAGGAAGTACTACAAAGGAAGAGGAAAGTACAGAGGTAAAGTTCCTCTGATCTGCTTTTCCTATGAAGAAATTAGTCAAATTACTATTAGGTATCCAATGAAGGAAATCAAAGATTAAAGAAAAGCAATAAGAATAAAGGAAAGAAGGATTCCAAGAACTACAAGAACTAAAAGAAAAAGGTTAATAAATCTTATTTTATAGCTAAATATTCTAATAACATTGAAGATGAAATGGTATATATAGTTGTAAAAGATGAATCTGATGATGAATGAGATAAGATGGTACTTATCTCTCATGTTAGAAAAAATGATAAATGGATTATTGATAGTGGTTGTTCACATGATATGACTGGAGACAAAAAAAAATTTGGGCACATCGAATATTATGATGGAGGTAGTGTGAGATTTGGAACCAATGAACCTTGTAACATAAAAGGAAAATGATATATTTCATTAACTAAAGAACTTGTATGTGACAATGCTTATTGGGTTGAAGGACAAAAGAATAATCTAATAAGTGTGGTATAGTTGAAAAACATTGGATTCAAGGTAGAATTCATGAACAGATAGACCAAACTATTGGATGGAAAGGGAAATCTGGTTGAATCTCGCAAGCAAACAAAATGTAATCTATTTTATCTTGATCTCAATGATTCTTCATGTTTTATTGCTCAAGTAAAAGAAAGTTGATTATAGCACAAAAGGCTATGTCATGTAAACTTTGATAATCTGGTTAAGATAAGAAAACATAGAAGAGCAAGAAGTATTCCTATTTTGAAGAAGCTGGATATGGGTCTTTGCAAAAATTGCCAAATTGGTAAGATAAGAAAGACTATTTTCAAAAGCAAAAACTATTAGTCAAAAGAAGGCTTGGAAATTATTCACACAGACCTATGTGGACCTATTGGAATAGAGAGTTATAGTTGAGAAAATTCTTTCATTCTTTTTGTTGATGACTATTCTAGAATGATGACTATAATGTATCTAAAAGAAAAATCAGAAGCCTTTCAAAAATTCAAGTGGTATCTGGAAAGAGTAGAAAAGGAAATTAGAAAGAGGTTGAAATGTTTAAGATCAAACAAAGGTGGTGAATTCATCTCCAATGAATTCAATAATTTTTGCATTGAAAGAAGAATCAAAAGACAAGTATCAACTCCTAGTACACCATAGCAGAATGGTATAGATGAAAGAAGAAATAGATCTATCATGGATTGTACAAGAACCTTGATGATTGAAAATAATGTTTCTCTTAAATACTAGAAGGAAGGTATTAGCACTACAGTTCATACCTTGAATAGAGTATAGTTGAAGAAAGATTCAAATAAAACTCCTTATCAACTATGGTATGCCTACAAACCTAATGTGAGTTACTTGAAAATGTTAGGCACACAATTTTATATCTTGAAAGAATCTAGAAAAGAAAAATTTGATGTAGAGGGTGTTGAAGGCATATTTCAAGGATACTCCTACAGAAGTAAAGCATACAAATGTTTGAATTTGTCTACTCATAAAACTATAAAAAGTACACATGTTAGAATTGATGAGTTTGCAAAAAAGAGTGAAGAAGAAAGCAAGAAGGAGCCAAATCTATCTAAAAGAAAGGAGGCTTCATCTCCTGAGTTCCCAAAATTTCCAACAGTTACCAATTTTCAAACAATGCAAATTGAGTTACAGTCTGAAGGACCTGAGTCAAAGTCAAAGGCTACTAAGCTAGTTCAAACTGAGTCTAAAGGACCCAACTCACAGAGAAAAGGACCCAAGCTTGAAATAGAAGTCCATAATGAAGATAGTGAAACTCATTCAATACCCAAAGAGCCAATGTTAATGAGATATGTTAGAAGGCATCATGCAAGTAATTAAATCATTGGAGACAAATATGATGGAACAATGACAAGAAGAAAATTAAAAGGTACATGTTTAATTGCTGAATTTGAACCTAGAAGTGTTAAAGATGCTCTGGAAAATGAAAGTTGGATTGAAGTAATTAATGAAGAGATAGAATAGATAGAAAAGAATAAAACTTGGACTCTTGTTCCTAGACCCAAGGATAAAAATATAATTGGTACAAAGTGGGTATTCAAAAATAAGCTAAATGAAGATGGAAAAGTTTCAAGAAACAAAGAAAGATTGGTGTGCAAAGGCTATTCTCAAGAAGAAGGTATTGATTATGGTGATACTTTTTCTACTATAGCAAGACTAGAAGGTGTTAGAACTTTACTAGCATATGCATCATATAGAGGATTTAAAGTGTATCAAATACATGTTAAATTAGCATTCTTGATGAGGAAGTCTACATTGAACAACCAGAAGGTTTTGTAAATCCTAGAAAAGAGACATGGTTTTCAAGTTAAACAAAGCATTATATGGTCTCAAGAAAACTCCTAGAGCTTGGTATGAAAGACTTCAAAATTACTTGTTACAGATTGGCTTTCAAAGGACAAATGATAGTAGTAGTTTATATATGAAGGAAGAACCATACAAGAAGATTGTGTCGGTAGAAATATTTGTTGATGATAGTCTCTTTATAGGAAATGATGACTTATGAAAAGCATTTTTAGAAGAAATGAGTAAAGAATTTGAGATGTCCATGTTTGGTGAGATAAAATTCTTTGTTGGATTATAAATTTAGTAGAACAAAAATGGTATCTACATCACTCAATCTATGTTTATCAAGGAGATACTAAAAAAATTTGGAATGGAAGATTCACAACCAGTTGAAACCCCTATGTCTACTAGGCATAAGCTCTCCAAAAATGATGATTCCAAAGAAGTAGATCAAACCACATATAGATAAATGATTGGAAAACTATAGTATGTAGTACACACAGGGCCTGATATTGCTCTAGCAGTTGGAATAGTGGCAAGATTCTCAACAAATCCTAAGGAAAATCACATGATGGCAATCAAAAAAAGCATGAGATATCTAAAAGGTACTAAAAACTATGGCTTATGCTATAAACTTGGAGGCAATTTAGACTTGAAAGTATTTATTGATGCTAATTGGGAAAGAAGTATTAATGACAGAAAAGGCACTAGTGGCAGAGCATTCTTTCTTGGTAAAAGACTAGTGTCTTGGACAAGTAAGAAGAAAAAATGTACATCTCAATCCATAGTAGAGGTAGAATATGTGGTAGCAATAGTTAATTGTTCAAACATTGTTTGGTTCAAATAATTGTTGGAAAGAATGAAAATAGAAATCAAGGATCTAATAGTCATATACTATGATAATACTAGTGCAATCAACATATCAAAGAATCCAATGATGCATACCAAAACAAAGCACATTTCTATAAAATATCACTTCTTAAGAAAATTGGTGTAGGATAAATAAGTCAGATTGGAATATGTCAATTCAAAAGAATAGATTGCTGACATATTCACCAAGTCATTACCTATGGATGCATTTTGCTTCTAAGAGGTAATCTAGGGGTCATTCCCCTATCTAAAGCTCACTAAATAAAGTTTAGTGATGCATCAACAAGAGCTAAGTTGAAGATCAATCAGTTGGTGTAGAAATGACAAGGGCATATTAGAAATGAATTAGTGCTTAAGGTAAATTGATATTAACATAATCATTATCTTTGTCATGTGTTGTCAAAGAGGGAGAAGTTTACTATCATATCTCTAAGATTTATTTTTTGGCACAAGATGTAAGTAAGGAACTCAAAGAAGGAAAAGTTTTTTGTAAGAAGGAAAAAGTTCTAAATTAACTTGGTAGAAGTTGTTGCAAATAGAGAAAGAATCTAGTGAAAGGAAGAGCTCATACTGATAGAGGGAGTTCCCAAAAAACAGATCCAAAATTTCATTGTGCTATGACATGTTGTGTTACCATAAATGCCAAAGAGGGAGATTGTTGGATACAATTGATTAATTGTGTATTGTCTTTGATGTTACACAAATTTTATTATCAATTAGTATATGCCAAGCTCACTCGGGCAGTGGAGATAGTTTTATATGTCTATTGAGTGTTCCTATAATTGCCTAGTTTAGAAGGTAGTGTCTACCAATCTCACTCAGGCATCGAAGGAAAGTATGCATAAGATGAGTGTTAACCGAGTTCACTCTATTAATGAAGGAAAGTTGGATGGAATCAATGCTAATTGACCTCACTTAGTTGCTAAAGGATTTTTGCACATTTGCAGTGTTAACTAAGCTTTCATTGGTTAATGAAGAAAATCATTTCTGAGTTAGTTTCTACCGAGCTAGGTCGACTGACAAAAGATTTTCTTATTTTGACATATTAAGCTTAATTGATTTATCTATTGATTCTAGCCAACTAATGTGATGAGTATTAATTATTCTAAGTTGTATTTGATCCAACTTGACAAATTAGAAGATATAAGTATAAGGTCAAGTTGTGATTTCAAAGTGTGGATGTGCAAGCATGAACATGTCATTAAAGATTTAATGATGAGAAGAGGAAGTGGATTTGAAGGATAAGTAGAATATCCTTATGGAATAGAAAAGCTATATTCAATTAGGAAGGATCAAATTCAAGCTAGAATAGAGATCTGTAATCAACAATTAAGTTGCATTCAAATCAAGTCATCTCATTATTACTCTCTAACCATTGTAGCAGTGATCTAAGTCTTCTAATAGATTTGGCTTAATAGCTATTTGCAAATCCTCTAACAAGGTGGTAGTTCTATTGAATTGTCTAAGCAGCTCTAACAAGGCCACTCCTAATAAGGTAATTAAATCATCTAATAGGGTCACACCTAATAGCGTGTTTTGTAACTTTTAACAGGGTTGGCTCCTAATAGGGCTCACTTTAGAAGAGTGAAAATAGTAACTAGTTACAATTGGTGGTTTTTCTTAAATTGGGTCTCCATGTTAAATCATGGTGTCAAATGTGTTCATTCTATTTTATTTTATGTGTTTGCAACTAAGTTAAAGTAATGGTAATCATAGTTAACATCTAAAGTTTATATGTTACTCATTTACCAAGCTCGTTTAGTTATTACTAAGTTACAACATTCTATATGTGTTTACTAAGCTTCAACAATATTTAGTTTATAGTTTGCATTTTTTATACTAACATCTAAGGGATCTAGAATTTATTTTAGTAGTAACTGATTCACCCCTCCCCTCTCACTTACTCTTCTTATATTTTTAATAGGTTTTAGCACATGGTTTATGTAATACCACTTGGTGGTTTTGTGGGACTTGCTACTATATATATGAAGCCATAAGGATGGTTTTTGGAGTGAAAAAAATATAGAAAACAAAAAAAGGAAAGTGTCAAGTGGGACAAGGCTTGATAGGTCAGCCAAGGGAGCATTAATGAAGGTTGGAAGCATGGCATGGGATGTGCGGATTCATGCTTTTTCACATGTATTTCTTGGTAGTGGCTATGGCTTTGAAAGATTCCACGGTTGTATTGCAAAGGTATTTTTTGTTGAATAATGCATGGTGATGGATGCTTTTGGAGGCTGGGTTTTTCCCTCAATGAGGGCTTCATAGGGTATATCTTGTGTCACAATTTTTTTGTTATTTTGTCTATTCTCTTGCATGTGAATTTTAATCCCATATTTATTTCAGATCTATTATGGATTATGTGGAAACAGATATATTATTTTTTGCTAGTTTTCTTGCAAGATTTTTTTACTATGCTTTTAATGATTTGTTGGTATCTAGATGCTTGTCCAATATAACACCACCTTTAAAGACTTTGACTGCTCCTAATTCCAACTCAATTCATTGCCAATTATGATGCAAGTCAAGACTAATGCAAAAATATTTTTCTATCTTGTAGTGTCATAGATTTAATGAAGTCAATTTTTTCATTGAACTTTAAACCTATCAATGGAGGTCAAATCACCCTATTAGTCATTATGAAACTCCCAAAAAAAAAAATTTGAACTATGATTTTGTGCTAATATATAGGCAAGACCTAGCTTTAAATGTGATAGGAAAATGTAGTTGTGAGTTTGTGGTGTTCAATAAAACAACAAAATCCCTCAAACTTAGTTGATTATATCATAGAATCTTACAGGGCTTCTTTGGTACATACATGTCAGAAAAAATAAATGAGGCCAAACAACAACCATAGTAATGGATTATGTAGGTTGACTTTGAATTAACCATACAAAATCTTGAAAATACTTAATTCACTGACAATTTTAGGGTTCTTGTTAATTTTAAATCTCCAATTTTTCTCGTAATAGTGGTTGAATAAATGAATGATGAAATGAAAATATTTCTAATATATGCTAGATGTTTTTAAATCAATGATATTTAGATATTTTCTATAACACTATTTGATTATATTGTTATTATATTTTGTTCACATGGATGTATCATATAGCCACATGGATGTTGACAACATTTTATAATGAGTAAAAATATTAGTGCCAAGGCATAAATATAATCCTATTAGTTTTCATTACTAAAAGATTATCAATTTAATTCCTTTAAATTTTTAATCCAAAAGTATTATGGTTAAGAACTAGTACTACTTCAATGGAAAATAGATTTTGAAGAAATTGAAGTTGCAAACCTTTGAGATGGGTTGTGATGTTGTTCTAAGTTGTATTTTGATGGTTAAGAAACTAGTCACTATATGAATCCCATGATAAGTGCATGAAAGATAGAAATTATACAAAAACCTGAAGCCTTCAAATTCAACAATCACAATGTGAATTTTCTATTAATGATAATGCCCTACTATATGTTTTCTTCACCATATATAAATATCTTATTGTGAGTCCTTGATGGTCATTGATTAGTCTATCCTTCATATTTCATCATTAGAAGATCTTGGTTTATCATTTTCAGGTTATTTTTGTAGTGCATTTTCTATGATGCAACCCTCACTACTCAAATCCTTTTGCTTAAATATAAAAATTTGAATATGTGCCTTACTTTGATGGAACCAAAATATCAAGCTTTGTTGTTCTCTTGATTTTAGGTGATGTTTTCCCACTTCTTTTACTATTAAGGTTACCTATTCGAAAGTATATAAAGTTGATCTGCTAGAATAGTTCATTTCTATATGGTTATAGTCTACAATTTTTTTTAAAATGGAGTAAAGTTAAAAGGTCCCAAAAATGAGAAGAGTTTTAGATTGACATTCTTTCCTAATGAGAAGAATTCTAGTGTTTTTCTAGATCAAAATATTATTTATTGATGCTCTAGAGTGTTTGAATGGGATTTGACACACATCTCAAATTCTAAAGATGTATTGTTTATCAATTTTCTTCAAGGATATGGAAATTTTTGTTAAAGGAAGATTATTATCCTTTCTTTACCTCGATACCCACTATATATGGTATAATCACGTATTCATGAGAATTTAATGTAGAATGTAGTTAAAATGACAACAAACTAGACTAAACTCAAGATATCATTGTCAAAATGTAAACTCTATGAGTGTCTCATGTTTCCCTAACTACAACCACTAAGAAAGCTCTCATACTAGCACGTCAGTGATAGTTATAGAATGGAAGTATGCCTAAAATGTAGATCTACAAGAATGTATCCAAGATCTATGATAAAAATGCAGATTATATGTGGAAAACCACTCTTAGAATGCTATCAAAATGGACATTCAATGAGCTAAACATGTAATAAATGACACTAAATAACATAAAAATAATGCAAAAATTCTATCAACTTGCTAGAATGATAATGCTAAAATGATAACTCAAAATATGTCTATAGTGCAGATGCCTAAAACTTGGGTCCTTTGGCTCTTGGATTTCCCCTCTATTTATAGGATTTTAGAAGGGTTTGGGGTAAGAATCAAGATTTTCACCTTTTACTAGTGGATGAAGTTGAAACTAAAAATATCTCATAAGAGACCAGGAGGAAGAATCCAAGAGACTTGGTTTTGAGGATAAATGAGAAATTTTCCAATTATTTTAAATGAAAAAGGGGGATTTTCACTCTTGTGAGGATAAATGACTTTATTGATATAATAAATGTTCTATTTATTTTCAAAATTTTGTCTTTTTCTTTCTTCCTTTTTGAATTTATTTTATGTTTTTGAATGTTTTTTCTCTTCTTTTTAAAGTTGATTTAGGTCTTGTTAATTTGATAGATGATTAATGACCTAATGTGATTTTTAATTTAAAAGTTTGTTGTGTTCTTTTGATTTCCTCCTTAATTTGCATTGATTGATCAAAATTGCATAATTTAGGTCTTTGCCAAATTTTGGGTGTCTACAAATGTCCCTCTTTGAGCTAATATGAGAAGAATCTTAGTTCAAATGCTATCTTGATTTTCTAATTTTAGGTCAAATTTTCATTATTGTATGTATGTTCGATGATATTTTGACATTTTGTAGTTGTCATGGTATCTATTTGTTGATGGCTTGATGTTTAATCATTGATGATTTGATGTTTTGATTGTCATTGATTTTGCTAATTGATATTGTGATGTTTTTACTTGGATACCCTAGTTTTTGTTGATTTGATGTTTGAAATTTTTGGCTAGGGTAGAACATTTTTTATTTTTTAGAAAATTTTGACGCCCTAGTTTGGATGCCCTAGTTTGATATAGATATACTACCCCCTTAGAAATGAAATTGGAAAAAATCAATGTGCAAAAATTAAGGAGGTTCCAATTTTATTTCTAATATGTTGAATAATTGATAGATAAAGATGATCAAGTTAATTTAATACAATACCCAATTTGTGAAAGTGAGAAAAATGGTTATAATGTGACATAAATTGAGTAAAAAAGTGATATAAATGCCCCTAAGGAGGGTTAAATAGTCAAAAGGCTTTTTACCCTTATCATTTTCACACTCTCATTTGACATTTGGCATTTTAGAGCTCTGAGCTAACAAGGATGGTGGTCCCTTTATAAGAGCATAGATTGGAGAGGGGTCATAGGTACAAGCATCCAGTAGACTACAGTGCCCTGATAAGTCATCAAGATCCTCGATTGTTAAGGATTTTCATGCGTGCCTGAGCTTTTTGGAATTTCACATCAATTTTTGAGATAAATGTGGTAGTTTAAGTCTTTTAGTGCATTTATCTTTTCCTTTAGTACATTTGTTTTCTTTTAGTAGATTCACATAATTATCTAATGCATTCAAAGGACAAATCAGGGCAGACCAAAACCTAGGCTTTAGGAAAATTAGTGCATATAGTGAAAATGTAGCAAATATAGTGGTTATAGTAGCACATTTGCATGCTTTAGTACATTTGATTGGTCTTATAGTGTATATGTATGATGTCTTAACACTTTTGTTTTGAATAGCACTTTTGCACTATTAAATAGTGCATATGATCATTTTAATAGCACTTAGCCATGTTATAGCACATTTGAGGTATGAAACAATGCTTTTGAAAGTTAAAATAGTGCATCCACCTATTTTAGTGCATATGATTGATTGGGTGTTGTGTATGTCCTATGAAATAGAGCAAATTGATCACTCAAGAGTGGAAACTAATTGTAAGGCCTTAGTTGAGTGTAAGATAACATAAAAGTCTAGATTTTAGGTTTGTCAATAAGGGATCATCATAACGAATAAACAATAGTAATCAGGTAGTCAATAGTGATGTTGTAGGATTAGTCAAATGATAGATAGGTAAAGAATGATGCCCCAACTTAGAATATAGAGTAGGGGAAACAAACAAGTCCAACTTAGGATAGAGAAGGATGAGTAATAGGTTCAAGATAGAACCAGTAGTTGAGTAGCCAGATATAAATAGTAGGCTGATGTATGATGATCACTTGTGATAAAAGCTAACATTTTCAATTGTTTGTTTGATGAAAAATAGGTATGTAGGTGAAAGCTCATGGTATGAGGGTTATATCCATGGCTGCTAGAGGCAGTAGGCAGATTGTTAGCTAAGGAGCAGTAGGTGATTAATAGATGCAGGTTTACTTATTTACTACATATCCCCTAGTTTTGAGTGAAAAAAGGGCTATTGATAGTGTTGGCCAAGTGATGGTACTCTGACCACAACACCTTTCATTTTTTGATGGGTGAAATGATGATGAGTCTAGAGGATGTATATCAAATATTATAAATCCCAATAATAGGGGATTTAATGTACCATAATCAGACTACAGATGGCACTGCTTTCATAGATATTTTTGGAGCTGACAGCATTAAGGATGATAGTGTATCATGGTTCCAAATGTTGTAGTATGATCCATTGCCAATAGTTTTGGTTGGATTGATAGGAGGGCATTTGTTTCTAAGCCAACAAGGGTGAGGATGTCCAATTGGATGGAGTTAGTTGATACAGGATATGATAGATCAGCCATGGAGATTTGCATGGGGTAGTTATATATTGGCCCACTTGTACTATGACTTTCATCAAGTTGTATATTCAAGAGCCTCATCACTATTAGCAAGAGTTATTTTATTATAGCTATGGACATGGGAGAATTTACCCATTACTTGTTCAATATGTGTGTGACAGAGGCCTCAAGGTATAGGTTACATGTATACTTACTCTAGTGTGATCATGAAATCCCATTTGGGCAAGACAGAGTATTGGTGGTGTATGTTGGATGATATTGATGAGGTTGTGTGGAGACCATAGAGGTTCATAGAGCCATGGGTCGAGGATGATGATGAGATCGTATATTTCTTTGGTCTAACATATTTTCTTAGCCAAGTACTCATAGTGTTAGGGAAATTTTGTTTCATATGGGTAGTGAGACAGTTTAGGCAGTGGTAGGAAATGCCATAGGGTTTATCACATTATTCTTGGGTTCATTTAGAGAAGGCAGTCTAGGGCTGACCTTGGAGTATGAGGCTTTCCTAGAGGCCTTTTTTTATATGATAGACACACCAAAACCATTGGCTATGCATGATCTAGAGGTAGATACAGGGATGGAGGGGGAAAATGCATGATGGTTTTTAGAGCATCCCTTTTCGAGATACATGGATCTGGTAGATCCTATTCCTAGGATTGATGAGTTGTCAAGTGGAGGGAGGATATGGATGATGAGGGTGGTCTAGGGAGAGGGAGAGGGATATGGTGGGTTAGAGGGAGAGAAAGAGGTGTGGTTAGAGCACAGGGAAGATATGGAGGGTAAGGCCGAGTAGCTATGTATTACCATAGAGGGGTGTAGCATGAGGTCCAATGCAAAGACCAATACATGCAAGGAAGGTTGGAAGGATCTAGGGCTACAAAGGTGTGAGGGTGAGAGGAGGGATGGGTGGTGGAGTGGGAGCTAGTTAGTGGTATAGAGGTGTTGAGCATAGTAGGGAAGAGTAGATAAGGGCTAGGTTGCCTGACGATATATAGTTTATCTAGCAACAAAGGCCATGGGTATAGGCTCCAATCAGAGATCCACTAAATGTATAGTCCCAGGGACAATATCAGGTTCCACCAAATGCACAACCACCACCAAAGAGGCTAGGGGGATCCACTAATTTGGAGGCTTAGATTGGTGAGTTGATGAGTACACTATAGGCATTCATAGTGGCAATGAGACTGAGGCCTCGACTACCACCACTATCACCGAGGATAGATGGGGTATCAACTAGCCAAATGGCCATAGTTAGATAGGTTTCATTGGTGAAAAATGTGATTAAGTAGGCAACATAAGAGGATATGAGTGCCCCTGGCAAGCAGAGACCATCAGGTTAACCACCTATATAGGGATGAGTGTACATTATGTGTTATGGCATTACTCATCATTATGTATGATTATTCTTTTGATGTTTAGTTGATATTCATGTTGATGTACTTGGTTATCTTTGTATGTTCATGTGGATAGATGTTGTGATATGTTGATGTTCATGTTATTTGATCATTTGTATTCTATCTTATATTCATGTTGATTTTATCCTTTTGATGTATTGTTCAATCTTTTTCTATATGAGATACTTGAGCTTGATGAGTTTTTAGAGGTGTGCACTTGTTATATCATGGACTCATGTATGCATGTGATGATATGATTTGATGGGTATAGTAGCAGTAGATATTAATATAGATGTGAATGATTAATGTAGTATGATATGTCGATAATGATTGAAATAATTAAATGGAAATAATGATGTAATGAATGAAAATGTGATGTGATGGTGTGAATGTAATGAAATGAAATGAAAAATGGTAAAAATGGAATTTTATGTAATGAAAGTAGATGTAATGGAAAGTAATAAATGAACTATAATGAAATGACAATGGGTGTAAGGTATCATGATGTAATGATATGGGATGTGATGTGGTGGAGTAAAAAAAAAAAATTAATGTAATTTGATGTAATGAAATGAACCATGAAAAATGGATTGTGATAAATGAAATGTAATGGAATGAATTTTATGATAATGTAATGTAATGTAATAAAAATAGATAAAATGACATGGAAACAATGAAATGAAATGGAATGTAAGGTAGCAATATGAAATGTAATCAAAGGAAATTTGTAATGTGATAAGATGTAATGAAATGAAGTAAAATTTTCAAGTGAATTAGAAATGTGATGAAATGGAATGAAAATATGATAGGAAACAATAGGATATGTGGCATGATAAAATGGGATTGAGTGACATGGAATAAAATTTAATGTAATGTGATGAAGTGTGATGTGTAGTGAAATGATATTTTGTGTGAGGTGAGGTGGTGAAATGAAATGAAGGTGTAAATGAAATAAAAATGTAAATGAACGAAAGTGTGACAAAGTGTCATGGAATGAAAAATGATAATGAAATGAAAGAAAAATGTGAAAATGGGATGTAATTGCGTGAAATGATAAATGAAAATGTGATAAAATGTAATGTGATGACATGTAATGGAAATGTAATGAAATGAAATGAAATGTGGTAAAATGTAATGAGACAAATGGAAGGAAATGAAATTGTTTGAGACTCAAAAGATATGGAGTGGGATGTCAAGCTTTGAGATTCAAAAGCCATGAAATGAATAGATGAAATGCATGAATTAAAGGTAATGTGATGAAGAAAGATGGAATGAAATTCATGGATGTAGTGAAATAGGGAAAGTGAAATATAATAAGATAAAAATAACTTGTGAGATGTAACGAAATGAAATGGAATGTAATGAAATGTGAGGAAGTGACTTTGTGATAAATTAAAAAGGAGAGAAAATGAAATTGTTTGGGATTCAAAAGCCACATGATGTAGTAGATGATGTAGTGGAATGAAATGAGATTGGGTGTGATAAAAGGTGATGAATGAAAGAAAAGGTGATGAAAGCCACATAATGTAGTAGATGATGTGGTGAAATGTGATAGTAGAATTGTTTGATATTTGAAAGCCACATAATGTAGTACTTGATGTGGTGAAATGTGATAGTGACTAGAATTATTTAAGATTCAAAAGCCACATAATGTAATGAGTGGATGAAAATATGAAATAATGAAGTGTAATGCATGGTAGTGATGTTGGGAGAAGATAAAATCCACGATAGTTGAGTGCTAAAAACTCGCCTTGATATTGATGTTGTTGTTTTTTATTGAATAACTAGTCATGGATTTGTTAGATGATGTTGTGAAGGATTTCTTGTGTAATCCTAATTTATGTGCCAACTATTCCTCTTCAAGGAACCCAAAATGAAAATTCAAACTAAATGAATGCAACTAACTGTCACTTTTTTTTCTTCTGTAAAGAGATACAAATTAATTGTCATCATAGAGTGTGTGATGAAAAGTGACTAAGTACAACCACCACTAGCTTAGCTATAGTGATATGAATACTATTTCATGTCGAGAAGTACCAAAAAATATGAATAATGTAGATGAAAATATGACAACTACTAGAAAATAGAAGCTACAACCATAAAAGAATAAAAATAAACACACGAATAGTCACATGTCAAATAAAAGACCTCACCTAAGATAGCACACAAAATTTGTTGAGGTATTAGGGCTTTCCAAAAAAGAGGAGGTGCTTACAAATGGACACCAATAATGCAAAAAATCAAAGGATCACTAGAGCTAAATAGTGAAAAACCAATAAAATATCAGGACTTCATGTCACTACCTCTAGTCAAGCACATCATTGAGGCATTAGAAGTACATAGCAATGAAGAAAACCAATATTTGTAGACCAAGTGTGCTGCTAGTTGTGTGTAATAGTGTCAAGTTTTTTCAGTTCTACCTAGGAGCAACTATTGTAAAAGTTAGATTACAAAGTGTGAGATGTGTTAGTGGCAATTTATTAGTGGATTCTATCTGGCAATGTGCATAAGTAGGAATTAGGGTGTCTGAGCATCAAAGCTAAGGGTCAAGTGTACCTGGTACTAGTATAATGGGATGCAAACAATGGATACATGGTAAGATTAGTAAAGAATGAGTCTTGGACAAGTGATAACTATAAATAGGTGAATATCATGGTGATAGAAAAAAGAAAGGTGACAAGTAGATCATGGTTATCAAGTTTATTGAGAAGTTTGAGGAAGTCTGAAAATGAAAGCATGTTGGGCTCAATAGATCAATCATAGCAAGAGGGAAATGCTAGCCAAGGAAGGTGGATTAGGAAAGGTCAAAGAGAGAAGTGTGTTTGGTGAACCTTTAAGCAGGCTGATGTTGTTGGTGTTTGAAACTACTGAGTAACAAAATGCCCAATACCAAAATGATAAGACTCAAATAACCTAAGGGCTAGTTCCTATCATCAATTATATAAGTAAACCAGTTGAGCCCAACTTCAACAAAACCAAGGATGCTTTTTTACTCTTTATGCTTTGCAAAACCAAGGTGGGTATACCTAGGGATGATTCTAATGCACAGTGTTATATGGAGATTATCTTAGTTTCATTCTGATTCTCATCTCTTGCCCATAAATACATGAACAGTTTGCTTCACTGCTTTTATTGCTTTCAAATTTGTATGCATCCCCCATTAGCAGATCTGGTCATAATCCTTCTAGAATTCACAAATATTCCTAGAAATAGTAGCTACCTAAGACTCAAGAATCAGATATAAATGAGTGGTGACTAGCATATATAACTTTGAACAAAATAGAATGAAATGATTTTGATTTTAAAATTGATTTGATATGTAGCAGCAAAATTCACCCTGGCCCACACTTGACTTATGTGACTAGTGCCTTATCCATTGGGTAGAAAAATGACTATTGGTGGGAAATCTAATTCAAATAACTTGTAAATGAATTAATCAATCGTAATCATCCATTTCCATTCTTATGAATTATCCCTCTTATAAACTTACAAACCCTACTGATTTATTGTAGCATTTCTATAATTCCTTGAATTAAAAGAAATAATGAGATCAACATACAACCAATTCAGATTGCATTCAACCAATTTAAACCTTATTTAAATGACTTCAAAGTAGATAAACTCATAAATGAAGACAGAAATTGGTGACACAAATATAGTGTAAATACCCCTTTGTATTATCCTTTTAGATGACTAATACAATAACCAATGGAAATCAATGAAGAAGCTCAAAACATATTACTGATTCTCTCATTTTAATATATCATCAGATAGTACCATTGGAAATAAACTCAAAGTAGCTACATACTATTGGACCAAATATTTGTACTTTTCTTGAAAGAAAACAAAAATCATCCAAGTTTTTTGGGGAGGGGCTCACAATGCCTTGAAAACTCATTTATATAACATGAGTTACAACAAGGAAAGGGCAATTGTGATTGACAAGTGTCCCTCTACAACAATGAGTACAAGAACTTTTACTGCAAAATATCTGGACACTCTAATTTGAAAAGGACAAAGAAAAGAAGTTAAAGATGACAACTAAAGCATAAAATCTGTAATTTTGTCTTTTCCTCTAACCGCTCCCTATTGGTAAAGCTTTTATTTCTGTGATTACTTCCCAGACAATGACCTCTCTTTCAATGGGCCATTCACATTCCTTGATAGTTACTAGTTCATTAATAGTTTTCTGCCACCTAACATTAGTAATCACCTTCCCCTCTATAGTGAACCTATTCATTTCAGTTTCAACTTTGAATAGGGTATCGATTAAATCATTGAAAGAACATTCATCAATATCATTCAGGAAGATAGATACCACCTGTGGCAAGTCTACAATATGATCAAAAGAACTAGACCACTCATTGAAATCTTTTACTTTGTTATCAAAATTAAGAAAAGAAAGAATTAAAGAATAAAAACCACTTGCTAATACTTTCATTTTACTTTGAATTACTACCAGCTTCCTTGTGAAAATTTGGAATAGGTCTTTCACTTTATCCATACCCTCCTTCATAGTAACAACTTTATCTGGGAGATCTGGCTTCTTGGCTAACAAGGGTATCAGACTATCAAAGAATTGCATATATAGCCCCCATTGTTGAAAATTTGGCTCAAGCCATCTGATTGCATCCTTGCATAGTTGTTCTATAGACTGTAGATTTATGAATGCATTATAAGCATCTTGAGATATTCTTTTTAGAGTGCTTATTCTATGGTTTAATACATTCATTAAAACATCTCTCTTAGTGGCATTGTTAGATAGAGAAGCTCCTGTCTCCATACTGACCCTAGGCACTAGCACTATTGCCCCTATAGGTATTTCCTCCATTTGGACCTTTATTTCTATAGTGTGGTTTCTTTCTTCCTCCTACCTTGGTGCATGTTCTACCTTTGCTACTACCTTGAGTTGTTCCTTGAGGGATATTATTTAGGTTTCCAGATTCTGAATCTTTTCCTCCAACTCTTTAATCCTTTGTTTTTGCACATGGCTCATTTTGAGCACTTCTTCATATAATTTCTTGGTGTCAAGACATTCATTGTAGGCTGAAGCTAGCTTATCTTCAATTTCATCAACCTTTACCTCATTCATGAGAGAAAAATGTTTGACCAAGCTGGAGATTTCTTTCCTAGTAGTATTTTCCAAGGTCCATATAATCATGTTTCCATGTGTGATTTCCTATATTTCCATCATTTTGGGCTTTTTGGTGTTAGATGCTACACTCCACACTACTAGGGTTTTTCTGTCTATGTTAAACCTTGATCCTCTTTTCATATCCTCACTACTAGAGGCTTCATAACTAATAGCTTTGTCCTATCTTCTCATTTGATCAAGAACAAAGGCCCTCTCAATATCCCAATGTGGTATTAGAATCATACCACTCCTATGTACTAGTTCTCTGGCTTCTGCAGAGTTCATTGTTTCACTTTTTGAATCATAAGCTAATAGTTTTTTAGCTAATTCCTTTTTTTTCTCTAGATCCTCTCTGGGCATGAGACTTAAAGTGACTTCATTTTGTTTTATTTTATAAAGAAAACTTTTAAACTCTAGTGATTTAATGAAATATTCATCTTCCATGAACTTTTTAGATTGAATAAGCCTGTTATCCAATCTTGATGCTATAATCCGTAGATCAGTAGAGGCCTTCCTACTTCTATAGCCCTTTGATGTATATAATTTTTCCTAATATTAGCAAAATATTCACTATTCCCTGGCATTACTTGTAGGGCTCTGCTTACCACTCTTTCAGGGATGTGCATTGTCTTTTTTCTTTTATTTCCTTTGGGTAACCAAGTTGAAGATGATGGTTTCTCCTCTTCTATGTCAATCTCCAACTATGTATCTAGCTTAGGGGATTCTCTATTTACAATGGCTTCTTCTTCCTTAGGCTCATGTGGCATTTGTGTCATAATATAATCAAAATTATCCAACAATTTTCTCAGGTTATCAGGAAATGGAACCTCTATATAAAAACCCTTAAAATCAGGGTTGGTCCTATTCAAAGCCTCTTCTACTTTCTTTATCTCTTCATACTTTCTCAATAACTCATTTGCCTCCCCTATTGCTACTATATTGGCAATTAAGTCCTCTATAGGGATTGGCTTGCTTGGAGGCAAGATGTATCCCCTAATGGTTTTGATCTCATTGGTAATGTAATTTTCAAGGTCATACATCCTGTAGGGCCCAATAGCAAATTTCTACTGGCCTAAATACTCACTCAATTCCTCAAATTCATTCTTTCCTATTTCAAAATCTCCCACTTTAAAGGTTCTACAGACAAAAGTAGGCTTGTGCAGAGAGGAAGGGATCATTTCTTTTTTCATCAATGAAAATTTCCAAAAGAATTCAACAATGGCCAATCTAGGGGGTAAATATTTAGGCAAAAGATGAGGAGGCTATGGGCATGTGAGCACTCTCATTAAAGTGCATTCCTTAAACAAAAATATTATCCCCCAGTTATGATCTTATTTGGTTTTTTCATCTAAAAATAAGAGCCTAAGCAAGGTTTTCAAAACATTAGTTGCGCTAAATAAAGTGTGATCTGACTGCCTCATAATAACAAAACTAAAAGAATTAAAAAACACAACTACATTTGAGTAATGGAAATTTTTATCCAAAATGTGAGTCCATAATTGCACAAGTAACTCACCAAACTCATCACAGGTCTAATCAATGAAGTCCAAGTTGATGTAACCAATGTTATGATACAGGATAAGGTGCATCAGTAGTGAGTAATGGTGGAACTTGAAATTTTTCAATTCTCCCTTCTTTGCACTGACAAGCTAATTATGCATACTATCCATGATGAAGGCTACATAATCATACTCCTTATGGTGGAAAGGGTCTTGTATATCACAAGCCATTAGGAATAAAGAACCATAAACACAATCCTCTGCACCATCGTTTCCTAATACTTTGTGTAGCCCATATACTATAAATTTAAAATAATTCTTGAATCTGCTCAAGGGGAAAAAAATCTCCCACCTTCTTTGGAATCATCCCTACCTTTTTCACATTATAAGGGATGTGGGGTAACAAGACATTGTTCATGAAATAGCTCTTGTTTCTCTCAAACTTCCTCTGCAAGTCCTCAAGGTCAATAGGTGAATCCATTTGACCTTCCAATCCAAAAGCTTCTATAAAAGAAGTTCTATCTACTGTCCACAAAAAACTCCCATTATGTCTTTGAAAGGTTCTGGTGACTAGATTATAAGCATTTATCAATGCTTTCAACAAGTCCACATGAACAAATACTTCTGAAAATATTAGTTTTACCATGTTTCTATTCCATGGATTACAAATTGGCACCTTTCCTATTCTGTTCTGGTAAAAGTATTAAAATAGGTTAAAATCATCAATCCTAGGGCACTGAGCATCCCTAACTAGAAAATAAGGGTCTTTAAAGATATGGTCATTTGCTGAAATAGAATTTGACAACCTTGGAAGAAGTTTAAGCCAGTCCTCTATATGCTTGTTTGGTTTTCTGACCCTTGACTTCTTCTCTGTCTTAACAACACCATTTTCCTTTTCCTATCCACTATAACTTCCACAACATCATCACCTTCATCTTCAACCTCAACCTCTTCTTTAGGTACTTCTTCAACTTCTTTGTCAGCCATATTCTCTACAAATTATATCTTGAATTCTTTCATAGTAACATAGGACACACAAAGCTCTGCAACTTTCAAATTTTAGAATAGAATAGAAAACAAGCTTCTTCGAAGTGGCAAATACTCTAACATTCAATCAAATCTTTTTTGTTTTAATCATGCAACTACTAGCTTCTTTAATAAATTTAGCATGCACAAGCTTTAAAACCATTCATGCAAGTTGTCAGCAAGGTATATCAACCACATAATTTGATCTTGGTGTACTTTTCAATGCTTTGTTTTACTTGGCTGTGGAAATTTTGTCCTTTCTACTTACTTGGTATGACACATTAGTAGCTTTCTCTTCAAAATTTGATCTTTTGTTCTTTCACTGAGTCAAGATCTTTCACTCTTCGTAACCCCAAAAATACCTCTGGTAAGAATTCTCATTCCTCTAGTGACCCTTTAAAAAAGCCCAAGCATACAAGAATTAGGGATTTTTAAACACTGCATTAAGATTTCTTTTACACCTTTACGCAACACTTTACATCGCAACATCAGAAACCTTCTTAACTGACATCTTCACTCTTATGAATCAACCACTTCTCGTATGAGTGTAAAACCCTTGCTAAAACTTTCTCTTTACCCTTTACGCCCATATGCACACGTATCAGTGGAAACCCCTAAAAATTCCTTTACGTTGCTCCACTCACTTCATTACTTGGGACATCATAAGACTTCAAATTTCAACCTCTGATCATATGCTAAAAGCTTTACTCATAGCATTGCAATACCTTTTACCTTTTTTGATTCATCTTTCACACCCTTACGAGTTACCTTGACCTCATAACATCAAAAAGCCTTCTCAAGTGATATTGCACTCTTACATTTATCCTTTCTTGTAGAAGGGCAAAGCCTTCTCTTCATCTCTCCTATCTATTCTTTACACTTATACATTGAGACTCAACTCGTAACCACAAAGAAAAGGATAAAAATCTCTTTGTTCATATGCTCATCTTGTAAGCATAAAGGTGTAATGACAAAAATTCCCTTTTCACTTATCAATGACCCAGATTTGATCTTAGCAAATCAGAAAATAACATGGCAATTGATGTTATGCACATGCAAAATTTAGAACTAAACTATATGCAACATAGGCTGGGCCCATTTGACTTGGATAACATGTTGTCATTTGATTCGCCTGCACCAGGGCCTATCTAACAACTCAACAAGTCCCACTTAACATGATCACCACTAAAACATGGCTTTACGGTTGTTCACAAGCCTAAACAACGTAAGCATGTAAACACGACTAAACATTACTTTCACTTTACAAAATCCTTTTACCCGTAGAATCATAAAACATTTCATGCATCCTTTCAAACCATCCTTTACACTATGTCAGGGTATTGCACTCTTATGCCATCCATTAGAACGTATATACATAAATCACAACTCAATACTTATCCACTCTTTCACTCAACTGTTCATCGTAACCCCGTAAAGAGATCTAACAGATCTCCGTCAAAACCCTTTTGCAATCACATGCTTAAAGAACATTCATATGATCGAGAAGCCTCAGGATGAACTATTCCACTATTATGAAAAATAAAAGCGTATCCCTGTAGAACATGAAATCCTTTATGCTGTTATGCGACATTATCAAATGTGACCATGGAAACATGAGGAAAAAGGTGTTTTGCTCTTATTTGAAACCCTACACCAGATGAACATAAAGGGAAAAATTTAAGCGCTTTGCAAATCTTTTAAAAAATTTGAAAAGAGACCTAGGGTTTTTTCACACTTAGGGTATTTTTATTGCTGAATTTTGAGAGACAAACCCTGAGAATTTAATAGATTTCAACAACACATGAATTATGGCATGACTAGGGTAACCTAAAATTTTGAAGAATATGAGGAAAGAAAACCCTAATCTACTTTGTTTAAAGACCTAAATGAATTTTTTACCAAGATTTTTAGAGTTTTCCTATATTGTAAAAAATTAGACCAACAGGTGTATTAGCCAAAACTTTAAGTGCTAGTTCTAGAGCAAGGTGAATCAAGACATGTGGGATGGGTGTCAACACAACCTCAAGATGCGAGGATTAGGGAAAAAGAAATACCCTTGTCAGCATTAATGATGTTGTCAAGGACTGCAGTGCAATAGGCATTGCAACAGGTATTGGAAGATGATGAGCTGATGATGCAGGTAGAAAATAGTCCACCTGAGATAATGAAGAGTATGTCCAGAGCAAAGGAGGAGGTAGGGGAGATAAAATATCAGGAAAAGTCTACAGGAGAAACTCTAATAGGGGTGGTATACATTAGTGTGAGTGAGGTGATGATTGGATCATGTCATTTGCTTAGCCTTCGGATTCCAAGAGAAGGGGAAGTGAGCAGTATAAATGTGGAGAAGCCATGGCTAGAAGTGGTGGTGGATATCAAGCATCAAGAAATGTGGAAGAATTACAAATAATATTGGCCATATAGAGAGTCTAAGTAGAGAATGTAGAATAAGAAGCCACATTTTTTTTGGGATTGATGGAGAAGGCATGGGAAGATGGAGTGCAAATAGAGAAGAGATGGCTCCAAGTAGTGGTGGATATAGAGTGGTTGCAGATGCAATCACTAGAAGTAGAACTATGTGTGGAGAAATCATGAGTAGAGGGAAATGATGCAGGGATGTAGGTAGAGTAGTCATGGTCTCAAAGGTTGCAAGAATTTCTAAAGATGGTGCAATTGGGTTTAGAGGGTGCACTAAATGAGCTGGTGTTGCTACATTCATAGTCGAAGTAGTTCAGGGAAGTGATTGAAAAATCAAACTCAAAGTCATTGAAAATATAGGAGAGGTTAGCATTGAGTGAGGTCAAGGTGAGATAGTTGTAGTAGTGGTTGGGCAAGGAAAAAGCAAATGTGGAGCATTGGAAAATCATGAGTAATCAAATGTGGTAGGAGAGGAATGTGGCCCAATGACCTATCACTACACCAGGAGTAGACAACCTAGTGGAGAATGTGTTTGTGTAAATGCACCAGATGATGAAGGTATACTGGGAAGCTTCTTATTATATGGGTCATTATCATCAAGTGTTCCCAAATGAGAACAAACAAGAAATGTAGTTCATGGATAGGGAATTTACACAACTATTGAATGCGCAATTATGTGGTGGGAGGTTTCTAATTCCCATGGATGTGGTGTGGGTACATAGAGGACTGACACTAGGAGCTTCCTCTTCTAGAGCTGGGTTGGAAAAATCACCATTGGTTGGACACCCTATCTTTCCACCTCCCCTAAGGAGGATAGAATAAATAAATTGCCAAACATTGTTCAAATGTCATGTTGTCATTGCCATCGTAGTAGAATAAAATTTTGTGTTTGTTGTGATGAAAAGTAAAGGGACAATTGATGTTGATTGTAATGTATTGATATTTTTTTTTTGGTATTTTTTGGAATATATTTGGATTTTTTTAGCATTTTGAGGAATATGTGAATTTTTTGGGATTCCTAATAGATATGTGAATGTTTTTGTGTTTTTTGAAAAATGTTAGAAAGGTTTCAATCTCTATAAAAGTGGGAACAATATGATCTTTAGAGTGAGCAGAACCTTTACTAGTATGCAGGTGAATGAAATGTTTGTGTGAGGTCTTAATGAAAGATGAGTGCAGATTTATGTAATATTTGGGGAGCCATGATGTGTAAGGCATAATTCTATGTATATTAATAGCCTTTACAGATGATTATAAGGTCAATGTTGGGATGTTTCTCTAGGTGTGTACCAACGCAGACACTCTCAAGGCCTATGAAAAGGCATTCGGGGGCCCAAGACACCTAGGCCTCATGAAAGGCAAAATAGGGCCTTGAAAAAGGTTAAATGGGTCCTCAAAAAATTTACTTTGGCTAAGGAAGGCATTTTGGGGGCCCAAAAAGGACACATGGGCCTTGAAAAAGACAAAAAAGGGTCTTGAAAAGGTGTTTGGTCCTCAAATGGTGCTTTGAGGGGCCTAAAAAAGGTGTCTTGGTCCTAAAAATGTGCTTGAGGGGCCTCGATTAAGGCATTTGGGCCTAAAAAGTGCTTGAGGCCTAAAAAAGGCATCTAGGCCTAAAAAAAGGTTCTTTGAGGGGCCTAAAAAAGATGTTTGGGGCCTAAAAATGCACTTGAGCGGCCTAAAAAAGGCACTTGAGGGGGGTGTAAAGTGCTCACACTTACAATTTCTTATTATGTGCCACTAGTTAGGTGATGATACAGAGTTTGACAGATATTTGGGCTTCTGGGATAACAATGATATATTTGTTGAAGGGGTATAGATCAATCATGGCCATTGCGACATAAATAAGAATAATAATTTGTTGGGAATTGTTTTTCTTGACAAGAGGGAGAAAAAGGGGACTCTGTCGGCACCTCTTGTGTTATTCGTGTTGTGCTAGATTTTCCAAAGCCTAGCGAGATGTTTCAAGACATAACTATGTTGCTTCTTAATACCATTGAGGCACTCCATATTATTTTTCGAGAGATAATGGAGCTATATAACATGTCATAAAATATTTAAATATTTTTCACTATAGTTGGCCTCACAATTGATTTCATATAAAATCAGTCAAGGTAAGCAAACCTATCCCGAAGGAGCAACAATTATAGATGGACACCAGTTTGACATGGAATCAATGAATCATCAGCTTGAAAAATACATCAATAATTTATGCATAGTTAAATATCCTATTTAAGTCGAAGTGATCCATGTTTGATGGGAATTTTGGGGTGTTGTTAATTTTTTCGTTTTCTTGGCTATTTTTGGCAATTATTACCCCCTTTTGAATGTTTTTAGCAATTTTCGACAATTTTGGAACTTTTTTGATAATATTTGACAATTTTTGAATTTCTTTTATAATTCTAGACAATTCTAAATTTTTTGATAATTTTAGATGATTTTTTTTTTTTTGATAATTTTTAACTACTTTTTTATTTTTTTGACAAATTTTAACAATTTTTGAATTTGTTTGATAATTTTTGAATTTTTTTTGATAATTTTAGATGATTTTGGATTTGTGGGAGTGGAATGAGGATGTGAGTGACATTTATTGGCATACGAGGGTAACTAGGACCATGTGAGACACCTAAAGAAGCAAGGAGACCAAAAGTGGGCCAAAAGGCAAAAAGTGGGCGTAGATAGCTATATTTGGGATGTGGGAGACAAGGAAAAGAGTTTGGGACATCAAACGAGTTGAATGATGGCTAAAAGAAAACATTAGGGATCGTCTGTCATGACGAATAGCTGAGATGTGCATTGATATTCCTGCAATTCATGTCTATGGTATCTCACTACATTATCTGACTCCCTATTTGTCGTAATTTGTTGTTATTCCCTTTGTTGTTGTCATCCTGATGATCTCTACAACTATGAACTACATCTAATGCCAAAGAACTATTGAATTGTAACCCACAAGTTTTTCTCAATTGGGTATATGTGAAATTAACTTGACTATGCTAGATAAGCCTCAAACAAACAAAATTTGTCACAAAGGAAGCTGCTTGAGTATTGTCTTGACTATTTTTCAGCATTGAAAGGCTTGTGTTATTTAGGGAAGTCCCAAGTTCTATCTCTCACTCCTTTTCAAACCAAAGGTGGCATTTATCACTTCTTTTGTACCAATTTTTTTTTTTTTGAGATTTTTTGGTGTTTTTTATTTTGTTGGTATTTTTTGATATGTTTCTCAAAGCTCCAAACATAAAATCTTTTCAGATAGATACATTGATGGGCTCTGCTAGGTTTGTGCCATTACAATCTGAGAGTCTATAAGTGCTTATCCCAAAGGACTCTGTGACAATGTAAGGACTAATCCAATTGGCCTCCCACTTTCCTTTGTTTTCCCTAGCCACTTGGTTCTTAGGGTTTTCTTGGAGCATAACGTCACCAATCTAAAAAACACGGGGTTTGACCTTTTTTTGTAATGTCTTGATAACCTATTCTAATACACTTTAAGTTGTTTTTGTGCTACATGTTGATGTTCTTCTAACAATTTTAGTTGTTCTAGATGGGCCACTCTATAGTCTTCATCTGATAGGACATCATGAAGAGTAACTCTCAAGGATGGGATCTCAACCTATAAAGGAAGAATAGCTTCATAGCCATAAACCAAGGAGAAAGGTGTCAAATATATAGGTGTCCTAATACTCATCCTATAGGCCCAAAGGGTGGGGTTCAGCTGTAAATGCAAATCTCTAACAATATCATTGATGGTTCTATTGAGAATGTTGATAACAGTTTTGTTGGTGGCCTCTACTTGGCCATTGCCTTCGGGATAATAAATTGATGAGTGGTGTATAATTTGAAATTTTTCACATAATTCATCAATTATTTTATTCTTGAAGTACAAGGAATTTTCCATCCGAAAAATGATATGGTTTAAGATGAAGGAAGCTATTTGATTTCCCATAGAGTTAGCAAGTGGCACCACTTCGACCCACTTGGTGAAGTATTCTATAGCATTGATGATCCATTTATGTCCACCAAATGAAGATGGGCAGATGGCTCCAATCAAATCAAAGCCCCACTGATAAAAAGGTCATGGTGTGGCCAAAGGGTTGAGCTCTTAGACTATCGCATGAATAAGTTTACCATGGATTTTGTATTTTTTGCAAGTTTTAACATAGTCTATAGAATCCTTTTCCATGGTTGGCCAAAAATAACCCATCCTAAGAATCTTCTTTGCTAGTGTAAACCCACTAGAGTTTGACCCACAAATCCCTACATGGACCTCCTACAAAGTGACTCTAGACTCTTCCTTGTCAAGATGTCTAAACAAAGTACCATCAAGACCCTTCCTATATAGCATATCAGCCACCAAAGTGTAGCATGAGTTTTGTCAAATGAAATCACATTTTTTGTTACATGAGAGGTTAGAAGAAATGTTGTTATCATGGAGGTAAGTGATGATGGAGTTATACTAGAGGGAATCACAAGTATCCAAGTGGAAAATGGTAATGGAATCAACTTGAGAAAATGTGCATTGAACCCCTCTTCTACTAAGAAATCATACCACTCGTGCTACTCTGATAACTAGAGTAAGGAGGCCAAGGTGGCCAAGGCATCTGCTGCCCTACTTTTATCTCTAGGAATTTTTTTGAAAGAAATATGAATAGAATATGCTTTGAGTGTGTCAACCATATGTTTGTAAGGCAATAACTTTTCATCCTTAGTCTAATAAGTTTTAGTGACTTGATTGACGATCAACTAGGAGTCTCCATAAAACTCTAGCAATGTTAGTTTCCATTCTAAACCTAATTTGAGGCCTAAGACCAAGGCTTCATATTTTTCTATGTTGTTGGTGTAGGGAAAAAGGAGTTTGTTAGAGTTATGGATTGTGACACCTAGTGGTGTGATGAAAAAAATACTAGCACCTGATCCATGGTGTGTGTAGTAACCATCAAAATAGAATTTCCATGTTTTTGGCTTTGTCTAAAGAATGTGCATATCTAGGAAATCAGCTAGGATAGGATTTAAGCTCTCTATAGGTGCATCTACCAATTGATCATCAATGGCTTGTCCTATTATTGCTTTCCTATTGACATACTCAATGTCAAACTCGCTTAAGATCATCACCCACTTGGCCAATCTGCTTGTTAATGTTGTTTTGCTAAGAAAATATTTGAGGGGATCAATTGTGGAGATGAGCTTGATCTTATGTGTTAAAAGATAATGAAATAATTTTTGGGAGGCAAAAATTATGGCTAAATAGGCCTTTTCAATAAAGGAGTAATTAAGCTCATAGTTGACCAAGGTATGACTGATGTAATAGATGGCATGTTCTTTTCCTTGGTCATTTTCTTGTGCTAAGAGGGCTCCAATTGATTTATCTATTAGAGAAATGCACAACAACAATGGTTTGTGTGATATTGGAGGTACCAACATGGGCATATTCATTAAGTAGGTTTTGAATAAATCAAAAGCCTTCTGGCACTAATCATCCCATTTAAAAATTATGTCTTTGTGTAGTAAGCAAGTGAAAGGTATACACTTTTCTACCAACTAGGAAATGGACTGATGGATTGATTGAAGCCTACCTTGAAGAGAATGTAACTAACTTAGGTTCCTTGGAGGTTGCATACAATCTATGGCTTGCAACTTTTTAGGGTCAACTTCTATCCCTTTGGTTGAGATAATGTATCCTAGAAGATTGCCTGATTTGATGCCAAAAGTGCATTTCCTGGAATTGAGCCTAACTTTGAATGCTTCTAGGCAAGTGAATATCTTGTCCAATATGGGGAGATGTTCTTCTTTAGTATGGAATTTTTCAAGGATATCATCCACATAATCTTCCATAAATATGTGCATCATGTCATGAAAGATAGTGGTCATGGCTTGTTGATAGGTGGCCCCAACATTCCTTAGCCCAAAGGGCATCACATTCCAACAAAATGTGCCCCATGCACAACTAAAAGTTATTTTCTCTTGATCCTCTGGTGCTCTCCTAATCCAATTATACCCTAAAAATCCATCCACAATTTAAAACATGGAATGGCCCACTATCAGATCTACAATAGTGTCCATGTTGGGAAGGGGGAAATCATCTTTAGGACATGCTTTGTTCACATCCCAGAAATCAATGCAAATGCATATGCTTCCATTTTTCTTTGATATGGGAACAATTTTGGATATCCATGATGAATATGCCAAGGGCTAAATGAAGTTGGTTCTGATCAATTTTCTCTAATTCTGCTTTGACTAGCAGAGCTATATGGGGATGCATTTTTCTAATCTTTTGCTTGACCGACTTGACCTTTGGATAAATGTTGAGGTGATGGAGGATTAAGGTTGGGTCTAATCCTGGCATGTCTATATAGACCATGTAAATTTTATTTTCTTCTCTTCAAAGAAGGGAATGAATGTGCTTCTTTCTTCTATGCTTAAGGACTATGCCAAATAGATCATCCTTGCTTCTTGCTTTGTAAATGTTGACTAGTTTTGTCAATTCAAACAAGATGGATGATCTTTCCTCAAAGTGCTTGAGTAAGGTATCAATCACCTCATCCATGGGTGCCACAATTGGGTTTTCACCTTGGGATGTGTCACTTCTATTTGTTTCTATTTTTTTCTCAAGATCAGCTATAACTTGGTAGTGATCGTCAAGGCTATGAAATGTTTAGCTCATTCTAGTGTGACTAAGATGATTGATATCAAACCCATTTGTGTGTCTTTCTTCCATTCTTCATGAACAAGATGGTTCAACCACATTAAGGTAGATGAAGACATCGTGGTCAGTGTCAAAATGTGGGATATGGCATGGTTTGTCTATATCCTAGCTAATGAGTTTGGGATGGACTAGGGAGAGTGATTCATAATGAGGAAAGGGTTTGATGAGGTTTAAAGACATGATCTTTTTAGATGGCTCATATGTTGTATCAGTTAGATCTATGACATGTGCTTCCTCTAAAGTGTTAGGGAAAGTAGAGCTTATGACTAGCTCATAATAGTCATCTTCAAATTCTATTTGAAAGAAGTTAGCAAATAGGATCTAAAACTAAAACCCTTCAATATGTTCATCATTCTCTAAGCTATTATGTTGTACCATAACATTTGGTGAAGTAAAATATAGATGAGAGGTTGATCCTTGTGTAGTGAAACTGTCAGATGTGGGCATGTGAACAATATCACTTTCTTTTTTGTGAAGAGACTCCTGACATAGTGATTTAAATTACCACTTAGTGGAATTGTCATCATCTTCATTATTAGAGGTATTTGCAGGTGGCTCCCTTGTATGATGTGAACCTGGGAGGGATAAACTTACATTTATTATGTTCATTGTTTTCTAGCTATCACCATCCCTTTTTTTAGGTACCCATACCAAGGTGGAAGATGATGAGTTAGTATGCTTGGAACTAGATTCTAAAGAGGTTTGTGTCTTGTCTAGTTTGTCATACCCCACCCCTATTTTGAATTTGTTAGATCTGAATTGTGTTGTTAGATGTTCGATGATACATGTCCCTTTCCTGAAGGGGACATCTCTAGTATATCCCATGTTTTTCATTAAATCAATGCCTTTACCATGAAGGTGAGCAGAGATATCAATGTTTTGTAGATTGATTTCTTCTATTGAGCTTAGAGTTACTCCACTTGCTTTAAAAAAATGTGTGTGATAAGGTCTAGTGGTGGATGATGGTTTTCCATGAGATTTTAGAGAAAGTGGACAATCCAATAATGAATCTGAGTACTCACCTATGCCTTTGCATTCAATCTTATGCTTTCTATCAAATTCTTTCATCAATCTATCTATTTCTTCATAGTGTGACTATTTAGGGTCTTTGGATGATGACGGTGAAGGAAGGGAAGAACTCAAACAATCAACTTTCTCTTTTCCCTTAGTCAACATTAATGAGTGGTTGTCATCTTGGCTAGTGGCACATGAGGCATCAATGGATGTGGACTAGTTGATGTCATATGTTAGGGTACTAGTTTCTTCCCTATTATGGGGAACAAGGGAATTACAATATTGGGTGAAGTGTTGATCCTCAGGTATAGTCACTTCTTCACCCATGTAAGGAAATTTAAGACATTCATGGTAAGTGGATGGAATGACCTACATGTCACAAATCCATGATCTTCCTAGTAGGATGTTATAAGTTAGCTACAAGTAGAAGACCTAACAAATAGTTTCTTTCACAACTGGACCTACCCTAATTGGCAAAATAACTATTCCTTTGGAGGTTCTCTCCTTGTCATCATAAGCTTTGATGATGATTTACTTCCTTGGGTCAACAACATCATCTATATATGCTAGCGCCTTCACTAAATTTATTGTGCAAATGTTGAGACCTGCCCCACCATCAACCAATGCTCTCTTGACTTCATTTCTATGGATAAAGACTTCAATATGCAACGGAGAGTCTTGTGGCTATATGATGGACATGTCATCTTGGACGAAAAAGGATACCTAGTGAGGAGCAACTAGGTTTCTTACCATGTCTTGAACTTTACTCACATCTAGGTCATTTGATACTAAGGCTTTGGTGAGTATTTCCTTCTACTCTGGGGAAATTTGTAATATTTCAAAAATAGAGATATGGGTTAGAGTCTTAAGTCATTGGTTGACCAAGTTGTTCTTGGGCAAGGAGGAACTCGTAGTTGTATGATCAAGATTTATTATGATTCCTAGTAAAATAACTTTAGAGGTTTGGCCTTGGGTAATGGTGTTTGATGATTTTTTTTGTTTTTATCTTTAATTATGATGACATTTATAGTGTCATCAAATCTGGGGATCATATTGATGGTGTTGTCGTAATGATGTGCGTAATTAACCTTAGTATGAGGAGGTGCATTCTGATTGGCTCTAGAGGATTTTCCTTTTTCATGACTCATGAAAGGGTTTTTAAAGGCCATATTGTCTTCATTATTGCTAAGGTTATTCACTTTAATGGTTCCATCATTAATTAATTTTTGAATGGCTCTCTTAAGGGAAAAATAGTTATTTGTCAAATGCCCCCTATTATGGTGGTAGGCATAAACATGCTTTTCATTCCACCACTTTAGTTTGACTTGAGGTTCATAGGGTTTGGCCTTATGGAATACAATGAGTTCATCCACCAAGAGGGTTTATAAAGTGCTCTCATAAGAAATGCTAATGGTTGTATACTCTTTAGGTATATCGAAAGACTAATATCTATGTAGAGGAGGAGATTGGTTGTAAGAGACTTGTTGATTTGATATTGATGGAGTTACTACATTATGTTGATAGAATGGATGGGCATTATCTCACTGAAGTATGTTTGGATTGGTGTTGTTGATAATAGGGTATGACTGATTTGAATGGGGTTGGATTTTTAGTTTAATATGGTTAGCTTCAACCATCCCATCATTGATGGTATTTTTATTGTTATTTCTCCACCATGACTTTTGTTTATCGGTGAGCCAATTGGAAGAATTATGAGTGTATGTGGAATTGATTGAAAAACCTTACCATCTTTTGATAATTTAATAATGTCATCATTTAGTACAGTCTCCACTACCTTAGCAACATTCTCTAAGGTAGTTTTGAAATCTTTAGGCCCTTGAAGTTGGAGCTAGTAATTCATTGGTTTGGAGAGACTATTTAAAAAGATGTTACTCTTCTCTTTATCTAGTATATCTCTATGATACTTGGGGAACATGTGTCTCTACCATTGGAGGAAGATCTTGAATGACTCACTAGGAAGTTGTTTTATGTTACACAAATCGATCATTGTAACTTCCTACTCAATGTTATAGGAATATTCAGTAATGAATATGGACACCAATTGGTCAAAGGTTTTGATGTTGGAGGGTAGTTTAGAGAACCAATCCATGGCTTGCCCTCTAAGGCTCCTACGAAAAAGACACATCAAGTAAGTCATGTCATGAAAAAACTCCATGCTTAGGGTATAGAATTATCTAAGGTGATCTTGTGGATAAGTTGTGCCAAAATATTTATCATATTTTGGTATTTGCACATTTTGAGGGAAAGACATGAAGGTAATGCTCTTATCAAAAGGAAGAGGACACACCTTTTTGAGTATAAATTTTGTAGGTTGTATCTTTCCTCACTTCATTCACTCCATTTCCAATTGCAAGTCTTGTAGTTTTTGTGTCATTGCATCTAAAGGTGACTCGTCTTCATCTCATTTCATATTTTTGCATCAAAATCAAACAAAAATTTCACACCTCTTTGTGTTAATGCTAGTATGTATCATTCTTTCTGCTTCTTGAGTATCTTGTCCATGATGTCAACAAGTTTGGGATTTTGTTGAAAATATTTAATTTTGGTTTCAATGTTCCTATCATCCCATATGTTAGATGAGCCCATTTTGGCAAAGGATTCTAAATTTCAGTCAAACAAGGGCAAATTTTGGGTAATTGCATTTGGTGAGCAATCTATTTTTCTAACAAGTTCAATAATATTCAAAAGTTCTATGCATTTGATGGTCTTGTTGGCTATTCTAGCACTCACTCGTATACGCGATCACTTTGGCTTTGTGCTTGCACTAGTTTTATGTGGTAGCATGAAACATGAGTAGGATTCCTTTAGTTCTTATGCATTTTTACAATATGAGAGTTTCCATTGACCGTGATTTGTTTGGAGCAAAAAGGCTAGGTTGGACAAGGTGAGTTACTTTTGTGAAGTTAGGTAGGGAATAGATGTGTGTCTTCGAACATTTTTGGCTTGATGTACAAAAGGAAGAAATGATAATTGTTGGATTAATAATGTTGTTTGAAGCTTTTCTTGTTTCAAAAATTGTTTTGGTCAATTTTTGGATCTCTCAGTCTTGGAAAATACCAGTGAGAAAAAGGGTATCCAAATCTATTATTGGTTTACAAGTGTCACATATGTAGATAGCCTCTATTTTAGATTTTTTCTCAGATGCATCATAGGAATGGTCAAATGCATTGTTTCATTGATTATATGTGCTATTTAAACCTTCATATGCATTGTTTCATCTTCCATATACATTATTTTAGGTTCAGATGTTTTTTTATGTAAGGCAAATGGCTATTTAAAGCTTTAGATGCATTTTTTTGCAATCATATGCAGTATAACAGAGTAGAATGGTATCATAGGATGAGCCAAATGCACTATTTTAGCATATGCATTATTTCAAAGTTTTTCACCAATATTCTTTTTGGAACTTGGTTTCTCGTATTAGTTTATAGTTGTGTCTTTTGGAAGGACTGCGATCTAAACTAGTGTTTTTTATTAAGTTTTAAAACACATCCAAGCATAATAGTAGTAGAAACCAAGAATTAAATATAAAATAGCACACACCTAGAAAATGGAAGATAATAGGCTTCCTAATAAGGTTATCTAAAGTTGATGACTAAAGGGTTTTAGTTTCTGACCATGTTTGGATTTACCTCTCTTATGATAGACAACTTGCAAAAAACACTAAGGAGGTTTGGCACAATCCCTCATGAGAATACTAGAGGAAGGCTATATTTTGAACATAAATGGCTTGCATTTGATTGTGAATACAAGATTGGGAGGCATTCCCTCTCACTGGCCCTGCTAAGGCAACTTGTGAGGTAGCCTTTTTGTGGCTAGATAGTCCTAACTAGTGGAAAGTAGAAAAATGGAAATCACAAACAGGTTTGGGAATTTGATCACTCATGAAGAGTGAGAGCATATCCCCATTGTCCTGACTTCCAAAACATGATAGACACAAATTCTTAATTACCAGCCCTTATACTACTGAAACAATGGAGCTCCTACTTAAACTATGTGTGGGTTCTTTCCTTGTTTGATTGTAATTAATCTTCACAAAAGGTTAGGCATTCTGATCAACTCAAGATAGTTGAGAGCATATGCCTACTCCAATTTACATTAGTGACATTGAACACTTTCATTAAACTAGGTTTGGAACTTAGAACTACTACACTTTGAATTAAAAAGGGTTGAGGTCCACTTACCTTATTCAGAGCTAGCAAAGGCTAGGCACATTTATGAGGGTCTTCATTCTTGCTATGTTTTGTTTGTAATCTGATAGTTTCCATTAGCTTGGAAGAGACCTATGAACAACTGATATTCAAATTTGGAAATTAGATTCAACAAATTATAACTTTCATCAAATTTGTTACAAGAATTCTCATACATATTATAGAATAAATCATATGCGCTATTTAAATTGGTAAATGCACCATAATAAATAGAAAATGCATTGTGAGAAAAATTTTATGCCTTGTAGAAATGATTGAATGTGTTATAGAACTCTTTAAAAGCACTACAGAATATTTTGAATGCATTATAGAACTCTTAAAAGTGTTATAGAAAATTTTTAATGTATTAAAATAGAGTTAAAAAGTATTAGAAGATGGCTCAAAAGCTTTAAAACAAAGCTCATAGGCATCAGAAGATTCAAATCTAGCCCTTGTGTGTTTGGAGAAGACTTCCAAAGTTTACTCTCACTATTACAAAGCCTCTAGAATGTTGTAGAACCTGCAAGAAATCAAATCTGCACAAGAAAACAATAAGAAACATAGATCTATGCTAAAAAAATGAAATATTGGACTAAAAGATAGAAAAAAAGAGAGGCTTTGAGTTCAAGTCCCATGGTGAGTGCCAATTTATACATGGTATAATCGCATATTCATGACACTTTAATGTAGAATGCAGATAAAATGACAACGGACTAGACTAAACCCAAGATATCATCTTCAAAATGTAAACTCTATGAGTGTCTCATGATTCCCTAACTACAACCACTAAGAAAGCTCTAAGACCAGCATCGTAGTGATAGTTATAGAATGGAAGTATACTTAAAATGTAGATCTACAAGAACGTATGCAAGATCTATGACTAAAAATGCAAATTATATGACGAAAACAACTCTTACAATGCTATCAAAATGGACATGCAATGAGCTAAACATCTAATAAATGAAACTAAATAACATAAAAAGAATGCTAAAATGCTATGAACTTGCTAGAATTATAATGATAAAATTATAACTCAGAATATGCCTATAAAGCATATGCCTAAAACTTTGGTCCTTTGGCTCTTGGATTTCCCCTCTATTTATAGGATTTCAAAAGGGGTTGGGGTAAGAATCATGATTTTTACCTTTTACTGGTTGATGAAGGTAAATTTGAAAATATCTCATAAGATACCAAGAGGAAATATCCAACAGACTTGGTTTTGAGGATAAATGAGGATTTTTCCAATTCTTTTAAATGAAAAGGGGAGATTTTCACTTTTGTGAGGATAAATGGCTTTATTGATTAATAAATGTTCTATTTATTTTCAAAAGTTTGTCCTTTTCTTTCTCCCTTTTTGAACTTCATTTGATGATTTTGAATTATTTTTCTCCTCTTTTTAAAGTTAATTTAGGTCTTGTTGATTTGATAGATGATTAATGACTTGATGTGATTTTTTATTTAAAAGTCTTTTGTGATCTTTTGATTTCCTCCTTAATTTGCGTTGATTGATCGAAATTGCGTAATTTAGGTATTTGCCAATTTTTGGGTGTTTACACCCACTATTTGCATTCGAATTCTAATAGGATATGAATGGCTTTTCCAGAATGTTTTTGGCACATAAATTTTCTTCTAACCACACAAATTAATAGTTTTTATTTTATTTTTATGTTCCCTAGCATTTTATCTTCTCGATTGCTTGGATTTCTCTTCTTGAATCTTCTTTGGAATTTTTTGTTAGCTTTCGATCTTAGTAGAAAAACTTCCTGGTTATGAAAAGGATTATGAGACTATCCTAACCTTGACGCTTCTTAGGTTACTTCTATGACTAGTGTGAGGATGCAACACACTAAATTTTATATTTTTAAATAAATCATATTAAATACATAATGTTCCAAACCCCTTAGATAGAATAATTCCACATGCTCTCAATTCTAATAATATGATTTTATTTTAATAGAATATTTCTCTACTTTTTATATTTAATTTAAAAATTAATTGTTTAATGTTTTCAAACTAATATGTTAAAAGAAAAACTATAGCACATAAATCTATATGTGATTCATGGCATATTTACATCTCAAAATTATGATATACATTATGGTTTACATTCAATGCACGTCACTTGTCATATTTTTTTATGTTCTTGGTTTTTATTTGCATGGATAATACATTTATTATCCTAATTATTGTGACTATATTATCATTTCTATAGCTTTGATGTTTATCTTATTTCAATGCCTTATCATCATAAATACGAGTTAACAATTTTTTGGCATGCTTCTAGATATATCTTATCATATTACTGATATTGGGAGATTGTTTATACATGGAACATCATAGTTATATCTTACTTATAATTTTGACTATCATATGACATTTGTATACCTATTAAGGGTCATCAAAGCTTTTCCATTTGGTGGATAGGAATCACTTTAATACATTTAACATTCATAAACTTTAATGATACTTACATATATGACTATTACATTATAGTGGGAAGTACTATGAATTCTTCATTTTATTATACTCTTATGAATATAGAATCATAATGTGTACATCAATTTGTTGCTATTGGTCACATAGTGATGCAAGATTTTTAGTGGCTTTTAAAAGTTTTTGTATGTTATTTTAGTTTTTAGAATCTTTTTTAAGAACTTTAAAATCTTATTACCAATTTCAAAGGTTATTTATTTTTAAAAATACAAATACAGAACCAAGATTAAGCCAACTCCTTTAGGAGCTTTGGTGCCTTGATCTTAGCTACCTCTAGGTGCTCCTTTGTATTCTTTAGCACTATAGCGGATTTCCTATTCATCTTTCTCCTTGATCTTTTACTAGGACCTCCAATTGCTTATTCTTATGTGTTTGTCCTCTCTGGTCAAGTCCACCATGAGCTCAATGTCTTTTTTATCTACTTTTCCTTTACTAGTGATTAGCTTCTAGACCACCCCTTAAATTTTGGATTCACTGTCCTCAATAACTTCCTTCAGCTCTTGTATTTTTCCTGGGATTCATTATTCCTTCCTTCTATTGGATATTTATCCAATTTACCCACTACCTCTTTCATTTTTTTCATTTCATTAATAACCCAATTGTTAAAAGTAATTGATGCCTCTAATTTATCCTTTATTGATCCCTATGTTATGTTGTCTATGAATGTCAAACACTTAGTCATATACTTGGTAGAGCTGATCAGTCATCACTGCAAATGAGCCATCCTATATAGGATGAGAATTGTAATTAGACTTGTATATATTTCATGTATGAACTAAGAAGAAGTGACTATCAAGAAAGTCTATGATCATTGAGTAGTACTGTACAAGCTGAGTTGATCAAAATACTATATAAGCCAAGCTATCTAGAGTTAGTTCATGTCAAATTGTATAGTTTTTAATGAGAAGATAGAAGTTGAGGGACAACATAGATATCAATTTTGACCAAGTGTCACAATGTTCATCTATCGAGAAAGCTAATTTTCCTATGTTTTTTAGAATGACACAAACAACAAGGTAAACCATTTTTTAAATCTAGAGATGTATGTTTTTGTTCTAGGACTCAATTACGAAGGTGACCATTCATTTTGTTACAAATCATCAACCCCTATGCAAGGTGACCAACCAATCAAAAAAATATAAGAATTAAGAAACAAAAGAAAATGATTTGGATCATTGATATTGATTTAGAACCTTCATCAAATGGATATAAAAAGAGAATCCAAACCCTATTTCATCAGTATGTTCGAGAGAAGTGAAGTTTGGATGCCATAAGAGAAGTGTGAAGATAAAATAGATATAGTGACCAAATAAATTAGTGAAGGGAAGAAGACAAAAATATCAAATAAGAAATCAGATCCGAGATTGTAAAGAGGAGATCCATGATCAGCATATTAAGTGAAAATCAAAGGATCATGTACTAATATATTTTAGTAAGTGAATCAAGGTAAATATTTTAAGAAATTGGTCCTAATAGACCTTTATAAATCTCCTAGTAGGGTGTTTACTTAGTTGTAAGTTTTAAATCATTTAATCAATGTAGACTAAGTAATTCTTGCAAGATTTTAACAAAGTAGACCCCTCACAAAGTAGATTGTTAGAAGTGATCAAAATTTTAGCCCTAACTGAAAAACTTTATTGCTACAGCAATGAACATTTATCGGTGTTATCCCCACTCCAAATTTACCTTCACCTTGGAGGGTTTCTGGATAACCAAAATTATTATGTTAATCATTTGCTTTCATATTTCATTGATCTAATTACTAGTTTGATATGATGCATCATTGAAATAAATGTTTATGTGATTTATATTGAGATAAAGGTTTAAGGGGAAAGATATCATATTTGATAATTGTTTCATAGGGTAAAATTTTTATAGATCTTGATTCACCCACCCCCTCCCTCTCCTCTCAATATCTAACTTTCCTAATAGACTTCCAACAATTGGTATCATAGAATTATTCTCTTAATAGAAGTCTAACCACTTAAGAGTAAAGATATTGGAGACGGAGGCCTATAAGTTGGGAAAGATCATTGAAAATCAAAATCTTGATATAAACTTGCATTGTAGTAGCTTGAATCAAAAAGAGAGGAATTGAGGAAATCCTTATAGAGTAAGAAGGAGATGGAAATTCTATATAATGATACACAATATCAAGAGGTAGACACTGAATGACTACTCAATGATGGAAATTCCAATGAAACTGATACAAACAATAGAATGTCTATTGGAGAAGAACAACACATTGAATGAAGAGATAAGAGGACTAAAGATAGGGCATGAAACCCAATCAGTAAGACTATGTGAAGTGACTGAACAACAAAAGAAAGCTGAAGAAGATAAGACAATGGTTGATGAAGACAAAAGAAAAATGACCATAAGACATGATGAAAGGAAATCTAATATGTAGAAAATCTCACACAATTAATTTGATATTCTTAACCAATTGCTAAGTGTAAATCAATACCTTAATAGGAAATATGTGGAGAATGCAAATATAAGATCATAGAATGATCATATAAGGAATGAGTTGAGATTTGAGAAGGAATTCATTGAAAGGATGAATAAACCTAAAGAATTTGTAAGATGATATCAAGATCTGATGAGATCATAGAGAAGACACCATGACACATCTGGACTAGGCTATTGAGAATAGTCGAAAAGTAGAAAATAGAGGAGTTCAAAGACAAAGAAAAACAAGCCTACATGTTATCATTATGGAAAACTAGGTTACACAACAAATGTTTGCAAAAGAAAAACTGGTAAGAGAAACCCGAATCCCAAATTCAATGGACATTTTTATAATTATAAAACAAAAGGACATCAAGCACATGAGTGTAGAGCCAAGTAGTAGTAAACATAACCAATATAGTTAAGTTAAAGAATCCAAAGAAGAGGACATATTAAGCATGTTATAATATATAGTCCACCAATATAAGTTAGACAGTGGGGATCAATTAGTCATCCAACTATTATGAAAATTTTCAACATTAAAAAAACTTAGCCATATCAGAAATATAATTAGAAACCACAACAATATACTCATACATAATAACACTAGATATGTTAACTAAGGAAACCCTTGATTAGAGGGAAACCACAATAGGGATGTTACCCACAAGATGTTGTACTAATATAAATATTCCTTCTTAGAAAATGGACCTTGTTAGGAGTCTATAATAAAATTTAGTACATTTCAGTCCTTGTTAGTAGAATTTGAATCTCTATTAGGAGATTCCAACCATGTTGGGAGTTGTGGAAAACAACAAGACCCACTACCCAAACAACTTCAAGGGAAATACTAATGAACCCACTAGCCAAATAATCTTTGTATTCTTCCTTGTAGAATAATATAAATGAATAGTACTCCCTTCCTCTTTTTTTGTCCTATCAATTATACTTCTACTCCTTCTAATCTTATAACTAGATCACAAAACTCACATCCAATAATCCCTTCAATCACTTACTCACATTTAGTAAACAATTTACACCCTTTTTCACTTTACACTTCACACAATACTGGATATACAATTACAATAGAATTGTCAACTCATAGTCTATCCATAAATTCACATGTACGATACTAGGGCTTGCACATCTACTGACTTTTTCATCCAACTATCCTCTGTCACTATCTGTTTGTGCATCTCTTTATTACATCTTAGATGAAAGATATAACAAAAACATGATAAACTTCTTCCCAATCACTCTATCTTTGTACTACTCTCGATAAATCAAGTACAACTATAATATGTCTTTGACTTATGTGTTGTACATTAAACCTCATCATTAGGACATTGTACTAAACATGTCCATGGCCGCACATCACTAGACAAGGAAGACCTTGTCTGCACATATATGATCTCTCTCTACTATTCAGTCAGTCTACAAAGACTTATTGCTATGTTGACATCAATGAAAAACACTATCATGAATACAATATGTCAATACATTCCAATTCTTAGGATACTCCCCCAATATATTATCATCAACATTCATGCTAACAATCTCCCCCTTTGGCATTGATGGAAAAATAGATGAAAATAATCTAAGTTCCACAAATACCAAAATAGTTCTCTGGTGTTGTAGTTGTACTCATCTTTTCAAATCCTCTTCATCTATCAAATTTGAGATAGTTTGGAACACTACGATATTCTTCTTTATGATCGACAACAGTTGTTCACAATAAAAAAACTCACAATACATATCATCCCCATAGAGATATTCCTCCTTTCTTAGATGAATATTTTTAAATCTCCCTAATAAGATAGAGATTTCCATACACTCTCCCCATACATACTTAGAAGGTTTTTTTCATGCATATTCTCTCCCCCCATTGACATCAATGACAAAGTCCACATTATGTCAATTTACTGCTCCAAGGATTTAACCAACTCAAGTATCCAAAGACATTATTCATGACCAAATACTGAGAGTCCTCAATGACTTAGCTTATCACAAATAACACCCCATATAGGAAGCATCAACATTCAATCCATTCTAACAATAGTTATTTGTACCACTGGACTGATGCACTTATTTTATCAACAACTTAGAAGTAAGCAGGGGCATAGCCCCAAGCATAGCTCTCAAATACTCAAATGTATATTTAGGTAAAGACTTCATAAAGGTATCTACAATATGATCTTAAGTACTTACATACTCTAATCTAATTTATTTTTCTATTGCTTTCTCTTGCAACACATGATACTTAATAGATATATGCTTAGTCTTGAATGTAGTACAAGATTCTTAGACATACTATACCCCCGTTATCACAGTGAATGATAATAGGTTCTGAAAACTCAATTTTGATATCCTTTAGCATCTATTTCATCCACATCACTTATTACAAATATTAGCTAGTGCAATATACTCTTCCTCAAATTTACTTTGATAAATATAATTGTGTTTATTTCTTAGCCAAGAAACCAATCTCCCTCAAAGGAAAAATGCTCCACCATTGGTTCTCTTTCTATCATCCATATTGTCTGCCCAATTTGCATCAGTATATGCACAGAGAATGAAATCACCCAATCTATCATACCAAATTCCATAGTCAGATGTTCCTTTCAAATATCTAAATATCCTCTTTATTGATGCATAATGATACTCCTTAGGATCAGCTTGAAATATAGCTACAATCCCAACTACAACTTCTATATCTAGTCTGGTGTGAGTCGAATATTACAAACCTCAAATCATGGATCTATATTTCTTCTACTCAACTATGGGTGTCCGATCCTTGTTAGATAGCTTGTGACCAATTATCATAGGTGTACTAACAAGATTACAATTTCCAATCCACACCTTTTCAAAAAATCTTTCAAGTACTTAGCTTGTGAAATAAAAATGCCATCACTATTTTGCACAATCTACAATCCTACAAAAAACTTCATTTCTCCTATCATGCTCATTTAAAATTCATTCTTCATTTCTTCAAAAAATTTATTACTTGCTTTATCATTACCTCCAAATATGATGTCTTCAAAAAATATTACTATTATCAGAAAATTATTCTTAATTTCTTTCACATATAAGTTACTATTTTTCGTAACTTTAGCAAATCCAAGTTTTTCCAAATAGATCTTCAACATTGCATATGAGGTTCTAGGTTCTTTCTTTGCACCATATAGAGATTTCTTTAGTCTACATATGATACCTTTGTGTTCTGTTAGAGACAAAACTTTAGGCTGCTCAATATATACCTCTTCTTTAAGTTCCCCATTTAGGAAGCCTAATTTAACATCCATTTGATATAATTTGAATTTCTTATTCAATGCATAAGCCACGAACATTATTATTACTTCCATTTTAGCTACAGAGGCATATATCTCCTCATAGTCTATGCCTTCTTGTTGTAAATATCATTTGAATACAATTCTAGACTTGTTTCTCCCAAATTCTCCTTGCTCACTCATCTTATTTCTGAATACCCATTTGGTTCCTATAACATTCTTTTTTTCAGGTCTAAGAACTAACTCCCATGTTTTATTCTTCACAATCTAATCTAATAATTCCTTCATATCTTAAATTCAATGATCATCTTTACATGCTTCGTCTACACTTTCAGGTTCAACTTGAGAAATCAAGCATATCTCTCCATTAACTTTGTTTCTTGCTATCACACCTTTGTCTTTGCTTCCAATTATTTGCTTTGGAGGGTGATTCTTTGTCAGATTCCTATTAGGGGTAGGATATGACATCTCAACTCTTATCTTATCTCTAGTTTCAAACCTTTTCTCTCCTCTTTTCTCAAAAATTAACACATCATTCTACAGATCATTATTAGTCTCAAAGAAAACTTCAGTATTTTGTTTAACAATTCTAGAATTATATTCTTCTTCATTTGAATTGTAATTTAACATCTTTTCCTTAGTTCCAAACTTTTCATCAATCTTTACATTTGTGCACTCAACTATTGTCTTAGTTCTATGATTAAAACATTTGTATGCTTTGTTTCTCAATGAATAGCCAATAAACACACCTTCACCAGTTCTTGGATCAAACTTACCAAAATCATCATCTCTCTTAATATAACACTTGCTTCCAAATATTCTAAAATACTTAACTGATGGTGAATGACCAAACCATAGTTCATAAGATGTCTTTCTCATACCTTTTCTAGCCTATACTTTATTCATAATGTATACAATTGTATTCATTTCTTCTCTCTAAAATTTCTTGGATACATCATTCTCAAACAACATTTCTCTTGCTGACTCTACTATTGATATGTTTTTTCTTTCTACAATCTCATTCTATTTAGGTTTCGTAGGTAAAGATAACTTCCTTTTGATTCCATTTTGTTCACAAAACATGTTAAAGTCTCTAGAGATGAATTCTCCTCCACTATCTGAGCTCAAAGACTTTATTTCAACACCAGATTCATTCTCCACTCTATTTTAAAATATCTTAAACTTCTCAAAAGCTTCAATCTTCTCTTTAAGGAATCCTACCCACATCATTATAGTGAAATCATCAATGAAAATCATGAAATACCTTTCACCATAAAATCCTCTTGTTCTTGAGGAAACACTCAAATCTGTGTGAACAATCTCCAGCTTCTTTATGGTTGTGAAATTATTACTCAAAAAAGATACCTTCTTCTACTTAGAAAAAATACATTATTTGCAAAGCATATAGTAGTCTTTATTATCTTAGGAAGATCTATGACTACAAACATGCTACTAATCTTTACAATACTATCAAAGTTTATATGACAAAATTTGTTATGCCATAACCAACTATTATCCACTTTAGAAACCAAACAAGTTATTTCAGCAAGATTCAACTGAAATACATTAACTTTGTACCTAGTTCGATTTCCAATCATCTTACCATCCTTATCCTTGATAGTGCAAATCTTTTCTATGAATTGAAATTGATAGCCTTTGTCCACCAACTATCGAACACTCAACAAATTATGCTTCAATCCATCAACAAAATAAACATCATTAGTGTTAGTTCTTCCATCTAAAGTAATGGATCTAATCCCTATAATATGAGAAGTTGCATTATTACCAACTCTAATAGTACCACCATCATAGTTTTCTTAATTTAAAAAACTTATTCATATCACTAGTCATGTGATGTGAAAAACTAGTATCTATTATCTAATAAGATTTCTTTTCAACTTGGGAAAATAGAGCCTTTTCTTCTCTAATTCTATATCAAGATCATCTTTCTTAATAGCTATAAATCCTAGCTCATCATTACTTTCACTTTGAGCTCTTTCATTAGATTCATCATCATCATTAGCATACAAACAATTTCTATTTCTTCTTGGATTAAACTTTCCTTTATACCTTTTCTATCTTTTAGGATATTTAAATGCATAATGACCAAACTCATTACATGTCCAACATTTAAAGATATTCTTACCATTTTTTTCTCTTCTCATAAGAAGTGTTGTCCCTTCTTCAATCTTCTTTTCTTTGTCAGATCTAGTTTTATTGCTACTAGAAAAATCTCCATGTGTACTTGTGCTTCTAGATAGACTTGCTCAAACATTCAAGGAACTAAAAGTTGTCTGCACTCTTGTCAATTCTCTAGAAAGACTTAGACCTACTTCTGTTTCTTCCAATCTCCCAAGAAACATTTCCCTAGTAAAATCTATAGTGCAAGTTATAAGTAGTTGAATCATTTGAGCTACTTGTCTAAATGGAGGTGTCAAGGTCTTCAAGATCTTCCATACAACCTCATCTTCTTCCTCTTTCCTACTAGATTTCTTGATTCCTACAAAAATCTTTGATATCCTACCAAAAAAGCTTCTTATAGGTTCATCTTCCATCATGTTAGCATCTTGAAATACACATATCCAATAATCCAATCTTACTCTTTTTGTATGTTGATCTCCATCAAAAATAAATTTGAATGCTTTCCAAATTTTATGAGATGCTTGAAGTGTCTTTACCTTATTATATTTATTCTCTAGAAGAGATGATAGTAAAGCTTCTTTAGATCTCATGTTGTACATGAACAAATGTCTCTCTACTTAACTGCATTCTTCAATCTTCTCTTCTTTGACAATGACCCTTTCACCTTTTGTTAAGAGCTAGTAACCCATATCCATATACAATAAATGATTCTTCATCTTCTCCTTCCAACTTTCATAGTTGGCTCCATTAGACTATCCTTTCTAAAAAGATACAACACCGATCTCCCAAAGTTGTTAAGATTATCCTTTAAGGACCTAATTCTTTGATACCAATTGTTAGACTATATAGTCCACCAATATAGTGAGGGGGGGCTTGTGAATTAGTTATACAACTATTATCATAATTATCAACCTTAAAAAAACTTAACCATATGAATAATATTATTAGAAACCACAAAAAGACAATCATACACAATAACACCATATATTTTAACTAGGGAAGCCCTTGATCACAAGGAAAACCTTGATGGGGATTGTACCCACAAGATGTTGTACTAATATAAATGTTCCTTATTATAGGATGGACCTTGTTAGGAGTCTATAATAACATTCAGTACATATCAATCCTTGTTAGGAGACATTGAATCCTTGTACGGTGATTCTAACCCTCTTAGGAGTTGTGAATCAGTTATCCAACTATTATCATAATTATCAACCTTAAACAAACTTAACCATATGAGTAATATTATTAGAAACCACAAAAAGATAATCATACACAATAACACCATATATGTTAACTAGGGAAGCCCTTGATCATAGGGAAAACCTCGATGGGGATTGTACCCACAAGATGTACTAATATAAATATTCCCTATTATAGGATGGACCTTGTTAGGAGTCTATAATAACATTTAATACATATCAATCCTTGTTAGGAGACATTGAATCCTTGTAAGGTGATTCTAACCCTCTTAGGAGTTGTGGAAGACAATTGGACCCACTACCCAAATAGATTCAAGGGAAAGACCAATGAACCCACTATCCAAATGATCTTTGTATTATTGCTTGAAAAATCATGGAAATGAATAGTACTTCCTTCCCCCTGAACTTCTACTTCTTCTAATCTTGTAACTAGATCACAAAACTCACATCCAATAATCCCTTGGATTGTTTACTCGCATTTAGTAAATACTCGTATCCTTTTCATACTTTGCACTTTACATAATACTAGATACACTATCAAAAAAAAGGAAAACATCTTCCCTTTATAGCATATCTTCAAAATAATTCCTTAAGTCGGCCTTAAGGCTTTCCCAATTAACTATAATAATATAATTAATTAAGTACAATTATGATAGTATATTCAGCTCATCATCTATAAAATCCTTCACACATGCGATACTAAGGCTTGTGCATTTGCTAATGTCATCATCCAACTATCCTCTATTACTACCTGATCACACATCTCTTTATTACATCTTAGATGAAAAATATAATACAAATAGTAGAAACTGCTTTCCAAGAACCTTGTCTCTATACTTCTCTTAGTAAATCAAGTACAACTTTTGTACATCTTTGACTTATATACTATGCATCAAACCTCATCATTAGGACACTGTACTAAACATGTCCATTACTATGCATTACTAGACAAGAAAAACCTTATTTATACAACTAAGATCTCTCTCTTCTATTTTGCTAGTTTATATGGACTTATTGCTATGTTGACATAAATGACAAACACAGTCATGAAAAAAATATGTTAGTACTCTCCAATGCTTAGGATACTCCCCCAATGTAGTATCATCATCATTTATGATAAAAATTGTTAGAATATATAATCCACCAATATAAATAAGAGAGGGGGGGTGAATCAGTTATCCAACTAATATCACAATTATCAACCTTAAAAAAACTTTAACCATATAGAAAATATAATCAAAAACCACAACAAGATACTCATGCACAATTATAGTAGATATGTTAACTAGGTAAACCCTTGATTAGAGAGAAAACCCCAGTGGGGATGGTACCCACAAAATGATGTACTAATAGAAATATTCCTTCTTAGAGGATGGACCCTATTAGGAGTCTATAATAACATTTAGTACATATCAGTCTTTAATAGGAGAATTTGAATCCCTATTAAAAGTTGTAGAAGACAGTTGGACCCACTACCAAATAGCTTCAAGGGAAAGACCAATGAACCTACTATCCAAATGATCTTTGTATTATCCCTTACAAAATAATAGAACTTAATAGTACTTCCTTCCTCTTTTTGTCCACTCAATTGGACTTTTGCTCCTTTGGATCTTTTAACTAGATCACAAAACTCACATCCAATAATCCCTTGGATCTCTTACTCATATTCAGTAAACACTCTTCTCCTTTTTCACACTTCACACTTCACACAATACTTGATACACTTTTTAAAAAAAAAGGAAAACATCTTCCCTTTATACCATATCTTTAAAATAATTCCTTGAGTTGACCTTGAGGCTTTTCAAATTAATTATTGTAAGAATTTTCCTTAGGGAAAAATAACACCAAGATCTAGAAGCTCAAACACTAGCACAATATGGACCAATAATGTATGATCAAAATAACAATAATAAGAATATCATATGTGTGTAAATATACACCAGAAGTGTCTATATATAAAAGTCTCATAACTAAGCACATGTCCACCAAGAGTGGATTATCCTCCATTGAGCACAGATGTTAGTGCAATGATGAGAGGATAAGAATATTGAGGTGTATCTCATATAGAGATGTTTTAGACACCATGTGCTTAATTAGAGTGTGAACAACTATGTTTTCTACATGGCAACTCAAACAATTATGCAAACTCATGTCTTTTCAACAAGACAACACATATAACTATGCATACTTCTACATGTCTATATGATAAATAATAAAATAATGCATTTAAGATAAGTAAACTTAAGTAAAGTGTAATAATAATTAATTATTTACACTACCAGCCCCCCTTAAGTGCAACTTAGGGGAATGCACTTAAGCTCACAAAAGCTATAATGAAAATGCATGATGGGTCCCAAGTACTAGGCCATGTTATGTACCCATGTACAAAAGAAATACTCTACAATGTGTTGTAATGCAATAAAATCTCTCTAAAAATGGAGAAAGAGGGAAAGCCTCATGGGAAAATCCCACCCCCAAAAAGAGAGATATGTACATAAAGAAGATGAGAGAGAAGAAGACCTCATGCGAGGAAAAAATCCATCCCATAAGAAAGAAGAGATATGCCAAGGGACTTCCCTTTCTAAAATATCTCGTACCCCCAAGAGATCTCACAAATGAAGATACTTGACCTCAATTAAGGGTTTGGTGAAGATATTTTCAACTTACTCTACTATAAGACAATACTACAATACAATGACCTACTCATGTATTAGTTCTCTAATGTAGTGCACATGAACCTCAATGTGTTTGGTCCTCTGATGCTAAACTAGATGTTTTTAGATCTCAATAGCACTCTAATTATCACAATGAATGATGGTGGGTTTAGGTATGTCAAATCCAAACTACATTAGAATATGTTGTAACCAAATAGCCTCTATAGCCACAGTGACAACTCCTCGATACTCAGCCTCGATTGAAGAAAGAGCAATAATATTTTGTCTACTTTTCCAACAAATGGGCCTGGAACCAAGGTGAAACATGTAACCTAAAGTAGACTTGCAAGAATCATGATCCCCTGCATAGTCTGGGTCTATGTAACCCACTAGCTATATTCCAATACCTATTGCATAGTGTATCCCATGTGTATGCCTAACCTATATGTAGTGCAAGATACATTTGGTGACCTTCCAATGAAGCTTGTGTAGTTCTTGCATGAAGCAAGAAACCATGCCAACTATAAAAGCTATGTTAGGGTGTATATGTGTCAAGTAGATGAGACTCCCAACCAACTATATGTACAATGTAGCATCAACAAGTGGAGTGGAACACTTGGCTTCTAACTTAACACCTGAAAGAAAGGGCGTAGGAGTAGGCTTACAATCACTCATGTGAAATTGAGCAAGTAAATCAAGATCATGCTTGGGTTGAGAAAGTGTGACCCTAGCTAAAGATTGTGTGATCTCAATACCAAGGAAATAATGAAGTAAACCCAAATATATCATTGCAAATCTGTCCTACAAAAAAGTCTTGATATTGACAATGATGGGTGAAGTACTTCCTATAATGATCAACTCATCTACATAAAGCACAAGTATAAAGTGTGAATTATCCCTTTGAAGAATGTAGACATTCAAATCTGAATGACACCTAGTGAATCTTGCTGACAAAAGAAAGGAATCCATCTTGGCATACCAAGCCCGAGAAGCCTACTTGAGGCCATATATATACTTTTTCAACCTAAAAACCAAAGTAGTATCTCAAATGAAACCCTATGCTCCATATAAATCTCTTCAAGAAGATCTTCATTCAAGAATGCACTCTTCACATTCATTTGATCAACAACCCAACCATGAACTACAACAATAGCTAGTGTCAAATGAATGGAGTTCATCTTAGCTACCAATGTAAAGGTCTCAATATAGTCAATACCATGAACTTGTGAGAAACCTTTGGCAACAAGGCTAGCCTTATACTTATCCACACTTCCATCTAGTGAAAACTTGGTCTGATAGATCCACTTACACCAAACCAACTTTCTTCCCTTAGGAAGAGGAACTAAGTCCCAAGTGTTGGTTTCCATTAAAGAATTATATTCTTCCTCCATGGCCTTGTCCCATTCAGAAATCCTTGATGCTTCCTTAAATGATTGTGGATCAAAAACAAAGGAAATATATGCATGTGGAAATTATTTGTGTTGTGACCTTGTCCTCTTAGTATCTAAAGGATTCCCCACAAATGACCCTATTGAATCAAGTGTTTTTTGTTCCTAACAAGGTCTAGTGGAAGAAAAAGAAGGAATAACATCAACTATTTGCGGACCTTGTGAAGGTGGTCTCATGCAAGTCAAAGTTGAAGGAATATCATCTTCCAAGTTACTATCATCACTATCATCACTTTCCATGAAGGAGGTAGGAGGAGTTGAAGGAACCAAACTTGGACAATTCTCTTCAAAGTGAACACTCCTCTCAAAGAAGATTTCATGTGTCTCTAGATCCATGAGTTTGTATGCCTAAAGGTGGTTAGGGAATCCAACAAGTATAGAAAGTTTTCTTTGAGGTTCCAATGCCTTCTATTTCTATGGAGGAATCCTTAACCATGTTGGAGAACCAAAAGCTTTAGAGTATTTTACACTTAATTTTCTTCCACACGAAGCCTCAAAAGGTATAATTCCATCTAAGGCCTTATGGGTGCTTCTATTTTGGATTTAATTGGCACAACACATGGCTTCTACCCAAAAAACTTGATCTAGAGACTTATGTTGTAGCATACAAGTGGTCATCTCCTTAAGGGTTTTATTCTTCCATTCAGCAACACCATTTTGTTGTGAATTGTATGCAACTAAATGTTGATAAACAATATCCTCATGAGTTCAAAAGTCTATAAGCCTTGAGTTCACATATTCCCTTCCATTATCTATTCATAGAATCTTGATGGCTTTCCCTAATTGCTTCTCAACTTGAGCTTTGAAGGTGATAAACTTAACAAATACTTCACTCTTATGAGCTATAAAGAAGTCCCAAGTGTAGCATCAAAAGTCATCAGTGAAGGTGAGAACATAGTGAGCCTTTCCAAATGATGGTACTGGAAATGTGCTACCTACATCACTATGAACCAATTTAAGAATAACAGTAGGTCTCCAAGACTTCCCCTTGTCAAACTTTTCTTTAGGATGCTTGCCTGCTTTACAACATGTACATACACCTCTGAATATTTGACATGAGGTAGACCTATGACCATGTCCTTGTTGCCAAGTTTCTGAAGGTAGTGGTAATGGAGATGTTCAAACCTCTCATGCCATAGTTCACTTTGTGAATTTGAGTTGGTTATCAAGGCAAGGGAAGTGGACATAGGCACAAAGTGAGAAAAAGAATAAAGCCTTGTCTCATGATTAGCCTTTCCAATTGCCACCATAGAATCATCCTTTAGATTTTTCACCACAATTGAATTAGGAAGGTACTCCACTTTATTGCCACATCCATAGTGAGTTATTTGATAGATTGAAAGAAGGTTGGTGCTAAGGTTAGGAACATGAAGAACATCCTTGAAAACTCCATTTTCCAACTCAACATTCCCTTTTCCTTCAACTTCCACTTGTGTGTCATTTCCACATAGATGAAAGGTACATGTGATGGTTTCAAAGAGAAAAAATGCTCTCTTGAAGCACACATATGATATTCTCATTATTTTTATTTTGATCATCCATTATTGGTTCATATTGTACTAGTGTTTTAGCTTCTTGATCTTGGTGTTATTTTTCCCTAAGGTAAATTCTTACATGGAAAAAGAATAAAGTCTTGAATTTGCCTTAAGGAAAAATAACACCAAGATCAAGAAGCTCAAGCACTAGCACAATATGGACCAATAATGGATGATCAAAATAAAAATAATGAGAATATAATATGTGTACATATACACTAGAAGTGTCTGTATATAAAAGCATCTAGAATGACTAGGAGTTAGCAAAGTGATAAGCCTGACAACTAAGCACATGCCCACCAAGAGTGGATTATCCTCCATTGAGCATAGAAGTTAGTACAATGATGAAAGGATAAGCTTACATAGGTGTATCTCATAGAGAGATGTTGTAGAAACCATGTGCTCAATTAGAGTGTGAACAACTATGTTGTCTACATGACAACTCAGATGAATATGCAAACTCCTATGTTGTTAGCAAGACAACTCATATAACTATGCATACTCCTAGGTATCTATATGATAAATAAATAAAATTGCATTTAACCTATGCAAACTTAATTAAATTTTAATAATAATTAATTATTTACATGAACACCTCCCCTTATGGGGAATGCACTTAAGCTCACAAAATATAGAATAAAAATGCATGATGTGTCCTAGCTACTAGGCCATGTTAGGTATACATGTTATGTGTGATGGTTTTAAAGAGGAAAAATGCTCCCTTGAAGCATCCAAATGATGTGTAGCTCCTATATCAAGAACCCATTCATAATAATTATTTGTACTTGCTACTAAAGCTTGTCCTTTTCCTTTTGAAGTGGTTGAAGATCCCTTATCCTTATAGGCATTTGGTAAATCAATTTTATGTTTCCTCATTAAGTTTAGCAACTCATAAATTTACCTATCCTTAAACTCATGTTCATCATAACAATTCTTCTTACAATAGGCACAAATTTTCTTCTCCCTTTTGTTTAAGTTGTTCCCCTTATTATTTTTGGAAAAATACTTGCCTTGTTGTGTGGAGGAAGATTGATGCATAGAGGAAGATTGTTGCATGTTATATTGTGGCTTAGCCTTCCACTACTTTTTCTTCTTGTTGGAATTTTTACCACCTTGATTCCCTTGATTAGCTACCAAGGCTTTGGTCTTGGAAGACTGGATAATTCCCATGCTCACTAACTTTTCATGTTCTAAGACCAACATTCCTGAAAATGACTTGAATGAAGGCTTAGTGAAGGCACTACCCACTGTTAACATGTGAGTATTATAACTAGAAACAAAAGCTGAATATTTTGGAGGAAGATGAGTAATCACATGTTTGATCAACTTTCCATCCTTGATGGGTTCACCACAATCCTTAAGTTGTGCCCTATGCATGTCTACTTGGGTAAGATAATCTTTGATAGTGTCAAAATTTCTAGGATCCAATTTGAGAAGATTGTCCTCAATGGTGTAGGCCATATCTTCATCTACTATCCCATACAATTCTTCAAGTTTATCCTAGATTTCTATTGGATTGTTAAGGTTCATGATGTGATATTTGACAAGATATGAGATATTCTTTAACAAGGTTCCTAGGGCCATTTGTTGTTTTGATGCCCAGTCTTCTTGACGAGACTCATCAGCATCATCATCAAGTTTCTTTGCTGCACCAGTTACATAATGCAGTAAACCTTTTTCAACCAATGGTTCCTTTATCTTTTCTTTCCAAGTATCATAATCATGTGGTGTTAACTTAGACAAAGAACCCATAATGCAAAAGAAAGAGCATAATATCAAGGAGACACAAGAACACACAACACACACACCCTTTTCACTCAATTAGAGAGACCCCCCCCCCACCCCAAAATGAATGCTTTTGGCACTTTATATGTAGTGAGTTTACAATAGTCCACTTCTTAAAATGGAGAAAAGTAGACTTCTAATTTTTCTATTTACAAACTCCTCTTGAAGTTCAACTCTGGTACTTAGCAATGTAGCTCAAATATAAAATAAATTTGAAATTTAATCAAAGAAATACAATGCAAAAAAGGACCTATTTCTGAAAGTGGTTTTTCTATCCACACAAGCCTATAATCTGATTGCAAATCTATGCGCTTTCAAAAAAAATGGAACCTAAATATGGGTCTAAAGCCCGAACTAAGAATTTGAAGTTGCAAAATTGAGATTTGCAATTTGCAGAAAAATTTAGGAATAGATATCTCAAAAATCCTACACCAATGAGTAGATCAAAAAATTCTTCCCCAAAACAGAAAAAATACTTGGGAAAAGGAGTCCATATGAGGGAGATATTGTTGTTTGAAAATCACTTCTGCAATCATTTTTCCTAAATTGCCATCATTACACCTCCAAAAATCAAGTGACTCTAGATTTCACCTTAGATGTCCAATTTTGATGAAACAAAAGTCAATTTGGGGGTTTTTTGACCTTTGAATGCGATGCCAATATCTAGTTTGCACCACCAAGCTCCAATCTTGTCCTACAAAAGAAATCTCTCCTATTGGCCTAAAAGGCTAATTTTTCATAGAATTTTAGAAATAAAATGCAAATCTAAAAAGCAAAAATGTAGAGATGCAAAAATATTCAAATCTAAAAAATTAATTGTACGGATCTAAACAGATCATACCAATTTCATAAATTGGGCCTTCTAGTTCTGGTTTGCAAAAAAAATTGCCTTAGATTTCACTATGGCCTAAGGTAGGAAAATTTATAGTCAAAATTCACTGAATCAATCTTTTAAATGCAATGGTGACATTTTCTTTGGCTCTAGATGCTCCTAATAATTTCAAATACTTTGGATCTGAATCATGGCCCTCCAAGAGGTGAAGTAAAAATGGTCTCCAATGGCTATGTGAGGAGATCTCTTATCACTCTAATATCATGTGAGAATTTTCCTTAGGTAAAATAACACCAAGATCAAGAAGATCAAACACTAACACAATATGAACCAATAATGGATTATTAGAATAGCAATATTGAGAATAACATATGTGTGCACATACACACTAGAAGTGGCTGTCTATAAAGGCCTCTAGATTGACTAGGAGTTAGCAAAGTGATAAGTGTCACAACTAAGCACATGTCCACCAAGAGTGGATTATCCTCCTTTGAGCACAAAATTTAGTGCAATGATGAGAGGATAAGAATACCAAGGTGTATCTCATAAAGAGATTTTGTAGACACCATGTGCTTAATTAGAGTGTGAATAACTATGTTTTCTACATGACAACTTAGATGATCATGCAAACTCCAGTGTTGTCAACAAGACAACACATATAACTACACATACTACTAGGTGTCTATATGATAAATAATTAAATAATGTATTTAACCTAAGTAAACTTAAGTAAAGTGTAATAATATTTAATTATTTACACTAACAATTATAATAAGATAAGTAATTAATTAGCATTACAATAGCACTATGACCTCATAGTCTATACAAAACTTCACATGTGCAATACTAGGGCTTGCGCATCTACTGACTTCATCATCTGATTGTCCGCTATCACTATCTAACCACACATCTTTTTATTATATCTTAGATGAAAGATATAATACGAACATCAAAAAAAAAAATCCAATCACTCAGTCTCTATATTGCTCTCAGTAAATCAAGTAAAACTTATGTACATCTTTGACTTACGTGTTGCATATTAAACCTCATCATCAGGACACTATACTGAATATGTCCATGATCATGCATCACTAGACAAAAAAAACATTGTCTATACAACTAAGATCTCTCTCTGCTATTTTGCTAGTCTAGAAAGACTTACTGCTATGTTGACATCAATGACAAACATAGGCATGAATGCAACATGTTAATACTCTCCAATACTTAGGATACTCCCCCAAAGTAGTACCATTAGCATTCATGCTAACAATCTCCCCCCTTGGCATTGATGGCAACATAGAGCAATGATGGGGACACAACCCAAGCATAGAATGGACACAACCGAAAAGGGGAAAATTGTATTAATTGTGTAAATATGCTATTACATTTAGTACAGAGAAAATAGACTTCAAAACATGCCCTAAGGGCTTACAATAGTATAAGTCTGGAGATAATTTCTCCTTTTAGTACCTCCTCTCAAACTCCACTTCGAACTACCTTTTACAATACCATAAATGTTCTTAAATAGACCCCGGACGATTAAGGATTAGGAGTACATTCTAGAGAGTGCTAGTTGGCATCCACCGACCAAATAGAAGGCTCCAAAAGCTACGTTAGAAGTTGACACAAATCTAGAAGAATTTAGAAATGGTAACCAAACTTTCGGGAGGCATAACTTTTGAACCGTAGCTCCAATTGACGAACCGCTTACATTTTTGGAAAGCTCTCAAAGTTCTCTATAGCCTTATGGACCAGCTATGCATGTCCCCCATTTTTTGGCCCTTTTCAAGGTCATTTAAAACCCCTAACCTGACTTTAAAGCATTTTTAAGATGTCTCTAGAAACCAAAAAACTGCAATAACTTTCAAACCGTGGGGCCTTTTGACCTGATTCATTTTTTGGAATGCTCTAAATTAAAATTACATTCATCTAGCCAATTTAAACCTTCTAGTTCACCAAAATGATGGATCAATTACATACTCCTATTTTTTTGACATTTACACATATCCCAAGGTGTTCAAATATTCTATCCTAGAACACTGATAGTGAAACTTTGAGAGTTGGAACCTTTATTTGACCCAAATGGGTATCTATAAATGAAAACACATGAAACAAAAATTAAGTCTAAGTATATTTTTTTTGGTTGACACAGGATTGCCCTTATACCCCTGGATGCTCCTGCATCAGACACCCAGACTAGATTGAAAAGTGACCTTGTCACTTTATGAATGGTAGAGGAAATCTCAAATGGGAAACCTCAGCTACTAAAATCCAAGTTGAGTCCTCTATCGGTTGTCCTTTCCACTTGACCAAATACTCTTCATACTGCCTATTTCTGGTAGTCCTACCCACATGATGATCTAGAATGTCCTCTATCTCCTCCTTCTTAGAAGTAGGAATTGGACATGGCTCTAACATCAGCTCCTCATCTGCACCATCATCATGATACTCTGTTAAGTCTGCAATGTTGAAAATAGGAGAAATGTGAATACCATCTGGCAACTCCACCTCATATGCATTTCCTGAGTCATGTTTCTTCAAAATTTTGTAGGGGCCAAATTTTTTCATTTTCAGCTTGTTGTAAGTACCAATTCAAAATCATTCTTTTCTTAAGTGTACCACGACTAGATCCCCTACTTGGAATTCCTTATGTCTTCTCCTTTGATCAGCCCTAGCTTTATACTCTTGATTCATCTTGACAATGTGTGCCTGGACCTCCTCATGTAGACGCTTGATATGTTCAGCAAATTCTTCAGCTTCAGCACTTGTCCTCTCCCCTTGTTCTATCTTCCTCAATTCTGGTGCAGTCCTTGGGCTACTTCCATATACAATTTGGAATGGTGATTTTCTAGTACTCCTGTTTATAGAGTTATTGTAAGCAAGCTCTGCTTTTGGTAGAATCAAATCCCACCCCTTGAGTTTATCCCCAACTAAACATCTCAGCAAATTACCCAGGCTTCTGTTTACCACTTCTATTTGGCCGTCAGTCTACGGATGATGTGTAGAACTGAATTTCAAGTCTGTTCTCAACTTCTTCCACAATGTTCTCCAGAAATACCCTACAAATTTAGTATCTTTGTCAGAAACTATACTCCTTGGAAGACCATGTAGTCTTACCACCTCTCTAAAAAACAAGGCTATAATATGGATGGCATCATGAGTTTTGTGGCATGGAATGAAATGTGCCATTTTGGAGAACCTATCAACCACCTCAAATACTGAGTCATTGCCCCTTTGTGTCCTCAGCAATCCAAGAACAAAATCCATACTTATGTCCTCTCATGGCTTTGATGGAACAGGCAATGGCTGATATAGTCCAGTATTGTGACTAAATCCCTTGGCAACTTGACAAATCTAACAACTCTGTACAAACTTCTTCACATCCTATGACATTTGAGGCCAAAAATAATGTTCTCTAAGAATGGAAATGGTCTTATCTCAACCAAAATGTCCTACCATCCCTCCACTGTGTTTCTCCTTAATCAAATTTTCCCTCATGGAACTCCTTGGAATGCATAATTGACTACCCTTGAATAACATACCATCCTGAATCAGATAGTCTAACCACTTAGTTCTATCTATAGCAACAAGCTCTTTACAAGCTTTCCATGCTTCAACAAAATCAAGATCCTCAGGGTACAGATTCTTGAGTTCATCAAACCTAACTACTTCAACCTGCATTACTGTAAGCAACAACTGTCTCCTACTTAGCGCACCTGCAACCCTGTTAGATTTTCCACTTCTATGCTTCAACACAAATGTATAGCTCTACAAGAACTCTACCCACTTCATATGCCTCTGATTCAATTTACCTTGGCTATTTAGGTACTACAATGCCTGGTGATTAGTATACAAAACAAATTCCTTTGGCAATAAATAATGCCTCCATTTCTTTAAGGCTTGAACTATTGCATAGAACTCTTGATCATAAACATAATTCTTCTTTTTCGCATCATTCAATTTTTCACTAAAATATGCAATAGGCTTACCTTCTTGGCTTAATATAGCTCCAATAGCACTACCACTAGCATCACAATCCACCTAGAACACCTTTCTAAAATTTGGAAGTGCCAACACAGGTTGTTTTGTCACCTTCTTCTTCAGCAATTCAAAACTTCTCCCAACTACTATAGTCCATTTGAACTCTTTTCTATCCCCTCTTATTGTGTCAGTCAGGGGTGCACATATGCGACTAAAATTCTTAATGAACTTCCTATAAAAACTAACCAGACTATGAAATGATCTTACCTCAATAGCAGACCTTGGAGTAGGCCATTCCAAGATGGCTTTTACCTTTTTTGGATCCATTTTGAGACCTTCAGGTGATATAACAAACCCCAAGTAGAGTAACTCCCTTTTTGCAAAGATACACTTCTTTAGATTAATTAATAGTTTCTCTTCCCTTAACCTTTAAAGGACACTACGAATATGCAATAAATGTTCTTCCAACGTCTTGCTGAAAATTAAAATATCATCCAAATAGACAATAACAAATTTTCCCAAGAACTTCTTAAGTACCTCATTCATAAGCTGCATGAAGGTGCTTGGGGCATTCGTCAATCCAAAGGGAATGACTAACCACTCATAAAGACCCTCCTTGGTCTTGAAGACTATTTTCCACTCATCTCCTTCTCGAATCTATATCTGGTGATAACCACTGTTGAGATCTATCTTTGTGAAGTACTGAGCTCCACTCAAGCAGTCCATAAGATCATCCATTCTTGGCAAAGGAAAATGATACTTGATGGTTATCCTATTTATAGCTCAAGAGTCTGTACACATACTCCACTCTCCATCCTTTTTTGGTACAAGTATTGTAGGTACTGTACACGGACTCAGGCTCTCCCGAATCAAGCCCTTCCTCAATAGCTCCTACACCTGTCTGTTTAGCTCCTCAATTTTAGTAGGAGTCATCCTGTGAGCAGCCTTGTTAGGAAAAATAGCACTTGGGATTAAATCTATCTAATGACTAATTTTCCTTACTAGTGGCAATCCTTCTAGAACATTATCAGAGATAATATCTCCAAAATCACCTAGTAGATCTGAAACTTCAAGTGGTTTTTCACTACTACCTTCTTTATCTTTCCTAGGAATCAAAGCATAGCACATACACTGATGTTTCATGCCATCTAAAAACTTCCTTCCATCAACAAGACAAATCCTAGCACTGCTACATACCTTTTCACCTTCCTTTTTCACGGGCTTCAATTAGTGGCAAACTCCATCCTTTGTTAGAGAGTATGTATTTGCATGACCATCATGTACTGCATGCCTATCAAACTACCACGGTCTTCCCAACAATAGATGGCAAACATCCATTGGAATAACATCAAAGAGAACTTCATCATGGTAACTCCCAATTTTGAATTTCACTAAACATTGTTCACTTACCAAGACCTTATGATCATCTTTCATCCAAGCAATCTGATAGGGTTGGGGATGTTTCTCCCTCTTGAGCTTCAGCTTAGAGACCATCTCCTCTGATACCAAGTTATCAGTGCTACCACCATCAATGATCACATCACAACATTTATCCTCACACTTGCATCTAGTATGGAACAAACTCCTCCTTTGTCCTAGTTCAATCTCACTAGTTAGTAGGACCCTTTGATTTACTAAAGTCTCTCCTCTTTTTGCATCCTCTTAATGTGATAATTGCGCATCCTCATCCACATGAGCAACCCTAGCTTGACCCTCAACTCTCCTATCTGTCCTTCCTTATCATAGAGGGCATTCATAGGCATGATGACCTTCTTCATTGCAATGGAAACAAGTACCAGAAAAGCCTCCTCTTCCTTGCCCACATCCTCTACCTCTTCCTCTCTGATTTGCAAAGTCTTGATCTCGAGAGCGGTTGAATCCCTCTTTCCTCTGGTTCCTGCTAGTACCCACATCTTCATTTTTCTTTTGGGTTTCATTTCGGTCTCTAGATGACCTACCACACCCCCTTCCTCCTTGACCACACCCTCTTTGTCTCCCTTCAAACCTCTTATTTAGCTTCTCTTCAACTCGTAGGCCAAACTGGTATGCCTCTTCAATGCTGGTCATTCTTACCAAACTTAATTCCTTCTGGATGCTAGGTCGCAACCCACTGATATAATGAGCAACCTTCTCCTTATTTACTTTTGCATGCCCTACTCTAATCAAAAGTTGGTAAAACTCCTCTATATATTCTTGGACTAATTTTCCTGCTTGCTTTAACCCATGCATCTTCTTAAACAAATCAAGCTCATAATCAACAGGAATGAATTACTTCTTCAATTTGTCCACCATATGATCCCACCTTGTGATCTTATCCTTCCCTCTTCTATTTTGTTCCAATTGAACCTCTTACCACCAGATTTTAGAATGGCCTTTCAGTTTGGCCTTTTCAAACTTAACCCTATCTGGATCCCTGATATCCTCATACTCAAAGTACTCTTCTAGTTCATTGATCTAATCGATCAACTCCTCTGGTTTTAGATTTCCTGAAAATACACCTACATTAATTGTAGGTCTTTTCCCAAACTTATTAATGGACCTAAAAAGCCTTTCCTCTACCTAATTTAGAACTTCCCTGTCAAATTCCCCTTCTAGTCCAATTTTTGATTCTTCATTATCGTCCTCACTTTCATTGCCTGCGGTAACATTTGTTCCTCTACGAAGCTCCTCTTGCAATGCTTGTACTTGCCTTTGGAGGGCTCTAACCTCCTTAGGATTAATAGCTCTGGCCCTTCCACCATGCTCTCTTCATGGAGGCATCTTCTTAACTCAAACCCACAACCACACAATCTTGGTGCAAACTGCCTCACAGTCGGTGCTCTATCTACACACTCAAGAAAACTAGCTCTAATACCACTTGATGGGGACACAACCCAAGCATAGAATGAACACAACCAGAAAGGGGAAAATTGTATTAATTGTGTAAATATGCTATTACATTCAGTACAAAGAAAATGGACTTCAAAACATGCCCTAAGGGTTACAACAGTATAAGTCTAGAGATAATTTCTCCTTTTAGTACCTCCTCTCAAACTCCACTCCAAACTGCCTTTTATAATGCTAGAAATGTTCTTAAATAGACCTTGAAGGGTTAAGGATTAGGAGTACATTCTAGAAAGTGCTAGTTGGCATCCACCAACCAAATAGAAGGCTCCATAAGCTGCGTTAGAAGTCGACACAAATCTAGAAGAATCTAGAAATGGTAACCAAACTTTCGGGAGGCATAACTTTTGAACTATAGCTCTGATTGACAAATCGTTTACATTTTTGAAAAGCTCTCAAAGTGGTTTATAGCCCTATGGACCAGCTTCACTCATCCCCCATTTTTTGGCCCTTTTTGAGGTCATTATGCCCCTAACCTGACTTCGAAGCATTCTTAGGATGTCTCTAGAAACTAAAAAACTGCAATAACTTTCAAACTGTGTGGCCTTGTGACCTAATTCTTTTTCTGGAATGCTCTAAATTACAATTACATTCATCTGGCCAATTTACACCTTCTAGTTCACCAAAATGATGGATCAATTACATACTCCTATTTTTTTGGCATTTACATGTATCCCAAGGTGTTCAAATACTCTATCCTAGAACACTGATAGTGGAACTGTCAGAGTTGGAACCTTTATTTGACCCAAATGGGTATCCAGAAATGAAAACACATGAAACAAAAACTAAGTCTAAGTACATTTTTTTTGGTTGACACAAGATCACCCTTATACCTCTGGATGCTCCTACATCAAGGAAAAATATCTAAATTCCACAAATACCAAAATAGTACTCTATTATTGCTGATTTATATGTACTCATCTTCTCAAATCCTCTTCATCAATGAAATATGAAAACCTTTGGAATATTGCTCTATTCTTTCTCTTCTTTAGGATCAACAACAATTGTTCACAATAAAAAAAATCATAATACATATCTCCTGCATAGAGATTTTCCTCCCTTTTATTACGTGAATCTTTCTAAATCTCCCAAATAAGGTAGATGTTTCCATGCACTCTCCCCATACATACTTAGGAGATGTTTTTCATGCACATTCTCTACCCCATTAACATCAAAGACAAAGTCCTCAATATGTTAATTCGCTGCTCCAAGTCTTCAACCAGCTCAAGTGTCAAAAGACATTGTTCAAGGCCAAATATCGAGAGTCCTCGATGACTCATCTCATCACAGATACTTTCCCATAGGGGAAACATCAACATTCTATCTAGTCTAATAATAGTTCTCTATACCACTAGACTAATGCACTTATAGCATCAACTACTCAGAAGTAGGAAGGGTCATAACCCCTAGCATACCTCTCAAGTTCTCAAATGTACCTTTAGATAAAGGCTTCGTAAATATATCTACAATCTAATATTTAGTACTTACATACTCTAATATGATCTATTTTTCTATTTTTTTCTCTCTTAATTTATGATACTTAATAGATATATACTTAGTCTGATAATGTAATATAATATTCTTAGACATACTCACTATACTTGTGTTATCATTGTAATGATAATAGGTTTTATAAACTTAATTATGATATCCTTTAGCATCTATTTCATCTAGATCACTTGATTAGAATTATTAGCTATTGTAACATTATTTTCCTCAATTGTACTCTAAGAAATACAATCTTGTTTCTTTCTTAACCAAGAAACCTATCTTCCTCCAAGGAAAAATGCTCCACCACTGGTGCTCTTTCTATCATCCATACCGCTTGCCCAATCTGCATCAATATATATACATAAAGTAAAATCACTCAATTCATCATATCAAATTCCATATTCAAATTATCCTTTCAAATATTTGAATATCCTCTTTGTTGTTGCATAATGATACTCCTTAAGATCATCTTGGAATCTAGCTACAATACCAACTGCATTTTCTATATCTAGTCTAAAGTGAGTTAGATATTGTGAACCTCCAATCATGGATTTGTATTTCTTCAACTCAACTGTAGGTGTCTCATCTTTTTTAGATAACTTGAAACCAATTATCATAGATTTACCAATAGGATTACAGCATTCCAATCCAAACCTTTTCAAAAAATCTTTCAAATACTTAGCTTGTGGAATGAAAATACCATTACTATTCTACTCAATTTGTAATCCTAGGAAAAACTTCATTTCTTGAAAAAACTTATCACTTTCTTCACCATTACCTCCAAATATGATGTCATCAAAAAATACTACTACTATCAAAAAACCATTCTAAATCTCTTTTAAATATAAGTTACTATCTGGCATACCTTTAGCAAATCTAAGTTTTCCCAAATAGCCATCCAACCTTGCATATCAAGTTATAGGTCCTTGCTTCAAACCATATAGAGATTTCTTTAGTCTCCATACCATATCTTTGTCTTCTGTTAGAGGAAAACCTTTAGGCTACTCAATATATACCTCTTCTTCAAGTTCTTCATTCAAGAAGGTTGATTTGACATCCATTTGATAGAATGTGAACTTCTTATTCACTACGTAAGCCAGAAACATTCTTAATACTTTCACTATGGCTATAGAGGCATATGTCTCCTCATAGTCTATGCATTATTTCTATTAATATCCTTTACATAAAATTTTGGCCTTATTTCTCACAACTTACCCTTGCTCATTTATCTTGTTTCTGAATACCCATTTGGTTCCTATAACATTCTTGTCTTTAGGTCTAGGAACTAACTCTAATTTTTCATTCTTCACAATTTGATCTATTTCTTCCTTCATTTCTTGAATGTTGTGATCATCTTTATATGCTTCATCAGCACTTTTATGTTCAACTTGAGAAATCAAGCATATCTCTTCATTAACTTTGTTTCTTCTCATCACACCTTTGTCCTTGCTTCCAATTATCTTTCCTAGAGGGTGATTCTTTGTCAGATTCATATCATGGTAGGAGTTGAGATCTCAACTCTTATCTCATCTCTTGGTTCAAACCTCTACTCTCCTCTTACATTTAACACATCATTTGGAAGATCATTTTTACTCTCAAATAAAACTTTCAAATTTTATCTAAGAATTCTAGAGCTATCTTCTTCTTCATCTAAATTCTAATCTAACATATTTTCCTTAGTTCCAAATTTTACATCAATCTTTACATTTGTGCACTCAACTATTGTCTTAGTTCTATGATTAAAACATCTAGATACTTCTATTTTGAATGAATAACCAAGAAACAAACCTTCATCACTTCTAATGAAGCTAAAGGAAAAGAGCTTTTTGTTTCCAAGCCTTAGAAAAAAAAAGGTAAGAAGATTGTATTTATTAATCCAAAGGTGAAAAAGAGCCTAAAGAAAGTGGTCACTCCACCCACCTTTACACCTAGGAGAGTCACTAAACAAGAAACTAAGGTAGAAAGTCCTACAAGTGTCGAGCCAAGTAGCAGTACATATAACTAGGACCATTAAGGGAAAGAATCCAAAGACAAGGGCATATGAAGAAAAAGAGACTGAGCAAGGTCAGTAGAAGAAAATGCCAAGGATAAAACTTGTGATATTTCTATCAAGATTTAATTGTGTGATTTTTGAGTCAAACTCATTGACCCATGTTTCAAGAGTAGTCATTCAACATGAATCCATATCTCATGAGAATAAATGGAACACTTAGCACTCATTGGATCTATGTGATGCTCACAAGGGTGAAGCACTGAGACTTCCTAGGAGGTCACCAATCCTAGTACTACTCCAGCCTGAGCATGCTTAACTACAGAGTTTCCTCCATGGTTAAACCCAAATCTTGCAACCTTATGATGAGGAGGAGAATTAAGTCAAGAGGAAAAAATCTAATTACCTACAAAATTTTCAAATAGTACCAAGGAGAGATCCTCGGGACATTAAAGAGGTATGTTAAAACATAAGAAGTTCATCAAGCTTAACATGTTTTAAATGTGTAAAGAATGATACTTAAGAGAAATGTGATAAGGAGAAAGTAGAATAGGTTGTTTTGGACATGATGGTAAATTTCAAATACACACCAATAGAGTTAGCTAAGGACTTTCCTAAAGAATTCTCTAATAAAATTGATGCAAAGTAGAAATGGACTCTAACCATTGAAAGACAAATAAGGGAAACTATATTGGTCCAAACTATTCCTCATTTAGGCAAAACTCATATGTCTATAGCCTAGAGAGACTATGTGAAGAAATTTTTGCCAAAGACCAAAGCATATGAAAATTTGAGGAACAAAGTTGAGGATGTCATGGATGAGAGAAAATTCATTTGGAACAAAGTATATGGATTAGTGGCTACTGCAAAAGAAGAATAAGAAAAGGAAGTAGACAAAGTTGAGCTAGATGACATCAATGATATGTATTCTAAAACCAAGCAACTTGTTGATACCATGCAATAAATAGATCAAGAAGTTGTGAAGCCCATTGAAACAATCCTTATTGAAGATGAGTCACCTAAAGATATAGTGCCTAGTGTGACATCTTTTGAAGAAGAACTTGAGAAGATAAGGAAAACCAATCAAGAGAAGGAAAAATCTTCCAAATCAATAAAAGACATTTCAACCAAGTCTAGTCTAGTAATTGTGCAAATAAATGAATATCCTACCAATGAAGACAAGGGTCAAACTCAATAGGTAACAATCACTATCAAATTATTTCATATACTTATTGTTGACTTCAATGCACTATTATAGAAAAAGACACTTGTGAGAGATGACAAGAAGTAGAGTCCATTAGATGTTGAAGAGCTAAGAGAAAAAGATCCTATTAAGGCAGATCAAGTTGAACAAGGTACAAATGAAGAAGATAAAGACAAGAATGGAGCTAGACCACACAAGTAGAGAAATCTACATTAGGTGAATCTAGGCCACTAGTATAAGGACCTCTTAGTGATGGAATAAAGGAGACATTTCAAATAATAGGAAGAGAAAAGGAGATAGGAAGACCAAGTTTAATAGGAAATCTCCAAACTATTATGACAATAGATCAATCAAGTGGAAGAATGCCACAATAAAGAGTAGAATATATAGGGGGAGAAGTAAATTAGGGAGATGTGATTCAAGGATCACCAGTATTGAATCTAAAATTCAAGCCAAAGTTTTGTAATTGACATTGAGGAACTCCTGTACCCCAAAATTAAAAGGTAAAAGACTGAAGAAGAAGTTGAGGCACTCACCATAGAAAATCAAAGGTAAGTCATTTACGTTAGATGAATATATTGTTATAGCCAACTATGATAAGTCAAATTTGAGAGAGGAGATAATGCTAATTTTGAATGACTTATATTCATGGAAGGCTAAGCAAGCTGAGAAAGAAGAGAACATCAAAACAAACAAGTTTTTTTTTAGATAAAAAATATTCTTGTAGATACTATTGTTATTGATTATTTAGATGAGAACATACCCATTCTTGATCAATTATTACATATTATGGAAAAAATAAATGAGTCAGATGTTGATGTTCAACACAAGTTGATGGATAGAACATATAGGAGATATGATAATAAGGTCATGGAGAAGGTATCATTTGAGATTGAATAAAGATGGTGGATCTATCTACCAAAGTGTTGCCCAATTTTTAGTTCCATTCCCTTTTACTCTAAGTTAAAATGAAGTCAATGACATATCTTGATTCTGAGTCTAGATTACCTATAGGAAGATCTTCTTCTCATCTACCCATCAAGAAAACCATGTCATAAATCATGCAAGCAATGCACTGGTCAAAGGGCTAGGTGATTAGGGTTTTGGAGAATCTGTTTATACATTTCTCTGATGAGAAGGAGGCCTAAAACTTAGCTAACCCATTATTCCACATTTAGGAGCATGTTTAAGGTGAAGATTCACCTTGATCTATAGTTTAATGGTGAACACCTTTGTCAAAGGTAGTAAGAGTAAGCATGGAAATCAGATCAACAATGTAGAATACATCCAAATCACCATGTCACATGAAGAAAAGTCAAGAAGAAAAAGAAATTACATGATTGGTTGTTGAAAAGTTAAAATGTGTCATCTAACATTTGGGCTCACATGATCGTGATCATTAATGAAGATTAAGTTCAACAGTGCATGTTTATTTTAGAGAGTTTCCCTACAAGTACAAGCTTATCTTGCAAAATCTCCCAAAAAAGTGTCATGTGTCATTGGTCCCACCTTGTTTCACTACATGATCATGATCATTGATCAAGCACAAGATTAGTGATGCATTTTCTTTTGGGAGTTTTCTTGCAAGTACAAGCCCATTTTAGAAAATCTCCCAAAATAGCATCATGTGTTGTCACATGTTAGAAGTAAAGGCAGGCACAAGTTGTTATGAGATAATGATAGGTGGCAAGTGGGACCATAATAAATGGTCTCCTAGGACAAAATATAGGAAAGACATCATGCTAAAGGGTTTAAGCTCGAAAACAAATTAAAAAGCACCATGGTTAGGAGAAGGTAAAAGCATTTTCTTTGTCAACATGCAAAGACTTAATCATGACCATCCATCAAAAAATAAGGAAAGATATATTGACAACTGTTATTTAAACTTGGGTGTCTACTCGAATATAAAGATGCAATTGATGGTGTAGAATGAAGATTGAACATTTTTGAGGGCAATCCAAGGATCACAAAGGCCATGGGTGGTGTCGAGTGTCGATGAGGAAGGTCAACCACCAAGTTCATGCCACAAATATTGTGTGACATTTCATTATCATCCTTATCTTTATAGTTTCTTCTTCTCTCTTTGATGTATGATTATGTAATGGGTGACTATTTGTCTGTCTTATTCCAAATAGTTCAAGTGCTCTAAAATTTAATAATGAATTTTAATGACCAGATATCTAAAGGCCTATAAATGTAAGTTTCATAGTTAATATGAAGATTGGAATTTTATTCAACTTCTCCCCTTGTATTTCTAGATACTGAGGGAGAATTAAGAGGTTGTATGAAATGGAGGATTTTATTAATCTCTGAAACTAGGTCTTGTGTAGTCTTAACTCCATTTGAGATCAACATTTCTAATGTTTTGTTTATTGTCTCCTCTAGCTAAGTTAACCATGCATAGTAAAGTAGTCTCTATGGGATTGTAGGAAAAATATATTTGAAGCTAGTGATATCTTGCTAGATTCCATTTTAGTTGAGGGTTATCAGTCAAGGTGGTTTCCATTTCATCTTTCATCTACATCTTTTCTCTTTCCCTAGATTGCATTTCATCAAGTCCAATCTATATTTAGATGTAGGAGTAAATGTTAGAGATCTTAAATGTGATTTGTGATAGCTATTCTATTGGAAATCATAGGTTACCTAAATCTAATCCTATCTAAGTTGTTTGTGTTTACAAACAATATAATTTATCCTCTTTTGCTCTCAGGTTAAGAGTATACCCACATCCCAATGATCTATTAAAGATACAATTCATTGTATATTTTGCATATAAGGGAGTTGTAATTTTACATATCATGTATGTAACTTTTGAGCTTCTATTGTCTATATAAGTTTTGGAGTCATAAGGAGTAACATTTATGAGTTATATTCCAAGGGGAGTAATTTTTGTGTTTATATGTAATGCTTGATCAAGACAAAGTATTTTTGCCACTAATGTCAAAATAGAAGATTGTTTGTACTTAAGTTATGTTGTCTATTAGTGTCAAACACTTAGTCATATACTTGGCATAATTGGTTGGTAATCATTGCGATAGAGCCATCCTATATAGATTGAGCATTGCAATTATACTTGTATATATTTCATGTATGAATCAAGTCATAGTGATTGTCAATAAATTCTATAGTTGCTAAGTACTCCTATACAAGATGAGTTGATCAAAATACTATATAAGTCAAGCTATCTAGAGTTAGTTCATACCAAGTAATTCAATGTGTGCCAAGAAGGTAGAATCTAAGGGACAACATGGATATCAATTTTGACCAAGTGTCAGAGTGTTCAATTATCAAGCAAGCCAATTTTGGTATATTTGTTTGCAATGGCACAAATGATGAGATAAACCATTCTTGTTGATCTAGAGATGTATCTTTTTGTTCAAGGAGTCAATTATAGAGGTGATCACACATTTTGTTATCAATCACCAAATCCCTATGCAAGGTGATCAACTAATCTAAAAAATAGTAGGATTAAGAAGCAAAAGATAGAGATCTAGATCATTGATCTTGATATAGAACCTTCATCAAATAGTTATAAAAGGTGAATCCAAATCCACTTTCATCAGTGTCTATGAGAGAAGAAAATTTTGGATGCGATAAGAAAAGTGTGAAGGTAAACTAGATTTAATGACCAAACAAAGCAGGGAATGGTAGAATACAAACATATCAGATAAGAGATCAAATGTAATATTCTAAAGACAAGATCCATAATCAGAATATTAAGTGCAAACTGAAGGATCAAATATTCATACATTTTAGCAAATGAATTAAGGCAAATCTCTTAATCGAGTGGTCCTAATAGAACTTTGTAAATCTCCTAACAGATTGCTTACTTAGCTATAAGTTTTAAATGCTTTAATCAATGTAGATCGATTAAGTCTTCATAGAGTAGATCATCAGAAGTGATTAAAATTGTAGTCCTAATAGCCAGACTTTATTGTTGCAATAGTGAAGATTTGTGGGTGTCATCCCTACTTTCTTATTTCATTGATGTGATTAGTAGTTAGATTAGATATATCATTGTGGTAAATGTTTATGTGATTTATGTTGAGATGAGGATTTAAGGTAATAGACATCACATTTGATAATTATTTCAAAGGGTAAAATTTCTATATATCATGATTCACTGCCCCCTCCCCTCCTCTCAGTATCTAACTTTCCTAATAGACTTCCAACATCCTTAACTATACCAATGTTGTTTGGAGAACCCTAGTTAGGAATGAGAGAATTATCTTTCTTTTTTTTCACCTTTTCCTCCATGGGCTCTTCTCTAGAATCTGACACCGAGTACCCAACAATGTTCCTGACAAGGGAGTTTTCGCTATCAATATTAATATCTTTTTTAACATCCCCACCTAAATTTTCTTTGTTCTCCTCTTTAGAGGTCTTCTTGTCTTTAGAGGAAGTCGGGGAGTTTTTATTTCTTCCTTTATTTCCATCCGTTCACCTTCTTCACCCCAAAAATCTTTAGAGACCCTATCCTTTCTAGCATCTATAGATTCCTCCTCATCACCCATTTCCATCCTAGAATCCTCACTCTCCATATCTCTTTTCTTTGTGGTGGAAAAATGTTTGCTTTTTTATTTGAATTGTGTAGTTAAATTAGTATTTTTCACTCATTTTAGTACAAGAGGAGTGGGAAGAAGAGTAAAGAATATTTGTAATTCTGAAATTAATGTGTCTTTGTTTTTCTTTTATGTTTTATGTTAATACTTGAAAGAATTTGTTTGCATCGCATAGTTATGTCTAATATGCCATGCACCAAGAGCTTAGTTACAATTACAGGTCACATAATAGTAGAGTAAATAATTAGAGTTGCCTCATGCTTCTCATTTTCCTATACTAAAGATAAATTTATATTCCTATGTAATAATCTTTAATAGACATTCCACTTAACAAAAACATTCATCTTCTATTCTCTATACCAATGTCACATAAATTCTATAACATAAATATTCCACTTAACAAAATAGATTTCACATAAAGATTAGAAGATTGAAAAATAAATTTAAAAAATTGTAAAATTTGACTACCTTAAATTATTAGTAGTTTTAATTAACCAAAGCAAATAAGGTTAGCTTTAATTATTCCTAAAACTCTTTTTTTTTACTCATTCTCACTTCAAAAACTAAAGATTTCCATACCTAAAATGTGTCATGGTCAGTTCAGAGAAATCAGTTGTTTGAAATGAAGGACACCAACCCTAATCAATCTGTAACAGGAATGCACAAAAGTTAAATTACCAGTCTCCTTATTAGTATTGAAAAAAATAGTGATCAATAAGTAGACTGTCATTTTGGATAAAACCAGGGAAATAATTTGAAAGCGAGAGAATAGTTTCATGGAAAGAGGTCCACCGTCCAATCAAAGCTATGAAGGCCAATCACGGACATGTATGATTTTGCCATCTTTGGCTCTATATATAGCATGCGGATTCCCAGTACACAAGCAATGGAATATTACAATGTGGAGTATATGATGATTTACATTTCATATTAAGTTTTCACCTTCAAATTTGATTAACCTGTGAATGTACGGGACAATTTCTTAATCAATCTGTCTACATGTCTTGAAATTGATGAAGATGCTTGTTGAGATATTAAAGTAAACATAACAATACGATAATATTTGTTTTTATAGTGTAAATTGTATTTTTACATCAAATTTTATGATAATATGTGGTTGCTTAATATATTAATATAAGATAGAGGAAGGTCTGTGATTTTGAATCTAAATTTTTACATTCTTCTTGTTGTTAAAGAGCTTCTAAAAATACTGCTATTGTACTAAGGCTTCGTTGCTAGTGTATGCTGTTTAAGGATGGTCCAAGCCAGCACCCTCTTACTACTATTTATTTCAAAAACATTGAGAATAATGAAAAATCTATATGATTGAATTGAAAAAAATAACAAACAAATCAGTATAGCTGTGAAAATATCATGATTTTAAAATGACCATAGCTGTATGCGTGTTCCCAATTTATAAAATTAACTAGAATAATCTTTTATATTAAACTATTTTTTGTGTTTTTTTTTTTTGAAAAAACTGTTTTATGTGCCTCATATTCTTTAGGTTTGCGCTAGAAGCATCATACTCAAAACCATAGATAACTTAATTTAATCTGTTAAATTTAAAATATATAAAATTTAATCCAAAAGATTGTTCTGATTGACAATATGATAAGCTAAAAGTTGAGCAAACTGAGAACTATTTATCTTTCCAATTCATCAATTTTATTTTATGGTGAACAACATAAAATCAAGATATGAATGATCTGATAAAGTTGTTTTCACATTATCTGTTGTTTTTTTTAAGTGATGATCAAGGCTCCCACTGTCAAATACAAATGCAATTAAATCAGTGAAGGAATATAATATCTTTAATTTAATGAAAATTAATGTCAAACAAAAAAATATAACTGATCTGACAAGGAAAGAGATCTGATTGAAATGAATGCGAGATAATTGTTATTAGATTATTAGTGGATTTTGATTTAACACTCCATTGTAATCCATAACGCGTGAGTGGGATTTAGATAGTGCGTATGGATTTGATTGTAAATTTTTTTAAAAATGAAATGGTTTAAAATATAATTTACTTATACCATTTCGGTCACATCTTCCATTGAACAATATGAAGGATAATTCTAATTTTGTAGTCGAGAATATTCTTGTGGGTTATGTTGAAACTTCTTCCAGAAGAAAAACACTCAATTTGTACTAATTGTAGAATTTGAAACGTTTAATTTGAACTACATTATTTGGGCCAGCCTTAAACATCACACACTAAGGAAGAAATTAAGCCTGGAAAAGTAAGTCAAACTTTGACTATTTAACACTTTTGCATTAGGAATCAAGCCTTAGTGTGTGATGTTTAAGCCGTTCGCATAATTTGTGGGTGCCCACTAAAGAATTTGAGTATAGAACACGAAAATTTTGTGCCTGTACAATGAATTCTTTTTAAACATTAATGGTGGCATTTGAGTAAAGATATATTGAGATAATATATTGAATTGAAGGGACAATATGTTCCCTAATTTTACTTTAGTTTAATAGAACAATTAACTTAAATCTAACAAGACACGTTAGTCATTAGCCTGACACATTAGCCACACTTATATTTGTTAGTGTTTCATGTCTTCAAGATCTTAAATGTAATAGTCAAATGACATTTTCATATTATTGATTGAGTGCACAAGATGGTGCTTATGGTGTTGGTCAATATGCATGCTAGATTTTGTAATAATGAAATTAATTTTTCAAAAATAATTCAGTTGTAAAGTATTAAGGACTTAGAATTCTAAGAAAAATAGTTCTCACTAAATTCTTATACTTGTCTATAGGCTAAGTACTATTGTGATGCTTTTTGAATTTCATGTCTTATATAATGATTTTTTTGTTTTTTTCATTTCTACCATTTGTACTTGTTGTAGGCAATAGTACCATTGCATTCGCTTTCTCTGACTATTAATTAATTTACACCAATCACGAGCAATTATTTATGGGCAATTGAGATATTTCTAAAGTTTTTAATTTACTTATCAATTTCATGTATGATAATAATTATTGATTGGTTGATTTTCTTTTGTGTCATAGGACCCCTTTTTTCCAAGGTTGGGTCCATAATTCTATTTCTCAACACTATTTTAGAAAATAGATTAACAAGGAAACTAAATTTTTTTTTATTGATAATAAGAAAAAGGAAAGATCTGATTGAAATGAATGTGAGATAATTGTTATTAGATTATTAGTGCATTTTGATTTAACACTCCATTGTAATCCATAACGCGTGAGTGGGATTTAGATAGTGCGTATGGATTTGATTGTAAATTTTTTTTTTTAATGAAATGGTTTAAAATATAATTTATTTATACCATTTAGGTCACATCTTCCATTGAACAATATGAAGGATAATTCTAATTTTGTAGTCGAGAATATTCTTGTGGGTTATGTTGAAACTTCTTCCAGAAGAAAAACACTCAATTTGTACTGATTGTAGAATTTGAAACGTTTAATTTCAACTACATTATTTGTGGGTGCCCACTAAAGAATTCTTTTTAAACATTAGTGGTGGCATTTGAGTAAAGATATATTGAGATAATATATTTAATTGAAGGGACAAAATGTTCACTAATTTTACTTTAGTTTAATAGAACAATTAACTTAAATCTAACAAGACACGTTAGTCATTAGCCTGACACATTAGCCACACTTATATTTGTTAGTGTTTCATGTCTTCAAGATCTTACATGTAATAGTCAAATGACATTTTCATATTATTGATTGAGTGCACAAGATGGTGCTTATGGTGTTGATTAATATGCATGCTAGATTATGTAATAATGAAATTAATGTTTCAAAAATAATTCAGTTGTAAAGTATTAAGGACTTAGAATTCTACATCTTCATTTTTAAGAAAAATAGTTCTCACAAAATTTTTATACTTGTCTATAGGCTAAGTACTATTGTGATGCTTTTGAATTTCATGTCTTATATAATGATTAATTTTTTTTCATTTCTACCATTTGTACTTGTGGTAGGCAATAGTACCATTGCATTCACTTTCTTTGACTATTAATTAATTTACACCAATCACGAGCAATTATTTATGGGCAATTGAGATATTTCTAAAGTTTTTAATTTACTTATCAATTTCATGTATGATAATAATTATTGATTGGTTGATTTTCTTTTGTTTTATAGGACCCCTCTTTTCCAAGGTTGGGTCCATAATTCTATTTCTCAACACTATTTTAGAAAATAGATTTACAAGGAAACTAAATTTTTTTTATTGATAATAAGAAAAAGTAAAATTATTATTAAATCTATTACGTATTTTTAAAAAAATTATCCCAAAACTATATATTATATTTATATAAAATAATAGTCTCACATACATATATAATTTTACTAACATTATTATTTTAATGAGTTAATTGAAATAAATAATTTAAGTTAATTTAAGTTTTTTAGAATTATTGCCTATTATATTTTATCATTATATCCTTTGACAATTTCCAAGGATTTTTACTATTTTACTAACATTTGTTAAAATATATTTTTAAAATTGAAATAAAACTATAACATGTTTTTCTAAACTATCTACTATGACTAAACGACAAGTACATGGCACTATGTGGCACTTGTTCTTAAATGTATTTTGAGTAGAGATTGAAGGAGAACAGTAGCTGAATATATGACATTGAGTAGTTTGTTATTTTATATATCGAAGAATACATGATCTTCAGTAATATGATATATTGTAGCTAAAGAATGTCTATATAGAAAAATCATAAAATGTAAAATTGATTAGACCACAAGTTCTTGAAGAAAATTACTTCTGGAATGGAGAGGTTAGTAGTTGATAGAATCAATCAATAAATTTGTTGGTTAAAAGAACAATCATAGTGTTGATGGAGGTTCGAAATATGGATACTTGATTGGAAACTACACAAGATGAAGGGATTAGATAAACCCCATACTTAAGAGAAATATTAATTTTTATTATTATACAATACAAAAATGTAAGGGAAATATACAACCATTAAAAAAGTTCAATATGATCACACTTATAGACACAACTACATAAAAATATATGACACATTTTTGGATGGTTTGACTATTTTCCCTAATACAAAAATACACATTTTTAGTTCTATGTATATAAAAAATACAAAGTAAAGAATCACACAAATGGATGCATGAGTGTAATGGGAAAATTTCCAACCCATTTAAGATTCCCATGTAGTTTGGGCCAAGTTTAAGAGATTTTCTTGATATAATTACCTAAATATCAAGTTCCACATGTTTAGGCTAATTTCAGCTACTTTAACACCTTTCTTGACTCTTTTATGCATTTTTGTATAGCAATTAGTATTCTTGTTCAGTTAATTTTTCCATCATTTGTGGAGGTAGATTTTTATGCATTATCCCTAATCTAAAGTTTATACTTGTCTTATTTTAGGGTATGTGTTTGCTACATGAAATCAAGTGAACATGCTTTGAATATAACCTAAAAACTCAAAGAGCTAACTCTTTCCCATTTTAATAGGTGTCAAAAGTTAATTTGGTACAAATTTGTCTAAAAAATTACTACAACTTGATATTTATAGTCACTTGTTTGGTGATTGATTTGAATTTGATAGTCATTTGAACTTCCTAAGCATTCAAGGTTAAGTATTCAATAGGAATATTTTGGTGTGAGACTTTTAAAGAAATTAATACTAATTTCTTTAAAAGTCTCACACCAAAATATTTCTATTGAACACTCAATAGGAATAGTTGTTTATGAATTTGACCATGTGTATTTTTTTGGAAATAGAAGAGACATATAATCAAATCTAAAAGCAATCAAATGATAAAAAAATAATGAATTCTAGAAATTTGATAAGATCGTAAATTTATATATGTACTAAAGTCATCATATTATGAATCACTTGAATGCTACCTACTAAATAGTTTATTATTTGCATAAATTTAAATACTACATATATTTAATAATCATTAATTAAAATAATAATAAATTAAATAAAACAATAATAACTTATCTAAACAACATTCTTTTTACATGCATACATACGAAAGGTTAAAAGATCATTAATTTTCATTTCTAAAACAAATAAACTCTATAAATCATCAAATTTTCCTACACCTGAATACATCTCAACCTGAATACACCTGAAACATACGTCATTTAGAACTAAATTAAAATGGACAACAATTTTGCCATCAAAAAGACCATTTCCCATTTTCATTTTATACAAATCCACCTTGTGTTGTATGTCAATGTTTTTCACACATTTCTATCAACTTAAAGGAGAAGTCTTGTTCATTTGATAGTTATTACCTACGCTTGCATTTTATAAATCTAATATAATTTTAAACATTTCTTTAAAACGATATGTATTGTTAATTCATTCTTGTATTTAATCATCTGAATATTTATTTGTGTTCTTTAAAACAAGATTATCACAATAGTCTTCATGATTTCTTTATATTTGGAAGGTAGAAGATCTCCATTAAACTTCTTTTATGGACTTTTACAACAAATTAAAATTAACATGATTATCCCTTTCAAAAAGAAGTATCATGAATAGGAACTTTCGAATTGAAGATGCTTTTGATGTTCCTTCCATTTGACTGTCAAGATCAAATTATCTTTCAAACTGGACAACATGTCGCCCATATTCGTGGCAAGTTATTTTGCCAGCTTAAAAGTATGTGAAAACAAATTATACTCAAAAAGTATGTTAAAACAAACAAAATATATATGTTAAAACCATTGATTTTCTGTCCATTTGACTTTCAACATTCCCTCGTATTACAATCTGAAGCGACTGCAGCATACAAGCAATGGTTGTATGTATTAATTCTTGCTTTTTTGCAACCAATCAAACGAATAAATTCTCCCCCATGCAACAGATATGAATAACTTTTTGCAGACATGAGACAAAACACAGATTACCTATCTACAATGCGGGGAGCTCAATATATCATGGCTCACCCTACATATAAATAACGTGGTAATGAGTTTGCCATACGTATTGCAGTTTTTATTAGATAGAATTATGCATAAGTGGTTTATAATGTTTTAATAGTGTGAGAGAAATAATGTTTTATTTTGTTTCAATGATCTATTATTAAATAATAGAAATGGATTTGTACATTTTTCAGTTTATAATAATGGGTTTTAGGAACAGATGTGTATAATTTGAAATAACAGAGATGCAGGAATGTTGATCAACTCTAGATATGGTTTGGTGGTATTGATGTTTTTTTTTCTTTTTTTTCTTCATGGTAGAGAAGGATTGGGGTATTCAATTTTAAATGTAACTTGGTAGCATTGGGCTATGAGCTATCAATATTATGATTTAGATGAAAAATTAACTATCAAATTTGATAGCATAGCATGCTAGATAACAAATAAGCAGTTTTCCTTTTCATTCAAATCAAAATAATGCTATCAAATTGAATATGTTTGATTTCACAATCCAATAATGTATGTTACATTACATTGAAATATCAAGTCTCATAATGTGAAAACTAGTCTTCCTTACTTTAAGTAACTGCATTTCTAAAGAAGAACTAGCAGACTTTACAAACACATTTGTCGTACTTGCTAACTAAGAGTTGTGTAAGCTTCAATGAAGCCTTTAAATAGATTGATTCAATAGTTGTGAACCAAGATTGAAGACTAGAGGCAACCCAATGATATACCTAATTAGTTAATACATACATAGATACATGCATATGTATGCATGCCTAAATACATATATGAATGTGTCATGGTGATATAGTGCTCTCTAATTATTTATAAATGTCTACATGATGTTGTGTAGCTAATTCATTAATGATGTTAAATTGAATTAAGGCTTTCTCTCTTATACAATACCCTAGAATAAAATTTGAATTGTTTTCAATTACAATTGGAACATATTAGCAAGTTGGAGGGAGATGATATGGCCACATTTGAACATGTTTTTTTAAGAGCGTGGTTAATTTCATCCCACAAAGTACAAATAGGCTTAGTTTTGTAGTGCATTCTCAATTAAACTACGTGGATGGGTAAAATAAAGAATACAACCAGTACTTAGAAATGTTTGGAGGTAGGATCAAACCAAATTTGAAAGGAATGTGTTAAATTTTGTTTAAAATTGGATAACTTATACACTCCCTATTAGGCAAAAGATAACCAATTAAAGTGATGCTAAAATTAGCAGAAATAGTATAAAGGGTACATTTTTCATTATTACATTCCCCTCCCCCAATTAGACATATAGGTGAGCTAATGTGAATGTCAAAGTAAACTAGAATTGAACGTGAATGCAAATTAATTCACACTCAAAAAATAATATCCAAATATGCATGTGTGTGTGCAAGCGCATCCTTTCTGTAATGAAAACACCCCAAAAGTAAAAAAAATCAAATGGAATTTAATGAAGTATCTATTGAAAAATATAGTGAAGATAAATTATTATTATTAAATTACTATTTAATAATTAATGTTACCAATATTAAAATGATTCAACTAAAGTAATGTAAAGAGTTGAATGAACATATGTGCATATTGTATGGAACCAATAAAAAAAGATGTGTAAGATCCTTAAATGGATCATTGTAACCATGTTCTAAATTTTAAAATTCATGTATGGAAATTAATAAACCATTAGAAACATAGGTATGAAATGACATAAATATTAGAATGACCCCACCCTCCCAAATTGGATACTTATAGAAGATGTCATGAACTATATGGGAGGAGAAAAGTATATATATAGTCATGTAAATCATGTGTGTTGAAATATCAACATCTAATAGAAATGAAAGGACATAGATTGTAAACCATAATGTCCCTAGTGTTACCTCATAAATAGGGCCAATGTAAAATAATAATAAATGAGCACTAGAGAAATTGTATTTAGGTATAAATGAATGTCATATGTCACCATAATAATTATTGGAAAAAAAAAAAGTTTAGGTGTAATATGTAAAGTTGATAAAGGTAGAAGTAAATGATCATGTAGTAACCATAAAATTAGAAAATTTAAAGAATAAAATATAAAATTAATCATTGTAGGAGAATATAAAGAAAGTATATATATCTTATAATCTAAGGATGTATGACCATAAGATTTGAAAATTTAAAACACATGTAATAGAAGGATACTAATGAAAGTATATCATTGTGAAAGTATAAGGAATTTATAAACATAAAAAGAATGTCACAAGTATTGGAAAACACATAAAAATATGAAGGAAAATATAATACATATTTTTAAGGAAAAAATACTTTGTGTTGTGACAAGACCTTGTAGCGAAGACACAACACGATAAAAACATAATAAATATAAAATGGGTAAAAGTACAAAGTTGTGTCACCTTTTAGGCTGACTTATCAGAATGACTGAATTTGAGTATTTCTATGCAAAAATAATCTTTTCTAAAACATATGATCTAGATAAGTTCATTCTAGCTAAGTTATATATGTTCTCACACTTTTTCAATTGGAAATATCTATTAAATGCATTTTTTATACTAGTTTGTATCCAATTACTAAAGAAATAATATTATTTAAAAAATTTGATGTTTCAAATATTTTTTAGTAAAATAAAAACTCTATTTTATACAGCTCAAAGTCAAGAATATTCTCGTATAGGTTTTATTATTTTTTATTAGATATAGTATATTGTAATTAAAAATTTTTACAAGCACATATTTTAACACTAAAAAAGATGTCAATTTTGAGAAAGAATATTAAATCATATAAAAAAAAATTAAAATTATACGACATTCTAGAGGAGAGAGTCCTCTTTCAAAATGTATAATTTTTTTTTCATTAGAATAGATTTATTTTGAAAAATGTGGCGGGAGATGAAAACTATTGATTTTAAGTGAGTTGAAATTTGAATCACTATAAAAGAGAAAATACAGGTCTAAAGTCAATTTTTATTTTTCATTGTTCTAGCCATATGTGTTATCTATAACATAGTCTAAGTTCAAATAGAAATAAGTTTATATCCATATAGTTTTGTGGTGGGAACTAAACCCCTAATTTTTAGTGTTTTTTAGCAAATAAAAAATTGTCTACAAAAATTAGAAAAATATATCATTTCTTATTCCAAATAATTATTAAAGATTATAATCCTAATCTTCAATCATTTCTACACATTTCATTAATTTACTTTATTTTCAAATTCTAAATAATAATACTAGTTTTATGTCATTGAAGGTGATGAGTTATACTTTTGTTAGTCTTTTCCTTTATAAAAGGGTGACACATGTCTATGATTTTACCCAAATAACATATAAATTTTGAAAGATTTATTTTAGTTTAAAGAATAAATTCTCAATAAGTAAGGCAAGAAGTAGCCTCCCTTAATAATTCATCCTCATTCAACCCTTCTACATGTAATGCCCCACTAGGGAACCTCAAAGGATAAGTATAAATGTTACTAAGTTTGGTGAGTAATTTTTTTTAATAGCATTTTCTTGATACATCCACTTAGTCATAGCTATAAAAGTCCTAACAGGTTCCTAATACCACCCTTAAATATTATTACTTAATTGCCTTTCTAGCATTTCATACTTACTACTTAAGTTAATCTATCTATTAGTGTTATGTATACTTATGATATGATACATTATCAATCCTAATATCCATTTCCAAACTAGGAACTAGTGTCCTAGTCCTTAAAATCAAATGTATGAACTTAAAATGCAATAAAGATATATGAAATAGAAATAAGCCATCAGCCATATTTGTAAACCAAATCATCTTCTATTAACCATTTACTTAGACTATTCATTTGATAACATTACAAAGAGTACATGGCCCATTTATTCATCATACATGTTCATTGAAACACAAGGAAATATACAATGTAATGACATCATCATAACTTCATTATCATTTGAAATAATACAATATGTTCACATTTCTCTTTATCTCTCCTAGATATGCCCTTTACCCTTTTACATAGCTTTTCATTTCATGATACATATACAAATCAATTGTACTTTCTTCAAGACTTTACATTACAATATTATGTTGATTTCTTCTAATGAAATGCAACAAATAGACTTCAAAATCAATCTTCAACAACTTGTCAACAAAAATCCATAACTAGCCATCCATGAAAACTTGAATAGTACCTTAAAATATTCACCACCCAACCACGCAAAACCATAAATGGTCCACTCCCTCGAGCTAGGAGAAGAGACCATGATCGACATAGGTTCTAAGGTAGTCTAAGGCTTATACCCAAAAAATCAAAGTAAAAAGGTAATGTAAGGACACATAAAAACATAATTTTGAAAATGAAATCACAAAGAAAAAGGACAACCAGATGAAGAAGTAGACTGGCGGGTTCAATTGCATCTAGGTGAGTTTCATTTTACCTTCCTAAGGTGTTGGGATTGGTCACTTGGGCTTAAGATGTTTTGTCACACATTATATTTTTCCCTGAGTACTCCAACTTGGATAGGCACGACTAAGAAATGCTGGGATCGACCACCTAGGCTAGGGACCCATAATATTTGTAGGATGTCCCTATCATAAGTACTCCAACATTACATCCACAATTATCTTGTTTAGAGTAAAACCCAAAACCCAATCAAAAGTTCATTTATTATCATGTTATAAGTTATTAAAGACATTTAGCGCATTACAACCTAGGGTCCCATAACCCTAGTCCACAATCTTCCAACAAGCCACAAAATCCATAAGCCTCTAGTGACCAAAACAAATCAAATTTTAAATTCAAATCAATCAATTGTGAGAGAATTAGTTTAGGCACATTTATAGGGCAGTCCATTGAACCCTAATTCACCACATTAACAATAAAAATACAACAAACATTTATCAAACACTTTATAAAATTGCCTATAACATATCTAGAAGGTAAAAGCATCAAAATTAGATACAAGGTTACAAAAAATAAAAAGGAAAAGCTAATTGTTGATTTCAAAAATCTAGAAAAGATAGAAATTTCTTAAAACATCAAAATCTAGAATCTTTATTTTAACTTCTATGAAGCTAAAACCTGTCTCAAAGGATGCCAGATGAATAACATAAAATGTAACTCTATATAAAGAAAAAAATATGCTACTTATACTTAAATTTTCATTTTATGTTATACCCTGATGCTCAAAATAGGATCTAGAGGTCAAAATGTCTATGTTTCACTATAGTTGTGCATTTACCTATTCTTCATGTACTTTTTTTCAATATTCCTATTCATTCACTTAGTATTTATATTCTTATATGCATGATACCTTTGCATCGATTCAATACAACTACAATTTTGTTAATTTCACCATATTTGTGCATCCATTAAGAAAACTTGTGCATCTATTTAATATAGTTGTGATTTTTTTTTATATAGTTACACATTTTCTACATAGAGTTTCCATTTTGTGCTCTAAAGTTCCACTTTTGTACAAAGTGACTAACCACTGGTAGATAATTAGTCATATCTAGAATTGTGCATATGTTTAGTATACATGTGCATATATGTAGTCTACCTACACATCTATTCTAGAAGACCTCAAAAATATAATGAATGTTTGGAATAGAATTTCCATATTGTATCTGACAAGTAGTTTTAATCTCTTGGAGTTCAATTCATCACGTTCGACATTACAATAACAAAGAACAATCCCCTAAGGTCTTCTAGGAGCAAATGATATCATTATAAAAAATACATTTCAAGTTATAGGAAGTAAATGCATACATGAACACAAATTAATTATTTAGTGTCTACATTATTTTTTCTCCATAATTAAGATATCATTTATCCAAGAAAGAGAGAGAAGGATTTAAGTTTCCTACTTGGGTTTTCTAAAGGTTGAGAGAGCTTGTAGATGCATTAGAATCTCTTTAAAGACCTCCTACTATCATGTTCTTCCTCCTTTTCCTGCTATGATTTCCTCTAATATTTATTTAAGAAACCTACTACGATCATCTTTTGAATTCTATTCCAACTCTAAATTTGTTTTTGGATATTTTTCTATAGTTTTTGCCAAAAAATTCCTCACGTTTCATTCCAAGGAAGGCTCGTACTTTATAGGGAGCATGATCTCATTTCCAATTGGTTGTACCCATTGTAAATGAACTCCTCATATGGCTTGATTAATTAAATCAAAAAATATTTTTTTATTTTAATTTCTAACTACTTAATAGGTTTTCAAGGCTATTGAGAATTCCCTTCTCAACGAATTCCTATAACACAATGGTCAAGTATCTACAATCTCACATAAGGGATCAAGGGTTCAACTCCCATGTCCTTTTATTACTTCCTATATGTCATATAATCTCTTATTTACAACTTAAAATTTATCCTTCTTCCTAAGGTTCTCAATGAGTATGAGTGGTGAGATGGTGGATAGAGAGTTTAGTGGGTGGTTGATTAAGTCTTCAAACCTTAAAGATCATTTTTAGAATAATTATTTTTTTCTCTTTATTTTATTTGTCTTTTATTTCATTTCTTATTATTCTTTTTTTTTCTATTTTATTTTGCTTTATTCATTCACAATGTGTGTGTGTACACACACACACACACATCCATAAATGCATTTATATGCATAAATGCATATATATATATATATATATATATACATATATATGCATACATATACATTTGTGTATTTATACATATACATGTATATATATGTAAATGTATATATAAACATATATACATACATATACATGCATACACCCACACACACACACACACACAAATGTGTGTGTGTGTGTGTGTGTGTGTACATAAATGTATACATACATATACATATGTAATATATTGTTTGAATTAACAATGGAAAGTAATTTTTGAGGGTGGGGGGGTGTGGGGGGGTGAATTAGTACTTGAAACTTTTACCTCTAAAACATTTCACCATACATCCATCTCATAACATGATATGCAAGCTGAAATATGTAACCATTCATCACATCTAAAACATGAAATAAATCAACACATAATACATGAGATTTTGTTTAACAGAAACTCTCCAAGGAGAAGGTAAAACTAGGGTGGGGATGACACCCACAAATCTTCACTACTGCAATTGTAAAGTGTGGCCTATTGTGGGAACAATGTTTTGATCATAAACTATGATCTACCATGTGAGAGGTTTTCTTTGTTAAAGGCTTACACATACTATTTGATCTCACCTTGATAAAATATTTAAACTTACAATAAAGTAAGCACTTAGTTAAGAGATTTAAAAAATCCTATTAAGATTACTCTATTAAGAGATTTACTCTATATCACCTGTTAGAATGATCCAACACTTGATCCTTCAGTTAGTACCTTACTGCTTGATGTCAAATCTCCTCTTTACTAATTATCTGTTGATCCTCTTTATTAGATCTATCTTCTCTAAACTTTTACTACTTGTTTGTGTTCCTCTCAGACTGATTCTTCATTGAAAAACTTTGTCTTAGCCATCTTCTCCATGGTTCCTTCACACTAGTACTCTCCTTAGTATCATCCTCCACAACATTAGGTTATAAACATCATGGATATGAAATTAGGTTAGAATTAATGGTTGCAGTTAATCTATAATATTCCCTAATTCTTCCCTCAATTTGATTAGATGCATGCATTGCATAGGAACATGTAATATGACTTCCTCCTCTTTCCTTGTAATTAAAAATCTATGTTCATGTCAGCCAAAAATGGTTTACATAGAAGTTTGTGCCATTACAGACATCTATGAAAAATTTTTCACTAGACATCCATAGGCTCTGATGCTAGGCATTCATAGTACTCTATATACTGATACTCAACTTCTAAATAGCTCGACAGACTCTATTTACTCAACACCTGAATTACTTGGCACACTCTAACTATTGGGTACCTGAATGACTCAACATGCATTATCTTCTCAGTAGATACTAGTGCCCGACACTTGCTAGCATATTACTCAACATATATTATCTAGAGACTTATGTTTAACATGTTTTATTCGCTTGACTCATGCTGATCACTTGGCTTGCTCTGTTCACTCTACATAAACTATGCAGTTGGCTTGCACTATTCTCTGCTAAATAATGACTAAGAGTTTTTGCATTTCCTTTTCAAAACTAAAATGAGATTAACATCTCCCCCTTTGATATGAGTGTAAAAAAATAATTTTTCATAACATATACATACTTTGGTAAGTGCACCAAGTTGTGGTGCCAAAAGGGGGGTATAAGTGGACACCTTTTTTCTGAAATCTGCAAATTTTGAATTTCAACAAGAATTTGAAGATAGTTACGCTCAAAATTTTAAGATATGACAAAAAAAAAAGTCGTAGTCTTTTGAATCTAGTTTCTAAACTATTAAGTTTTTTTCAAAATGGTTTAGTTTTAGGTCCTCAACAAAGGGGGCCACAAAAAGTGGTATTGTTTATTCCAAAAAAGAATAACATAGTACAAACTGTGGCCCCCCTAAAATTTTAACTTTTTTTTTTGAAATTCTTTAATCGCTCTGGTCAAAAGTTACTTAACATTATGCAGTTTATCACAGATTTTTAAGGTAATTTTATAATGTGTTTTTTTTTAATGAATTTTTTAACTAGACACATCCCAAAAACATGAAATATATGTGTACTCCCCCTAGAAATAATTGAAAACTAATCTAAAATCAAAACTTTTTTTTTCAAAGTGTGTAGAATGGAGTCTAGTTTCTAAAAAAGTAAGTTGTTGCAAAATTTGATGAACGAGCTAAAATCTATAGCCCAATTAGTACATGGTGGTTTTTGGCAAAAAATGAACATACATAATTCAAAAGAAATTATAGATGAAAGGCTTGAAATAGTTCAAATTAAAAATAAATTATATGGTTAGATAGCTAACACAGAGACCTATAATGCTATGTACCTTGATCTTATCAATATCCAACCACGAGGAATCTTGAAGGGGAGCACACAAGAAAAATAAATCATTTTTGGTATGTTTTCTGGAAAACATGTCTCAGACCTGTTTATAAACTCCAAACCTTTGGGTTGGATCTCCAAGGAAAAACCAAGCCTTAGGCTTGGGTTTAATGCAAAGCTTTCAATAGCGTGTGCACCCTATAGCTTGTATAGGCTATTGGAAGCATTGAATTCTTAGTAGCATGTGTGGGCTATAAGGCACACACCCTATTGATGCCTAAATTGAAAACCAAGACCAAAAGAGAGCTGGGTAGGGGGGGTGGGCAGGGGAATGGCTATGTGTGTGTGAGAGAGAGACAAAGAGATAGAGAGAGTAGGTAGTGAGAGATAAAGTGGAAGAAGAAGAGTGAGAGAGAGGAGGAAGGAAGTGCATGTGTGTGAAAGAGAGAGAGTATGGAATGGGAGAGGGGGAAGACAAAGTAGCTCAAGAGAGTAGGGGATGGAAGAGAGAGTAGGCGATGGGAGGGGAAGAGAGAGTGGGGATAGAAATGTGTGTAAGAGAGAAAGAGAGAGAATAGGGGATAGGAGAGAGTGTGAAAATGTAAGAGAGAGTAGGGGGTAGCAGAGAGAGAGAGAGAGAGAGAGAGAGAGAGAGAGAGTATGCGGTGGGAGAGGGAGTGGGAGAGGGAGAGTGAGTGAAAGAAAAAGTAGGGGATGGGAGAGGAGACAGGGGGGGGATGGGTGTGTGTGTGTGAAAGAGAGAGAGTCGGGAATGAGAGAGGGGAGAGAGATAGAGAGAGTAGGCAATGAGAGAGAGAGAGAGAGAGAGAGAGAGAGAGAGAGAGAGAGAGAGAGAGAGAGTAGGTAGTGGGAGAGGGAGTGGGAGGGAGAGAGGTGGAATAGAATTGTATAAGAGAGATAGAGTAGGGGATGGGAGAGAGTAGGCAATGGGAGAGAGACTGCGAGAGAGAGAGAGGAAGGGAGGGAATGGGAATGTGTATTTATTTATAAGAGAGATAAAGTAGGGGATGGGAGAGAGTGTGAGAGTTTGAGAGAGAGTAGGGGGTGGCAGAGAGAGAGAGAGTATGATGATGGGGGAGACAAACTAGGCAGTGGGAGAGGGAGAAAGATAGGGGGGATGGGAATGTGTGTGTGTGTAAGAGAGACAAAGTAGGGGATGGGAGAGAGTGTGAGAGTGTGAGAGAGTAGAAAATGGGAGAGGAGAGAGAGAGGAGGGGATGGGGGAGAGAAATTAGGTGGTGGGAGAGGGAGTGGGAGAGGGAGAGAGAGAGGGGGGAAAATGGGAGTGTGTGTGTGTGTGTAAGAGAGACAGAGTAGGGGATGGGAGAGAGTGTAAGAGTGAGTAGGTGGTGGCAGAGAGAGCTCATACAAGATGGGAGAGAGAGAGTAGAGAGGGAGAGAGAGAACTTGAGGGAGAGAGAGATAGTAGGCAGTAGAAGAGGGAGTGGGAGAGAGAGAGGGAGAGAGATAGGAGGGATGGGAGAGAAGAGAGTAGGGGGATAAGAGTGTATGTGTCTGTGAAAGAGAGAGAGTAGGGGATGGGAGAGAGTGTGAGAGTTTGAGAGAGAGTACAGCGATGGGGGAGAGAAAGTAGGTGGTGGGAGAGGGAGAGAGAGAGAGGGGGAATGGGAATGTGCATAAGAGAGACAAAGTATGGGATGTGAGAGAGTATGAGAGTGTGAGAGTAGGGGATGGGAGAGGAGAGAGAGAGAGAGAGAGAGAGTAGGGGATGGGGGAGAGAAAATAGGTGGTGGGAGAGGGAGAGAGGGGGGGATGGGAGTGTGTGTGTAAGAGAGACAGAGTAGGGGATGGGAGAGATAGTGTGAGAGTGAGTAGGTGGTGGCAGAGAGAGCTCGTATAGGATGGAAGAGAGAGAGTGAGATTAGGGGATAGGAGAGTGAGAGAGACAGTAGGGGATGGGAGAGAGAGAGTGAGAGTAAGGGATGGGAGAGAGAGAGTAGAGAGGGAGAGGGAAAGAGATGGGGGGATGGGAGTGTGTGTGACAGATGTAGAGAGTAGGGGATTGGAGAGAAGAGAGTAGGGGATAAGAGTGCGTGTGAGAGATCTAAAGAGTAGGGGATGAGAGAGGAGAGAGGATGAGAGAGGTAGAGAGAGTAGGTGGTGGGAGAGGGAGAGTGAGAGAGAGAATGAAGGATGGGATAGGGGAGAGAGAGTGTGTAAGGGATGGGAGAGGGAGAGAGAGTAGGAAGAGAGAGAGAGGGTAGGGGATGGGAGAGAGAGTAGGGAGGATAGAGAGTAAGGAAGATGGAGAGTGATGTGTTTCCACATAGTGCATATGCACTATAGTGGATACACACTATGAGAAATCACCTAAAAATAGGAAAAAAGAAACTTTGGGGCCCATTCATCCATTCTCTACTTTTTGTCTATTATGCACTCTGTTATTCAGATAGAAATCACAGGTTTCAACATAGCAAACACTATTTCAACACTTTTGGAAGCTAGCGAACACCAAATTCAATCATTGGATACATGATTTGAAGACTTTTTGAATATTCCTTGTATAGAAAAGGTTAGTGCAATCTATTTTAAATATTGTTTGTTGATATATAAATACAAATTTGATTATAATTTGATATGTTGTTTAATATATAGTGAATTTATTGAAATTTGTATGTTTGAATGAAATGTTATTTTGGAATGGTTAGAAATTTGACAAGTCATTTGATATATATTGTGTTTTTATTCAAATAATTATATTTTTTTTATATATTTGAATAATTTTTAATTTACACATTTTAAGTAATTCAGATGTTTGAATAATTTTACATGTAGAAATCATCATCATGCCAAGAAAGAAACCAAAAACACAAACAAATGGAGAGAGAGAGAGAGAGAGAGAGAGAGAGAGAGAGAGAGAGAGAGAGAGAGAGAGAGAGAGAGAGAGAGAGAGAGAGAGAGAGAGAGATTTTGTAATTAAAAGAGATAAAATGAAATTACTACGTGAGCAAAGAAAATTGTAAAGCAATAATGAAGAATTGACTTTCGAAGAAGATCAAGAACCACCGGTACAAAGAAACAAAGAGGAATAATTGAAAAGACAAAGAGAACGAATGAGACTGTTACACTCAAGAAGACAATTGAATTGTGAAGCTACACCATCTTCCAATGTTGGAGTCATATCATCCGCTACACCATCTTCCAATGTTGGAGTCATATCCTCCACTACACCATCTTCCAATGTTGGAGTCATATTGTCCTCTACACCATATTCCAATGTTGAAGTCATATTGTCCTCTCATGTTGAAGAGACACTGATTTGTACATCTGACAATATACAAACTCAGTCATGTTATGTTGAAGGCACAACATCAACACATCAAGTAGGTGATATTCGATCTTTTACATCTTATTGTCAAGGCACATCATCTTTGGTTCAAGGTACGCAATACACTCGATCTTATGTTGATGTTCAAAATATTGAGGGAATGGAAGAGATTATAACACCTTCTAGAATTTATTTTAGAAGACTTAAATATTTGATTGATATTGATACTAACATTTTGAAATCAATGCCTGACAAGATTAGCAAGCATACTTGTCAAAGAAAAGTTAAGCATATGTGGAGATTATTTTTTGAAGAATTAAATATTATAGGTCAATGCCAATTATTTGTTGAAATGATGAGGAATTTGAAATTTAGGCCTATCATGAAAATTCTTGGGCTAAGAACAACGGACGATTCAAATGAAAAAAATATTGTAAAGAATCTAATGAGTGCTTATGACAAAGTGGGTTCTAAATCATGCACCAAAGATAGTAAAATCACAAGACAAGTACTTACATCGAAAATACTATGTAGCCAAATGAAGAAAGCTTGACTCATGAGAAAGAAAAGAAAAACATTAAAAATTGGTAGAGGTACTCTAAGGAGAGCCATGCTAAGGTGTGAGAGATTGGAAGATCCAACAAAAAATGAGTTATGGACATTTATGGTAGACTATCGTGAAAGGATAAAGAAATTAGTGAAGCCTTGAAATCATTGATTGAATATTTTTGAAAAAATAACACACATGTTTTCCCTAATTAAAGAGATGTTGTAAGAAGGAGGATTGGTAACCAAAATTGCGACCCACATTCAAAACATTTTTTGGACTCAACTCAAACACAATTTTTTGCAAAATTTATTAGTATGTATCCTCAAATTCAAATAATTCAAAGATTTTTTAAGATGGGTAAACCATTTTATGTGAAGATAAATCACACATTCACAACTTGTTGTTGTAGGATACATATTGAATTTTCTAACCATTTTGATGTTTTTAGGCATATATGCGTAGTTTTGCATTCTTAGTTTGTTTTGCAAGATTGTGACATGAATGAGCCACCAAGATCTTCAAGGGAATTCATATCCAACATTTTATGTGAAATAGGGGATGACCAAAAATTTTACAAGACATCATGCTTGGATGGTACGTACTTATTTTGTGGTTCTTTGCAACTTTTATCAACTTGTCAACATATGGATAGTACACATGCAATTGAAAATGAAATAGTAGATTATAAAAAATAGGGATGACTGTGAGTCAACTAAAAGTGTGGAAAAATGGGATATACGGTTTTGGACCCAATTGACACCTATCGTCCCCCACAAGCACCAAAAATGGTAGAGATGGATTCATCTATTGACTTTGACCACTTGTCAGATCTAGTACAACTTGGTAATATATATATATATATATTTATATATCTTTGTAATTTCAATATGTAACTTTATAACTGTTACCCAAGTATTTTATGAATTAATGACCGCATTTTGTACATTTGTCACTACAGGCCATGTTTTTGTTGTTATTGCACCTAGAGACAATCAAGAAGGGATAGATTATTATTTGTGTCATTGTGTTGAAGCCAAAAAAAAATTGGATCACTCGATTATAGATGGTGAAGGTTTAGAGTACCATGTCAGTGCGATGGTTGTAACAGGCACATGGCTTAGACAATATTCTATGAAGAACCCTAACTTGTGGTTATTTGAGGATTGGCAAATAGAGAAGAAGATTCTTCATTATTCAAACCTTGTTGTTGCATTAAATGTCCACTTGATAAAATATGGTGGAAAACCACATAATAAGATTCTTTGGAAAGTTCATGAGTTAGACTATGAGGCAATACTTGAGACATTAAAATGTCGAGCAAATCTAGTTGGCTGATTAGATTGAATAGGGGGAGAGAGAGAGAGAGAGAGAGAGAGAGAGAGAGAGAGAGCGAGAGAGAGAGAGAGAGAGAGGGCTAATTCTTATCTTAGATTTTTTACTGTGCTAATTCTTCATTTGCAGCTCACCAAAGAAGAGGGCTAATAAAGTTGACGCACAAGTGATAAAGGGTGAGATGATAAAATCATCTATGAAATGGTATTATCAATTCACATCCTCAATATTTAATAGTGTTCTTTGTCCAAGTACAATTGTATGTTAACCATCTTATGATAATGGGGCAGTGACATATATAGTTCTCTCTAAGGATAATGTAGCTATTTAAATCATGCATATTTGATGGCCATTTCCCTCTATTTTGTAGTCCTTTTTCACAACACTATTTCTAACATGGTGCTGTTCAAGTTCATGAATGATCACAATATCTGTGACTATACAACAAGTGTGTGTGTTTGATGCAAAGCGCTCCTATATTCCCCTAGGAACCACAACTCAACTTTGGGATTCTCCTTTATTCTTGGAATCTTCCTAAGGAATTAGACTCTACTAGGGTTCAAGAGGAGGTCTTTGACTTGGTAACATCTTCCTACAACCATGTCTAAGAGGTTATAACCCAAATCTTCAGTTTGTCTTCTAAACACTCACATTGTTCACTATGCACCTAGTGTACCTTGGTGCTTCCAACATACCGAAACTCATCCTTGGCTTCATACCATAACCCCAACACCTTCGATCATCTCAAAACATCCCATCTAACATGTTCCAACTCCTTGCACACTCTCAGAAACTCATCTCTTACGCTTTCTCTATTTTGCCTCTTCTAGGCTTGTTCCAACTAGCCCTTGCCAGTCACTCATTTGTTGTTTTCTCCAAATTTTCCCACAAATTCCTAAAATATTGAGTGATTAAAATACCCTTTTCCTCACTCTAAAATATACTCCAAAACCAACTACACTTTTTTTGTAAAATATCACTCACAACTGGCTATTTCAGTCTGCCAACTAGGCCTAGTTTAAGGCCATTTACAAAGCAACTCACAATCCCTTGACTTTTGGAAATCCCATGACCAACTCATAGTCTTAAGAGATGACTCAAATGCAAGGAGTCTTCTATTTTTTTCGTCTCATGATCAACATTACAATGGTTTTTACAATACCTTCCTTTCTAGCCTCTTTACCCTAGGGCTTTCTAGAAAGCTTACTTTGCAACATCTCTAGAACCCCAAAATGGTTGAAACACCTTCACTTTGGTTATATTAGATGACTTCCAACATAAAATGCAACTCTTGTTTGGAGAAAACACTAAATCCACCTTTGGAGCAATCACATACCCCTTTTTATGCACTCAAATTTTAGGGAAAACTATAAATTCATTAAGGCTTACATTAATGCTTTGATTATAATATGATCAATCTATGATCAAAACAAGATCACATGTCCATGATTAAACTCATTACAAGTTTTAATGACCTTTGAAGGCCATTTGTAACAATGAGAAAATAATAACATAAAGAGGTCAATTAGAGTTAATTTATGTCCTCAATTAGCATGTGTACAATAATTCACAAACCACTAATAGATGTTTGAACTACCCATAGCTAGGAATCCCTCCTAGAATTTGTGACAAAATTGAAGAGTAGTGAAGTTCTCAAGGAAAAATCCCGAAAGTAGTTCCAAAGACAAAAAAGAAGCTAAGCCCTATGTGTCATATTCTAAAGATAAAATCTCACCTCATGTTTTCCTTGAAGAATTTTCTCTTGATAAAAAAATGTGAAAAGAAAAGCTTCAACTACTAAAAGTAACCTTGACAAAACTACAAACTTGAAACCCCAAAAGAAGAAAATATATTGGCGTTGACCAGGGAGATTTTGACAAGGAAACCCAATAAGAGGAGGATTGAAAAATGTTACATGGAAAAAAATAAGAAAAATTAGTCTATCTTAGGAGAAAGGAGGTTGTTGAGATTTAGAAGTAAGAAAGACACTATGAAGAAAGTCAAAGAAGAGGAAGTGGCTTGTAAAGCAAAGAAAGAGTATACCTTTGTGAATCCTAAAAAACCATTAGTTCTAAGGAAAAAGATTATGAGAAAGAGGAATAAATTGAGGATTCAAAGGATGAAAATTCTACTCATACTTTAGTAAATCAAAGGAATGTGCAAGAAATGAGGAATTTAGAGTGTAATTCCCTACCCATGTAGGAACTAGGAAGAAAAACCCTATTCAAGAAAGCCAAATGCAGAGTGCTACTATTGAAGGAAATGTCATGGGTTATATTTAGACCCTACACAATAGAACTCTTGCATCAAAATAGGTCATTCCTAATACTATCTCAATGGAATAATTTTATTCTGTTGTCACTTCTATATGTATGCTACAAGATTGTCTAATACTCTAAAAAAAAAAAATAAGTACTTGAAAATAAGTACAAAGGAAGAAGAGAACAAGGATATTTAGGAAGAAGAGGATGAAGAAGGATAGAAAAGATAGCTTAAAGGCATCACCAAACACTGGGAGGATATCAATAGTTCTAAATGATTTTATGCTTTGTTAGTGTCGACAACACTACTATGGTTTTCTAGACTTGGTTGTTATCTTTCCATTTGTATAACATGCTTAAGAATTAAAAGGAATTCCTACTATTAGGTAGATAGGGTCGTGTTCCAGATAGTATGTTGAACCTTTCAATAGCTTTGTACCTTTCTCTACTCTATGTACTCAAGTTATTGGTAATTCTTATCATATCAAGCCTTCTTGGACTAATTCAAAATTTAGACATCTATTTTTTATCACCATAAACATGAATCAACTCAAAAACACTACCCTCCTTAAGGAAAATCTCTTCCTAATTGATTGTCCCCTCCCAATAACCCATGTTTTCACAACTTTATTTGATTTGGTGGCCACCAATCTCAAATTAGATCTTCATTTTATGGTTAGAAATATTTATAGAACTTAGATAAATGGAAACCCATGAAGAAAAAGTGAGCATTTCATGGAACAACCATGATTAGATGCAAAAAACTATCAAAATGCTTAAAAATAAGACTGTTATAGCCAACAATATAGAAATTTGATGAACAAAACTTCAAGCTAAACTGAGTAAAGAATCTCAAAACATGTCTGCTAAGATGTTACCAATCATTCCAACATGTGAAAGTACTCACAAAGCAAAGAGATCTTCAAATTACTCTTGAAACCAAGCACTTTCCTTCTATTTTTCTGAGATAGTCCGTACAATCTGTGTTTACAGTCCGTACAAAAAAAATATTTATAGACTTGGGAGATAGAAACTAACCCCCTTAACCAACTCCAACCGGTTTCACTTCCTATTCCTTCATTAAATTTAAACTATGGAGTTTCCCTCCAAAATGCCCATGTAGCCGTTATATTCAAGATTTAAATTTTTTAACTATTAAACTATGTTTTTAAAGACCTTTTTGAATCTTTTAACTTATCAAATGACATGCTAAGGTTATGATAACCTATAGGACCCTATCAAAGGACTCTCCTACCCTATGAAATCCCTAGATCCTATTCAATGGCTCAATTAAAAATTTTCCAACATTGAAATCCATCAAGACATCATATAACATTATGACTTTTTAATGCTTTCAAATTCCATGATTGGTTGAAGGATTTCCCAATTGACTCTAGGAGATTCTCCATGACCTTTGTGATGAATTGGACCTCCAATGTGCCTATGATAGGCATATGATGCTCTTGCATCATAGCCTAAGCTTCTCTTGAAACTTGTTTTATAGTTCTTAATTTCAAAATAGATATGACTTTTCCATTGTAACATGCAGGCACAAATCTCATAATTTTACTCATGTTCATCATCATCGCTTAATGGTGTAGGGGCATCAAGGTCATTCTATGAAGATAAATTCATTGAAGACACCAAGGAATAAGGATCCAATGGACTTCTAATATAGGGAGACTCTACCCTGTAAGTGGACTCCACTTCACAAGCCCAACCCTCAAATTTAGGGTACTCAAACAACTTGGATCAACACTTAGGAACTCGCTACCACCAATAGGCCTACAAAGGAAAATAATTCTTAGATGGTTTCAACACTCAAATTTTTAGATGGAAATGATTATTATAGACTCAAACCAACAAGAAAAATCTCAAACTTGAGGTTTCTCAACACTCAACAATCAAATCTCAAAACTGTTACCAACACTTCCTACTAGGACAATTTCTAGTTTTAATGGTCAAATTAACAAACCATAAAAAGGACCCCCTGTTATTTTTTCATTTTTAAATACTCTTCAACATCCCCTAATATATTCCAAAATATTAACCAACAACTCGGCTCCAGCATCAAGTTATGCCCACTTTGTGTCAAAGTCCTAAATGGCCAGTTTAGGATGGGTTACAAGGAAAACATAAAAAAATGGGTTCACAGACTTGGTTCAACCCCTTGGATCTCTTCTATATATCAAAATTTTCCTTCTACACCCTTCACTTGGGTCAAATTAATCAGTTTAGGAGCCTGATCCTTCTTTTTCCTTCAAATCTAGACCAGACAAAAGATTATGTTCAGTCTAGGGCTTGCTGGTAAAAATAGATGCCATGCTCCTACAGCCCTAAATATCTTCCATCTCAAATAACCCTCTCCTAACTTGTATTCCACAAAGCAACATTGAAATCCCACAGTGGGTTTGGAAGTTAGGATTCCAACTTGCTAAAACTCTCAAATTTGGAGTAAATCTGACCTACCTACACTAAAACTGATATAAATGGAATCCTAACTCAACCCTCTATCCAATGATATAAGACTTGTACCACCACCAATCCGTATAAGCTGTACATAATTGAAAAATAAGTAAAAAAGGCATAAAATTTGAGTTTTTTTATTGACCAATGTTGTCCACCATCCGTATAATGACCTTTTAAATGTGTGGGGATCTTAAGTACATGAATTTGAGTATTTATAACATCCATTTGGATGGTTGGAACACTATACAACCTCATGTTCAATTTGACAACTATTATTTACAAAAATTGCTCTTAGCAACTTTTGCACTTTTTTGCAATTTTTTGCACTTTTGTAGGTTTTTTTAGTGGTTTTGAGTCTATAATAATCATTTGGAATGATTAGGATTCATTTTGGTTGGTGGTTAGTTGAAATTCCAAAAAGTGTAAAATTTGCAAAGTTGCATTATCAACTTTTGCAACAATTTAGCAACTTTTAGGAAATAACCATAAATCTTTCTATATTCCTATATTCCTTTGAGGTTTTACTATTGCCAAAAATTTTCTAAGTCATAGAATTGAAATCAAGTGAAAAATGTAAAAATTGCACTTTTTGTGCAAAGTTGCATTGTTGAAAGTTGTAAAAGTTCCTCAAATTTACAACTTAGTGGAAAAAGGGTTGTGGGATCAAACTGTCTGCTCCGTTAGCTCTGGGTGACCAAGTAAACCCTATCCCCAACCTTGTCCTATCCCCTTCAGTACTGAAATATTCTCGGGCACGCCGAACCGGAATGTCCCTAAGGGTCACTAAATGCCATAGGGTTGTGATCTTTGACGAGGCATATCTTAGAGCTCGTGTGAGGTATGGATGTGATTCTAGTTCCTACAAGACTATGTTGTGGAGACCTACAATAACCTCTCTCACTTTTTGGAGATCACACTCTATTTTTATTTTACGACGCCATCTCAGGTGATGCTGAAACTTGTAGTATTGGCTAGTACAAAGTTTCCAACTACCAAATCTCTCTCACCTTTCATCGTGGGATCAAACTATCTACTCCATTAGCTCCAGGTGGCTAAGTAAACCCTATCCCCAACCTCATCCTATCCCATTCAACACTTGAACATTCTCAGGCACACTGAATCGAAATGTCCCTAAGGGTCACTAAATGCCATAGCGCTACGATCTTTGACGGGGCATATCTTAGAGCTCGTGTGAGGTATGGATGTAATTCTAGTTTCTATAAGACCTTGTTGTGGAGACCTACAATAACCTCTCTCACCTTTTGGAGATCACACTCTATATTAATTTTACGATGCCATCTCAGGTGATGCTGAAACTTGCAGCATTGGCTAGTATAAAGTTGCCAAGTGCCAAATCTCTCTCACCTTTCATCGTGGGATTGAACTATCTACTCTGTTAGCTCTAGGTGGTTAGGTAAACCCTATCCCCAACCTCATCCTATCCCCTTCAATGCTCGAACATTCTTGGGCATGCCGAACCAGAATGTCCCTAAGGGTCACTAAATGCCACAGGGCTGCAATCTTTTACAGGGCATATCTCAGAGCTCGTGTGAGGTATGGATGTGATTCTAGTTCCTACAGGACTATCTTGTAGAGACCTACAATAATATGTCTCACTTTTTGGAGATCACACTCTATTTTCATTTTACGATGCCATCTCGGGTGATGCTAAAACTTGCAGTATTGGCAAGTACAAAATTGCCAACTACCAAATCTCTCTCACCTTTCATCGTGGGATCAAACTATCTATTCTGTTAGCTCTGGGTGGCTGATTAAACCCTATCCCTAAACTTGTCCTATAGCCTTCAACGTTCAAATATTCTTGGGCACGTCAAACCAGAATGTCTCTAAGGGTCACTAAATATTGTAGGGTTGTGATCTTTGATGGGGTATATCTCGAAGGTTGTGTGAGGTATGGATGCAATTCTAGTTCCTATAGGACTATGTTGAGGAGACCTACAATAACCTCTCTCACTTTTTGGAGATCACACTCCATTTTTATTTTACAATGCCATCTTAGGTGATGCTAAAACTTGTAGTATTGGCCAGTACAAAGTAGCCAACTACCAGATCTCTCTCACCTTTCATCGTGGGATCAAATTGTCTATTCTGTTAGCTCTGGGTGGTTGAGTAAACCCTATCCCTAACCTTGTTCTATCCCCTTCAGTTCTAGAACATTCTTGGGCATGTCGAACCGGAATGTCCCTAAGGGTCACTAAATGCCATCCTCCTGTGATCTTTGACGGGGCATATCTCAGATCTCATGTGAGGTATGGATGCGATTCTAGTTCCTACAAGACAATGTTGCAGAGACCTACAATAATCTCTCTCACTTTTTGGAGATCACACTCTATTTTCATTTTACGATGCCATCTCAGGTGATGCTAAAACTTGCAGTATTGGCTAATACAAAGTTGCCAACTGCCAAATCTCTCTCACCTTTCATCATGGGATCAAACTATCTACTCCAGTAGCTTCAGGTGGCTGGGTAAACCCTATTCCCAACCTTGTCATATCCCCTTTAGCGCTCGAATGTTCTTGGGCACACCGAACCAGAATGTCCCTAAGGGTCACTAAATGCCATAGGGCTGCAATATTTGAAGGGGCATATCTCGGAGCTCATGTGAGGTATGGATGAGATTCTAGTTCCTATAGGACCATGTTGCGGAGACCTACAATAATCTCTCTCACTTTTTGGATATCACACTCTATTTTCATTTTACGATGCCATCTCAAGTGATGCTAAAACTTGCAGTATTGGCCAATATAAAGTTGCCAACTACCAAATCTCTCTCACCTTTCATTGTGGGATCGAACTATCTGATGTGTTAGCTCCGGGTTGTTTAGGAGTCTTTCAGACCTTCAAAATTGACTTGTAACTTTTTATGCCAACTTCAAAAACAAGAAATTTTATTACATTAAATCTAGGCCTTATCTTTCAACAAAAAGTTATTAGCATTCTTATTTAGCCCCATCCAAAGTTTTGAGAAAGGTCTAAGAATAATTTGTGTTGAAATGTAAACTTAATTTTAATAGTAACCTAATGGAAATTCAAGGTTGACATTGTCCATGAACATATCATTGCTCAATCAACCTTGTCCTCTCCAATTTGGAGTTCTCCCTTGTCTACCAAATTAGTCTAGAAAAAAAATAAAAAAAGCCTAATCATTCTCAAATTGATTATGTTTGAGAAGGGTACATTGCACTCACCTTCAAGGTGTGAGTCTCTTTGTAATGACAACATTGCTCTCACAAAAGCCATAATATTGAAACCCAATGAATGCATGGAAATACCACATTTTAGGTCATGTTTCTAATGGCTTCTTGTTTACTCATTTTTTTTATATTCATTACACATCCAAATTGTCACCAACTATGTAACTCTCTATCCTCCACTAAAAACATCAAATTGCTAGAGGTAACTCATTGTTTTGTGTTGTTTATCATGACTAGGGATGATAAGAGTATGCGCAGATATAAAATATTTTCTACAAAATATAAATATATTCCTATGTGACAATGAATAATCAATATTGACTAACTTTAAAGATGTTAAGAAAAAGGGGAAATTTAGTTAAAAACATTGATAACTTGTTAATGAAGATAAAATATTGAATGGACTTATATCAAAGGTAGTGATGTAAAAATAGAAGATATGAGTCAAAGGGGGAGAAATGAACTACTTTTGAATGCTACTCAGGGACAGAAGTGTTATAGTTAAGATATGAGTCAAGTAGAGACATGAAGTAGAGAAGTGTTGCAAGGAGGAGATGAAGGGTTTATTAGTTCTATCAGTATTTTCATAAGGGGGAATATATAATAGAAAAAAGTGGAAACATTATTGTGTTTCATCATAATTTGAAGATGATAAATATTGTTGAGTAGAGGAGATTTGAGGCCATGCACCAATTATCTAGTAATTACTTTGAAAACCAAACCTAGTGTGACCTTATTAGGTCTATGTACTTTACAATGGTTAGGTGATACAGGAATGGAATTGGGAATCTAGGCTTTGTAGTATTAAATAAAATTCAAAAGGGTATCTGAATCCACCCATAGAATAGTTAGATTTCAAACTAAGAGGAATTTAAGTCTAGAAAATCAGAGTAGGGGACCTATAAGCAATTCTATGATAGTCAACATTTTGTACTGTATGATAATTAAAGGGTTAAACCAAGATTTGATTCTCAATTAGTTCAACATAAGGAAGGTGTCCCGCTAGAAACTTGGGGTTGGTGAAGCCATTGGTGAAGAGTTACAGTTATTGGCTTGGAATAGGGCTAGTATCCCTAAAACAAACAGGTGCAAGATCTTGATTGGAGTACTCACCTTGGAGGAGTTCAAAAATGACCCTATCACTTTCGATAGGCCACAAAAATGATATCCTAAAGGAGTAAGATATTAGGAAGGCCACAAGTTTAGTTTGGTAGATTAGGAATAAGAAAGTGCTTAAACCTCACTTCTTGCTCAACATCTCTGCATTAGTGAGGGGGAGATGAAGAGGATAGATGGCTACATAGATATGGAAAAAATAGAAATATAAAGAGGGGGGGGGGGGGGGGGGGGGGAATAAGAGAGAGTGAGATGCAAGGATAACATGAGCCAAAACTACCAAATTGCAGTGCTTGAATCCTTCATTAGAAAATCGACACCCAAATTTGAATACAAGTCTACAAAACAACATGTTCCTTCCACTTGTCATACTCTTTTATTTCCTTTTAAAGATTCTCTATGATTTTCCATAACATGCATTGTAAATTTGTTAACAAGTATAGCTCCCTCTTACAAGTATCTTATATGTCATCTTAGATTCGTCCCCCTCTCATGTGAGATATCCCTCTTTCTTATACATCACAACTATTTATTAAACTTTTATTTTTACCTTAATCTAGTTACTATAGAATAATAACAACACATTCCAATCAATTGGTGACTATGTTACAATCATTAATGTATGAAAACACTTAAAACTATCAGTGATTATGTTACATTTATGATTTTAAAATGACTTTTTTTTTGCAAATAATCCATCTTTTCTCTACTATCTCTAACATTTTTCAATTGATGATAAAGCATGGTGGTTATATATTGAAGCTCAACAAGCTAATTGTGTTTTTTCTTCTTGTCTATATTCTTTTTGTAACAATGATTCTTTCTTCTACACAAACTTTATGACCACTTGTGATCAAATTTTTATCTTATTTTTAACATAAATGTTTAGAGAACTTTTGATCTAATTTTGTTGGATAGAGTAATTTCAAACTACTTATTTCTTTAATGGAGTTCATAATAAATCTCAAGGTTCTCATTTAGGTGACCAATTGCCAGCAAGTCCACGAATATCGCCTGATAAAGTTTATTGCTAGGAGGTCCTAATCGATATTGACTGATAAAGTTTATTACCAATAAATATTGTATCAAAAATTCAAACTAATTAGGTATTGAATTAAACTTGATAAACAAATGATAGAGAAGGAAAACTTTAAACATGAACAAGATCATTAATCATATGACAATGACATATTGCAAATGATTAACTTATGCTTAAACAATGATAAAGTTTATTGTTAATCAATATTCTATCAAAGTTTTGAATAGATTAGGTATTGAATTTAATGTCATAGATAAAAATATCTAATTTAATGTCATACATGCACATATCTAATTTAATGTCATACATGAACATATCTAATTTAATTTCATACATGAACAAACATATAATATAAAATGATAACCAATAATGTCATGCACATTAAGAAACACATAATATATTATGATAACCAATAATGTCATAACTCGAATAATGTCATACATCAAATATAGAATGTCATATACATCAAATGTGTATCGAATATGTCCACCGATGCCTTTATATATACATGTCTAGATCAACTATATCTTTTCCTTCCCACAAGGGGAAGGAAACAAGTCTCTTGACGTCCTCTACCATTGTGTGGAGGGAGATGGTGGAGATGACGAGGTTCTCCTAACACGCTCACTCGACCTCTTATTGGGGCTTTTCTCCAACTCCAACTGATACAAAGAAAGTAGATATGAATCAATATTTATTGTACATTGAAATAAAATATATATTTACACACAAAATCAATTATTTTCTTACCACCATCAAATAGTCACTTTGTAAGTCCACCTCGAATGCTCGTGGATGATCAGGCATGACAAGACCCTACAACAATTCAATAAATATAATCACTTATAAATAACATTAGAAATTTTGAGACTAACTATTATAAACAAAAACTAAAATGAAGAAAATTCTTTCATACCTCTGTCAATGGCTATGAGCTAGCCATAGCTAAGGCCACTCCACTATCAATAGACTGTCGCAGATGAGGAGCTGTGTCCACCATCATGAGCTGCATGTCATACAATACATGTTACATCTAACATGAAATAAATATAATCAAATGAATTAAATTAACATGAAACAACTATACCTTTGTGAAGCTTCTATGATGTCTGTGCTCCGAGTCTATAGTAAAGGTTGAGGGTCCTATGGAGAACCGATGCACATGCATAAATTTTGTTTCAATCCTTAATATGATTACATAATAAATATATGTATTAATTAAAATGATTAAATTGATACATACCTCTGGACTCGTGAAGGGACAAAAAATGGGCCTGAAGGATCGCTGCTAGGCCCAACAACACTTTGACCCTGAATTTTGAACAATGTCAATAGATGCTAATTAATTAATATTCACTATACATATGAAATGTGATCAAATTAGTAAATTATAATTTTGATTTACCTATGTCAATGCCAAATGTGTCATTCAGGAACTGATCGGTGACAAGCCCATCATTCACACCATCTCCAACATGAGTGTCAAATGTGCATAGGGATCCGCATGAAGTGCACATGTGACAATCATGCACAGAAGGCTCCCCCTCAACTAATGGGCTTGTGGAATGGATGAGGGTCTACGTCAAAGCATTAATAGTCCCTAGAGCGCTAGCCTCTACATGTTCCTTCACAATTGAAGGAATAGTCACATGCTCGAGCTATGGCTTGACCACAGGTGCCCTAACTACATTAGGTTCATGATGTGCTCTCGACCTCTCAAATGATGATCCCCCACCTCTACCCTAGGAGTCTAATATATCAAAATAATTGGGGATCTCCCCAAGGAGAAACTCACAATATAATTTCTTCAAAAAATACATTGGGACCTCGTGATTGTTGCAAGGAGGGGCATCAAAAACCATCCTCCATCTATCCCAAAAATTATTTCTAATAGCATCTTGTATGCACCAATGGATGGGGAATCATTTAGTACCCTCTCTAACAGTATTTTTCTCATTGGGTTTTCTAAATAATGCACATATACTACCTTTTGGTATTTCTTTTTTTTTAACATCTTCATATGAAAATTTATTTGCATAAAATATTTTTTGTTCATCCCTCTTAACCTGCCAAATATCTAACTGACCACTAACTGAGGCTATTTGGGTGTTAATGGATTCGAGGGATGATGCCAATTGAGCCCTCATTGGATTGGTTTGTCTAGATTCTTTCAACCGAGCAATGACTCTTTCTAATTCAGTTTTGCCTCTCTCTATTTCATTTATTATATTTTCTTGTGTGCTTGGCAGAGGTCTTGCAATTGGTTTGAGTTGTGGAATTTGTTGTTCTTCTTGAGGAGGGTTTTAGTTTTGATGTTCTTGATGGTTTTGAGGTTCTTGTGGATTTGCCAGTTGATTATGGACATTTCCTGATAAAAAGTCAATTGAAATCCAAATAAATAAACAAATCTAAATGAAATTTGTAAAAACCCTACAAAACAATATAAAAAACCTACAAAACAATATGAAAAACATCTCAAACAATGAAAAGTTAAGTTTATATCACTTACGGCATCGTCGTGGGTGCGCTTGTGGTCTTGGATTTCGTCGACGAGGAGGCATTTTGGCAAAGGATGGTGAAAATGTTGGATTTTTAACTCGTGTACATGCTGCTCTTTGTAGGAATAGCAGAAAATGCTGATGAAAATGATGGGTTGTGGGTGTGCAGCCCATCATATATACTTTTTTTATTTTCCTAATAACACGTACATGCTATAGCACATACACACTATTGAAAATAGTGAAAAAAAAAAAAAAAAACTTGTCACCTTTTTGGCACCAGAACTCATTGCATATGCCCACTTGTCTCATGCAAAAGTTAGACAATGTATCTTCTCTACTCAGCTTGTATGCTAAAACTTCAAAATCTCAAAATTTACAAAAAAATGATGAAGTTACCTTAATAATTTTACTCCCCCTGATTAAATACTTCACTTTAGTTCTATGACTCCTCCTAAGTAGATATATGTCTTGAAAAAATCTTCAAATTTCAAAATTTATATAATCCTCCTTTTTGATGCTTATGTCATTTGGGTGGTACAATTATAGTGTGTTTTTCCAAAAATGGCTTATGCAATTGTATGATGATTCCCAATGTGGAATCCCAATTATCTCTTGCTACATCTAGTGTTTGAATCTAGATTTCTAGTTGGGAAGCCATATCAACTAAGCTTTCATGAGTAGAAATATGTGGATCTTGTTTAATCAAGGCTTCTTTGTGGGCTTATTTCTTTTGTAGAACTTCCATGTGTGGATTTAACATGGATTGTATGCTGATCAGAGTAGATCTAATATTTGCATGCTTTCCTTGTAGCTTAGTAGGCCTAGTCTATGTCAGCATCAATATCTAAAAATATAATTGGCTAGTTGAAGGACACACATTTAATGAATTTCCAATTGATTTCAACTCTTCTTGCAACTTTTTAATTGTTTGTTGAGTCTTGTGGATAAAGATATCAATATCACATAATTTTCTATACAAAGAATAAATGTGACCCAAAACTATCTTCACATTCTCTATCTTAGTTTCTCAGTCAACTTGGCTAAGGGAAATAACACTAAATATCTTATCCATAACTATGATGTGGAATTTTCTCTTTAACCATTGTAATAAATTAACATTGGTCTCTATATCTTCATCTTTTATCTTGGCAACCATATGGACAAGTTTCTCTATGATAGGCTCATCAGTTAATGAACCAAAGAGACTAAAAGCATCAAGGAATATGTCTTTTATTTCAAAAAAAATGCTTTTTCTTATGCTCTCTCCTTAAAATTTCTTTCCTTTTCATTCTTTATAGAGCCTCTTGAAGAGCATTCATTTCTTCAAGTGTGATTGTGGTTAGATCAAGTGCTTGTAAGACAATAACCTCATCCAAACCTACATCCTCAAGTGATGTAGCATCAACACTTTGTGGTGTGTTGGAACTTGGCCTTGAAATGTGCAATGGAGTAGCTTGTGTACTTGACCTTTGAAGAGTCTGGCTATTGGGAGGAGGTGTAGTGATTGGTAAGCTAACTGATGTCCCTATTGAAATTTTCTTCTCTGGCTTAATAGCCATCTTAAGATATTTTTTCTTCTCATCCTCTTTTTGTTTTGCACCCTGTTGATTTGCACTACTTTCTAGTGGGGAAACTATTGGATGTTGTTTCTAATCATTTTTCTTCTCATTTCCCTCTACATCAACTTCCACAATAGCTATTAATCTTGAACTTGATAGATCTGGCAGTGATATGATAGACGGTACTGCATCCTTCTCTTTCATCTCAATGATAACTATTTGCATTAGAGATGGGCTTAATTTAGCTTTGCTTTTTGTTCAAGGATTATACTTTGAGTTGTGACATGTTCTTGTGGGTCATTATCTTTCACCTTTTCCAATACTTGATAGCACTAAAGATATATCTTTTTGTTGCTCATTCTTAGCAGATGCAACCTTAGCCTATTAAGGTTCATCAATCCTTACCAATACAAGATTTGTGCTTGGTAGAGGAGTATTGGTGGATTCCTATTGCAATTTCTTAATGTCTCCTCACTCAGTTGATTAACATTCTATGTAGAATTATCAAGTAGGTCTTAAATAGTGACAAATTCTTGCTCTGCATATGTGGGACTAGTGATTGGCACTTGAGCATCCTATGCATCTTGTGCAATGTTCTCTACATTTAGCTTAGCCAGATGTCATCTTTTACTTCTATTGTTGTTGTGTCCTCTATTTCTTGGTCTCCCTTCTCTTCCACATCTTTGGTGGATAACGCATAGATGACTTTCCATAGAAACTTTCTTTGGATTACCACCTCTTCTACTTTATTCCTCAAAATATTAAATGCTCAGTACTTGGGAGAAAATCTCCCTTTATTTTTATCTACAACCTTTGTAATCATTTTTTTGTCAAGTTCATGCATAATTGTGGCTAGAGTAGCCTCTCTAATTTTGTTTTCTATCTCCAAACAAAACTTCCACTTTTGTTCAACTCTCTCATATAAACCTTTACAAATAGAGCCTCTTCTAAATTATGCTTATACTCACTCCCTATCTTATCAAATTAAAATGTGAAAATTTTGACAAATCTGAATTGGGCTTTACATTTTCACATAAATTATCTATGTCAGATATGAGATTGTGGCTTACCACTTTGAATTGACTTAAGCCATCTAATTTTCATTTCTCATCATCTAATTCCTCATGAAATTTCAAACTTCTCTTCAATCTCTTAGTAGGCATGTTCAACTCTACTATATCACTTTCCCTTATGCCTTTAGCCTTGGTTTGTTTGGCTTTTGTAGTGTCATGGGCAACTGCAAGAAGTTGGGTCTCAATTTCGTAGAAGTCAAATCCGCAAAATTGTACTTCTCAAAAATGGGTACCCTATTTTTAAAACTCATATTGGGTGCTTGAGGCACTTAAAAATTGGGCACTCGATTTCAAAAACTAATATAACCCCCGATTTTGGCATTTTTGAAGTCATTTTCATGACTTCAAAAATGGGAGCCCGATTAGAGACAGATATAGGAGCTTGATTTTAGCTTTACTAGTATTTTAATATGTTTTGTACTATTTTACCTAATTTTTTTCAGTTTTACATTTTATATGTACATTAATTTTTTATTTTTTTCAATTTTAATATATACGTAAAATTGTAAATTTACATTATTAATGAGTATATGTTTAGATTATTGTATTTATTAATAAAAATATACTTTCGTAAATGTTCATTTAAAAAATTATTATTTTAGATGTTTTGAAATGTATTTAATTTATGTATTTATTTCAATGTTGAATGATTCTAATTAGATGTAAATTCATTGTTTAAACATGCAACTACAAATAAATATAACCTCGACCTGTAACCATATAACCTCAACCTAAGTTCATTGTTTAAACTATAACCTCAACCTAACCATGTATAGTTATGTACAATTTAAAACCCTAAACATATATAACTAAGTACTTAATCATGTAACACCCCGCCAAGGGATCCAAACACAAAACTTAGTATTTAATGATTTTACTTAAATTTTATTGTACTTTGTTTCATGGATAGAAAATGGATGATGTAAACTATTTTATAAATGTATATTCTTTCAGCCTTTCATACCCTATGACATGTACAGTAGATGATTGTGCATTCCAAATTAATTTGCCAAGTGGCATTTTAAACTAATGTATATTTTTTAAATTGATTGAACTCAAGTAGTTATTCTTTCATGTGGATGTGTAATTTAAATTTTACTTTTCTAGTAATTATAATAATTTAAAAATGAAATGTAAATGTGCTCGTTAAGGAATGTAATCTCTTATGTTTTTAATAAATGTAAATTATTGTATGTATGTTATTTCTTTCTTAATAAAGCGTTTGATTAGTTCTTTGGATCCCTTGGCTGGGCGTCATTTAGGATTAACTATAATCCCAATTTTATCTAAAAATCTAATCATAACCCTTACTATCATCCTAACCATAATCTTAATTTGCTAAAACCTACACCAGGTGATATATAAATAATTAAATAACTAGATCCTAAGAACCAAGTACTAATTTTATAAATGTCAAACCATAATTGTAACCTTATTTATGATAAACTAAATTATCCTAGAGGAGCATCATATCTGCATATACATGTCATACATGTGAATCTAAAAAAACTTACATATCTAATTACATCATTTATTGCATAGGAAGGATTTAAAATTTTCATTATATTATCCATGCATATCATATCAAAAGAATCATATAGAGATATGTCATTTACTACATCTATCATAGATAATCAAGAAAGGTACTTAGGTAAATTTATATATAACACTATATTATAAGAAAAGAAAAACACCATATAGGAGAATCTCATGTATAAACTAAAAAAATTTACCATGACACATGTAATGAGATCAAATAATATTTGTAAGATTCATCACATATACTATCAATGTATGGGGGTGATATAATCAAAATACCAAAAAATGAGTGATTTCGAAGCATTATATCTTAATTTATCACTAAAATAAACTAACCCCTGGGTAACCCTAAACCAAATTGAATATGATCAAACTAGATTGAAAGCTAACCCTAGCCATTAACTAATTAATATTATACTTATAAACTAATTTAAATTAAACCATGATCATAAACCTAATTATATATCCCAACGGAATAGTACAAACCAAATATAACCTTGAATCCTTTCCCCAACCATTAACCAAATTGAACCCTTACCCTAAGATTGAACCAAGTTAAAAATTGACCTTAAGACTAAATCAAATCACCCTAAAATTAAACCTAACTCAATAATATATTCAACACTTTAAAAAAAAATTTAAACATAACATTTTTGAATTAATGTTGGTTTTTAATGTAAAAGCTCTAACTATAATTCTATCTCTAAAACCAAATTTAACACTTTAAAACTTAATTCAATTTATTAACTCTTCTCCTAATTGAAACCTAATTAAATAGTAAACCAAATTGAACCCTAATCCTAAAACTAATTAACCATTGATATCAAGGTCTCAAAATGATACATCATAAAAAAATTATAAGAGAAGAACGAATCAGGCATCTACTTAAATAAGCCTCCCTCATCATCAAGAGGTGGAGGTGGAACATCAGTGCAAGTAGGAGGGACTACACCCTTGGATGCCTAAGAATATATCTAGAGAAGTGAATAACTTCTCTTTCCACTAGATGCCTAAACTTTTACATCCTAAGTGAGTATTCATCATAATAGTAAACCTTGCTAGCTTAGATGACCACCAATGTCTAGACTATCACCTAGTACTATGCTACCAATATTGTCTAGAGTCCCCTAATGAAATCTTCTTATGTGGGCTCTCCTTTAGCTTCCTGCTCCAGAGGCCCAATAAAAAATATCAGTAATTTAATATTTAAAAAAAAAAAAAAAAAGGGGGGCATTGATTCATTAATTAATCCTAACATAATTAATCAAATCAAGTTTTTAAATCCTATGGCTAGAACTATATGCATTATTTAAAATGATCAATTATCCATATCATCACTAATGGAAAATAAAATTAATTTGTACGAATAAAGCTTAATCATGTATTCATCAATCAAGGACTCAACCTCCACCACTCATGGAGAATAAATCCAAACCATTGAACTCCTAGAGATTTCTATATATGTGCCATCAACTCAAGCTTTTGAGATATCTACATCTTTTATAATAAGGTTATGCAAATCATTCTAGGTGATTTGCAAGTGCTTCTGAGTGAATTATGGGCATTTTCAAGAGCTAATCCATATTACAAGATCATAATCTCATTACACTTTATAGCTTTCTAGAATCACATAGGATTTTTTTAGTGTGACTTGAGTTCACATGATTACATCCATTTTATGATTACATGTGTCTAATTTACAAAATATTAAACCTTGACATTAAATTTTAAATTCTAATTATGTCAAGTCAGAACCCTTATCCTAAACCTTTATATCCTAAATTCTTAACCCTTAGACTAACTAAATTATCCTAAATGGTAAACCTTTATCCTAAAAATAATCATAAATGTTAAGCCCTTCTCCTAATTCTAAATAAAAATATTAAGCTTAAATGTTAAACCCTAATCTTTACCTTAACTACGATTTACATGTATAAGGTTGGGGTTTAACATTTAACATTTAAGATTAGGATCTAGTATTAGGATTTGTATTCAATTCTAGAATATAAATAGGATCTAAACTATTATAATTTAGATTTATGGTTAAGGTTTATAATTAATATTTATGATTAAGGTTTATGATTAAGGTTTATAATTAAGGTTTATATCTAGCAACTCATTAAAACACATTAAGAAAAATGATAATTTATGAAGTTTAAGTATTTATACTAGAATTAGGATTATGATTAGAATTAGGATTATTATATGGTTAGGGATACGGTTCATGTATTAGTTCATTAGGACATGATCTAGACTTATAGTTTGCATTAAAAATCGGATAATATTTAGCATTCAAACTATAATCATAAATAATTTTAAAATCAAATCATAATTCTATTTCAAAGCTTTCATTCTAATTGTAATGTTAACTCTCATCCTAACATCATCTATTATATATCCTTTAAATAATAGGACCATAATAAATATCTGAAACCTAAATATAATTCTAACTAAAACCATAATCCTAAGTAAGTTCCCTAACATTAAAGGACCATAATCATTATAATAATCTTAAGCTTAGTCATCATGAAAACCATAAACATAACAAAAATTGTAAACCATAACCTTACCATAATCTTAACTTTGTTTGATCCTAAGATGAACATATAATCTATAATGAGAATACAATCCCCTAGTGTCACAAAATAAGTGTACATAAAAGCAAAATTAGCTAGGTGGCTCCTGTTTTAAGAAAAAAAACCTTGAACTAACCTATATATAGTTTTTTGGAGCATTATTTTATGATTAGACTTAAATTCAGTATTTAATGTTCAATTTGACTTAACTGTTTAACTTTATTTATTTAATTGATATGATTTTAATAAAGATATGCACATTTATATCTAGTTGATATTTTAGATTTAAATTTTATTAAATTTTAATTTTGTCATTTTTTATTTTGTTTAAACATATATATAGATTATATTTGATGGACCCGCTGCCACCCCTTCCCCCTCCCACACCCCCGCCTCCGCCCCCTCCATCTCCACCTCCACCACCCACCGCAGATGAACTCTATGAGAGCATGAGGCATAACCTTAATGGCCTCATGCATGATATAGAGGCTATCTGACATGAGACCCACCCCCCTCCTCACATACTACATCTTGCAGATAGCATGCAAGACATTGATTCTGACATTGATTCATTTAGATCATTTAGATTCTAACACTGATTCATTTAGATCATGAAGGGAAAGCATGTGTGCCTTCTATTCTGATGGCTTATCATATAAATAGGTTCATAACCTCAATATAGGTAAAGGGAATTTTAAAAGTTAGTTTTTAAACCCTAAGATAGGTGAGAAAATTAATGAGAAGAAACCTTGCATTTCCATTAGGTGGTGTACACATCCACATATAGAAGCACATTTTTGGGAGCAATTGTGGATGGTATTTAACCATATACCACAAGCTAACCATGAGGTGCCCATGTACTTCTTTAGGAAGCTATGGGTTGAGTTTGAATTGGGTTTGAAACCCAATTATTTTGATATGAAAGCATTTTAGGGGTTTGGTGGAGGGATGCCTCAGAATAGGCTTGGGGCAAAGTTGAGTGATAGAACAAGCAACTAAAGGCGAGCTCAGCCCCTTGTACCTCTTCCTGCACTTGTTGTGCCTACTCCTCAGCATCATCAAGAAATATCATCTACTCTTACCCATTTGAGTGCCCTTTCGGAAAATTTAGTATAGTAGTGGACGTAGGTGACACATGCTCCTCCACTTGGACATATTTGTACTAGCTATGGAGGCATATGCATAGGCCTCCAGAGAGATGCTAATGCAGCATAGGATGACCATTATGCTTAGGGTGCTAATTTTGATGATGATGTATACATTGCCCATGGTGATGGTAGTGACGAGATAGATGTGTCATCATTTTTTGACCTTATGCAACATGGAGAGCCTAGAGAGAGTCAAGAGCAGCAGGTAAAATTTTAATTTTTATTTAAATATAAAGTACACATAATTATTTACTTTCTAGATACATGTGTAATTGTATTAACCATATTAATTTGTACTTTTCAAATAATAGAGGATGGATGATATTGTTCCTCCTTGGAGGCAATATAGTCCTTTTTGAAGACCTGCAAATGTTGGCATCCCTTAAACAATATGCACTTTGAATTACACTATAAAAATGTACATTTGAACTCGAATTTAATAAAGTGTGCTCATATGTTCTTTTTATCTGATTTTGTAGGGATTGTTTGTAGCTACATAGTTTGATGTTAGTATAGGTCATACTCCAGTTACCACTGAGGCACAACCTCAAATACATATGATATGAACTTTTGAATAAAGACAAATAATTTGTACTATTTTTATGTATGTAAATTTTTATTAACTTATAATCTAAAAAATTTAGACTCACATGTACATATATATTTTATGTGTTTTGATTTTATGAATAGGAGACATATCGTACTCATCCATACAAGCCTTGATATAGCCTATTTTCGACTCCATCTTATGATCATCATGCTAACATACCTGTAGACACATCTATGATATTGGCTACTACTCAAGTATCATATATATACATGTTAAATTTATAGTGTGTAAACAATTAGTGTACAAATTATGTACTTTTTAGTTTGCATACTTTGTAATTATTCATGTATATATAATTTTGACTAAACATTTATGTATCCATAATTTTAGGATTATGTCACCATGAGTGTTGCTGAGAGCACAAGACTGAGCTAGATGGAGGTACCTACATTGTCCTTTGAGGTTAGTATTGTGATTTATGTAAATAATGTATAGTTCATTATGCTCTAAAATCAAATTTTAAAAATGTATGTATTGTAAATTACAGGACCTCACCACTGTTGCATTTGGTAGTTTTCATAGTGAGCCTCCTCCCGTTACTAAGGGACACCTATCTCATGTGGTATTTTTTTTATTATGTAGTGAATATTTAATTTATTTACAAGCTAGATTTTGAAACCCATTTAAATTAAGCATGTACATAATGGGACGTGCCTCATTTTACACATGGTGATCCATCTACCTCATAAGGTGTTCTAGATGATGAGATAGCTCATATTACACATGACGATCCATCTAAGTCTTCTTTGCATGGAGTAAAGAGAACATTCAATTAGATAGATTAGGTCTTGTTGGCACCTGTAGATTGTGTTTTATGATGTATATTGTTTATGATGTATCTTTTAATTTCATAGATCATGTTATGATGTAGGTTAGACCATGTACTATTTTTTTATGACTTCTTATCATGCTTGTGCATGTGGTATGTTTTAAGTATTCAAACCATTTTCTTTATTCTGACATATTTTATTCATGAACATATGACACATATTGTAAGTCTATATGCTAGATGAACAATAATTTTAACTATTTATAGAGCATTAGTACCAATATAAAAAATATTATTGGATAAATATCACATCAAATTTATGCTTTGAGATTCATACAAATAAAATTGACCTACTAGATTAAAAATTGTATGGATAATGTACCTAAAAATGTATAATAAGTGATCTTAATGTGTTGTTTGGTAATGTAAGACTCATTATTACCTAACAATACCTATTATGTTCTAACTTAAACATATCAATACCTATCCGAACCTATAACAGACTTAATGACCTACTAGGACTCCTATGTCCCCTTAAGACACACATGTATGGATAATGTACCTAACAATGTATCATAAGTGATCTTAATGTTTTGTTTGGTAATGTAAGACTCATTATTACCTAACAATACCTATTATGTCCTACTAAACATATCAATACCTATCATAACCTATAACAGACATAATGACCTATTAGGACTCCTATGTCCCCTTAAGACACACATGTATAGATAACATACCTAAAAATGTATCATAAGTGATCTTAACGTGTTGTTTTTGTAATGTAAGACTCATTATTACCTAAAAATACCCATTATGTTCTAGTAAACATGTCAATACCTATCAGAACCTATAATAGACATAATCACCTATTAGGACTCCTTTGTCCCCTTAAGACACACATGTATGGATAATGTACCTAACAATGTATCATAAGTAATCTTAATGTGTTTTTTGGTAATTTAAGACTCATTATTACCTAATAAGACCTATTATATCCTAATAATACATATTAAGACCTATTAGAACCTATAAAAATTATTATGACCTATTAGGACTCATATGTCCCCTTAAGACACACATGTATGGATAACGTACCTAACAATGTATCATAAGTGATCATAATGTGTTGTTTGGTAATGTAAGACTCATTATTACCTAATAAGACCTATTATATCCTAATAATACATATAAAAACTTATTAGAACCTATAAAAATTGTAATGACCTATTAGGACTCCTATGTCCCCTTAAGACACGCATGTATGGATAACGTACCTAACGATGTATCATAAGTGAATTTAATGTGTTTTTTTGATAATGTAAGACTCATTATAATCTAATAAGACCTATTATATCCTAATAATACATATTAAGACTTATTAGAACCTATAAAAATTATTATGACATATTAGGACTCCTATGTCCCTTTAAGACACACATGTATGGATAACATACCTAACAATGTATCATAAGTGATCTTAATGTGTTGTTTGGTAATGTAAGACTCATTATTACCTAATAAGACCTATTATATCCTAATAATACATATTAAAACTTATTAGAAACTATAAAAATTATAATGACCTATTAGGACTCCTATGTCCCCTTAAGACACACATGTATGGATAACGTACCTAACAATGTATCATAAGTGATCTTAATGTGTTGTTTGGTAATGCAGGAGTCATTATCACCTAAAAAAACCTATTATGTTCTATTAAACATATCAATACCTATCATAAGCTATAACATACATAATGACCTATTAGGACTACTATGTCCCCTTAAGACACACATGTATGGATAATGTACCTAAAAATGTATCATAAGTGATCTTAATGTGTTGTTTGGTAATGTAAGACTCATTATTAACTAACAATACCTATTATGTGCTAGTAATTATATCAATACCTATTATAACCTATAGCAAACATAATGAACTAGTAGGACTCCTTAGGTCCCCTTAACATATATATGGATAAAAATACCTAGAAATGTACCATAAGAGGTCCTTATGTGTCATTTGGTAATGTAAGACTCATTATTACCTAATAAGACCTCATTATTACATAACACACATTATTACCTAGTAAGACTTATTATTACATAGCACACATTATGACTTGGTAGGACTCACTATCTCCCTTTAAGACCCATTAGAAACCCTTATAATCCATCAAAACCTCTTAGAAACTTCTTGGAAACCTCTTGGACTCTCTCACTATCTTCATCCTTCCCTCCCTCTCACTTAACATGGTTAACATGGTTAATCATACATGTCAATTATCAACATAACAATAACATATAATCTATACAATGAGTAATGATATTTAAATTATCATGTACAAGTGACTTGTTTTTAATATTACAATGAATAGTAATTTGAAACTTCAAAAAAACATTAATTTAAACATGCTTGAATGCAAAAGTAATGGAACAAAATAGGAGGTCATTACTTAAATTGACAATTAATTTATAATTTATCAAGTGCATACCTTTAACTTTCAAATAGAAGTAAACTATCATTTTAAAATTAGTTTGTACAACATATTTCACAATATATGTAAGACAATGCCAATGATATATTTATGGAAGTGAACTCAAAATATAAAATTGGTTCAACACATCTCTTCAAACAAGGTCCTGTAAAATAAAATTGTAAAACAAAAACACATGTTAATAAACACATTAATTAATATGAGGTATCTAAACTATGTAAATATATGTGCAATTTGTATGTACTTACTATGTAAAATTGCACAAGATGTTGATGTTCAATCCACTTTAACATTTAAATTTGCATAAATTGTAATTGAGACCTGAATAAGAGGTATATATAAGTTCTCTAAATTAGTATTGACAACACAAACATACATGCAATTAAATTATATAAGTACATATATATAAAAATAATACAATCAAGGGAAAACCTTACATGTGTTTGATTTAAAAGTAGTCATCCCACTATACCATCTACATCCTCTATCTTTTGCAATGCATCTATGATTGTCTCATGCTCATCCATTGAAATTTTCCATAGTACCTTATTGGTGGGTCTCCCTTTGTATCTTTCTAATTTGATATTTTTTCCCACAACCAAATGAGGATAGTGTAAAATCTTCTTTTCAGTTTGGTAGTTTTCAAATGCTGGAAAACCATTTCTTCTTGTTAGGTATCTATGTAGGTAGGTGCCAACTACAACAACAAACCCAATTGGATACTCAAAACCATCACCATCTACTTGATGACATGTTAATTTTTTCTGAAGTTCCACACATCTAGCTAGTCAATACTTAGTCTTTTCATTGTTATCACTAGGTGTAATAACAACATAAACATGTCCTACAAGATAAGATAAAGTACATAAACACTTTAATCACATGAGTGTACATATGTAGATTATATAAATTGAAGCATGAGATCACAACAAAATCTAATTAAATTGTGCATACCAGGTTCTATGAGGTCTAAAATACAATCATAGTCTTCTGATGCAAAAGTAACATTCTAGCCTTCATTTACAATATCATCTTCAAAATGCATGTTAGTAGGTGCTAATGATATTTTTTTCCAATCTTCAACCCATTTTGTATTCTCACATTCTTCCCATTCACCTGCAAGACAAAATTGACAAAAACAAGCAAGCCCCCTAGTCCATATAGTCCAAGTGTTAGAATCTGAACTCCTAAATTAATGCCATTTAGTTGACCCACTAATTGTATCATAGTCATATCTTGAAAGGATATTCTTTTCTTCAACTAGGTAGAAGAAATGTTTGATTGTAGAGTTCTAACTTGATCCCGTGTATAAACATTTGTTACACCATTAGACAATCTCATGTGCATTTTTGAATCTAGCTTTTTCCTCAAATTTTAATTGCTCTCTACTAAGGGCTTTCTTCACGCATGCACTAGCATGTTCTCCTTTACCATGTCTAGCCTCAAAAAAACTCCACACCTATTGGATGTTAGTTTTCCTATGTGTCCTACTCAAAAAATAGAACATTGTAGCATTCTTTAATTGTCCTATACAATTATCTAACTATATCCAATGTTGTGTCATTTGAATTTGTCTCTCTTTTAAATTATCGTAAAAGACCTTGAAACAATATTGGACAAACTCAGATGAATGGAGTTTATTATCACTCATATAAAAATGGTACTCTCTCAATATTTTTCTATCCTCCTCTATACTATCAGGTGCATGCCTATAAACTATATGAACATAAATTGTTACTTGCACTAAATTTTAATATTGTGGTTGTACCTCTTCTTGTGGTGCAAGCGTGTAGTTCTCTTCAAAGTCAACAACTAAAAGTATAGTACCAATTGGAAATGTATTCTTACATATACAAAATTTTCCATCAAGACATTTAGAATATTGAGAGTGTTTAACATATTTTGGTATGATCACACTCTTAAACTCATCCATAAATGCATGACAACTAACTTTATCTGGAACTAGATCACACCTTCTTCCAATCTTCTCATCCTTCAATGGATTTTCAATAGTTTTGAAACTTTTTACCACAACTAATTTCTTTTGAAATTAAAAGTGAGAAAAGCGAAGGGGTTGGCCCATATAAAAGCAAAAAGCTAGTAACCAGCACATTACCAACCAAAACCACCAACAGACAAAAGACTAACTAAACAACATTAACTTTTTGAATGTCTGTAGAAACAACTAAAGACCAACAACTAAGCTAAAACCAAATAAAGGAAATAAGCTAACTACAAAAGTTCCACATAATAAAAAATGGAAACCAAGCCAACCTGAGTCATAATTATAGATGTAAACCAGCAAAACCAAACTACCAGTAAAACATTAAAAGTCTTGGATCCAAAGATCCCAGTAAACTGAAAACACTTAAAAAACTTAGTTTTCAGTTTTTCCTCTCCCCTTTGCTTTCAGTAGGAATCAGGCCCATTCATCAGCAAGGAACTTGAAGAGCAACTTGTGGTCCGCCATATCTGTACCCGTGTCCTCCTTTTCCTGTGCCAGCAATTGAAGGGTGGTGGCAGCAACATGAGTAACTTTAAGCCTAAATTTTGAGAAGGTAAAGAACCCCTCCTCCAAAGCTTTAATCCTTCTTTCAAGATTCATATACCACTCCTCTAGCACCTCGGTCCCTTCCTTAGACCCTGCTTCAACCTTTGATGCATCCTCCTTAATTTTCTACACCTGTAAATCATCCTACAAAACCAGTGTGTTAGTGGAAACCTTAGAATTATCTATAGTAGGGGATGAAATGTTTATGGGGGAATTATCCATCTTGCTACTCTCCTCACAAAAGGTATTGGGTTTGAGGGAAAAGTTGGCAGACACATGGGTGATCTCCATGTTCTCAGCATTTCTAGTAGATGCCTAGGTTTGAGCATTATCCATCAAATTGTCACCCAAGTTAAAAAATTTCTCCACATCCTCATTACCATCATCCTTTTTGGAGTTGAAATTATCTTCCTCCTCCCTTCTATTACTATTATTTTCCGGTCTCCTCCTTTGAGTCCTCTCTAACAACCTCAACCGGTTTTTCAATTTTCATCTTCTTGTTTCCCTTTTGTTCCACTATATCAGATTTTTTCTCTTTCTTATTTTACTTACTAGGGGATGGCTTTGGGGTGTGAATTTTCATGCTCATATTGGAGCTGAGGAGGAGTTTTGGCCATGGCTTGGGTTTTCCACTACCACCGCTCTAGGGGGGCACAAGGCAAGGTGAAACTAATAAAGATGGATGATTAAGCCTTGATGAATTATGGTAAAATTTAAACCTTTACTCATTTTTTCCCTAACATCCACAACCATGTCCTCAAGAGAATGCAGAAGATAAAAAGGGATAAAAATGATATCCCTATTCCTAAAATGATTCAACAAAGGGAAGTGATAGTAATAGCATACACCGAACCTACCCTCCAGTGTTAGATACCTCATAAGGACCAGACACACATCATCCTAGGGGGCAGGTAGCTTGTCTCTTTTAAACCCTCATCTATAAAAAATTTGTTCCTCATCCTCCACAAAGAAGCTATTCATGTTGGCCTCATTAGTAATTTTGTTTACCTTCCTCCATTTTTTCCCCTTCATAGAGAGGCTAGTCACCATTGCAATCAATTCCTTAGTGACTTGGAAGGAGATTCCATTAATGGTAACCTTTCTATCATTCCAACCATTAACAAACTGGAGCATGCAGTTCTCATCATACCCATCCATTGACTGCATGTAGGGTAAAACCCCCTTCCTTCAATATGAACCAGGTAACCATTCTATCCTTAAAATTTTCAATTTTTGTAGGTTCCAACCTATTCAGGTCCCCCCCCCCCCAATATCAATTTGTCCAATTTTGGGCACCCCTTCTTTAGTAATATGCATCTGAACCTTTTCAACTTCAATCTTTTTGCAACTACTCTCCACCTTAAACCCTTTAGTAAGATGCAAATAAAATTTGTAGACCCGTGCTTGATGAGCTCCAAAATCCCATGCAATATTATTATGGGATTCATGAATGTATAAAATCATAATTTTCTCACCTCAACAATTTTTGATAGCCTAATTAATGATATCTTTCATACTTCCAATTGGGAAGTAATTTGAAACTCACAATGGGTTACCATAATTATGAAATGACATTTCTCTTAATTTGTAATCACTCTGATTGCCATATGTATGGCCACGTCTACCCTTTATTTCCAAAAAGAAATGGTTAAATTTAGTGACCAATATCTCCTTGTTGCCAAATTTGGCCTTACTTTTTAAATTTATAGTCATCCTCATATATTATTCCTGCCTCTTTCTTTGGATACCAATGACCTTATATGTTCATTAAGATCCACCAAATTCCTCCAACACGTGATTGCCATAGCATTAAACCCCATGGCTATGGTCGCATCTGCCACCTAATTACCTTCCCTATAGATGTGCTGCAAGTGGACATTTTCAATTCCGTTTAAGACTTGTTTGATACCCAAAATGATGTTTTGAATATTCCACCCTAGTCTAGCCTCCCCCTTAACCAAGTCAATTATTAATTTAGAGTCCCCTTCAATTGTTAACTCCTTAATTTTCCTTTCCCTAAAGAGTTGAAGACCCCATAACAACACCATGGCCTCAGCCACATTATTACTATGATTCCCCACTTTCTAGCATAAACCAATAGCACATCACCATTCCTATCCCATAACACAATTCCCACTGCTCCAATTCCTCCTTTTGCAGTACCATCAAAATTCAATTTATACTGTGTCAGGGTGGGAGGTCTCCATCTTGTCTATTGTCTCCTCCTCATAACTGAGTTATCAAAAAGGAAGAAATCCTCATGATAGCCCCATCTTTCAGCAACAAGGCCTTCATGTCTAACTAGCTCCTCCTTTGGCATTTTATATTTGGCCACTCTTAAGTTTTCCTTTAACAATTTTTTCATTATACCAAACACCACTTTCACCATCCTACTTTCCTCCCTAAATAGTTTGTTATTTCTTTCTTTCCATGTGTGCTAGCAAACATACGGTGGAAGAATATTCCATAGAAAAATTAATCTTGGGTGATAAAAGGGACAATCCCAATTCTCCACAAACTATCCCAAGTTATCCTTCATAACCCAATCCACACCAAATCTGTCCTAGACCTTAGTCCAAATCCCTAAAGCAAACTGACATTCTAGGAAAAGGTGTGAAATACTTTCTTCCATTTTTTTAAAAAGACAACAACGGTATGTTATATAAAACCCCCTTCTTTTCAAGTTGTCTAAGGTTAAAATTTTACCATGCTAAGTTGTCCACCAAAAGAAATTAATTTTAGGAATAAGGTTAGTAATACATACCTTGCACCACAATGTTGGGCAGGGGTCCTTACTAAACATGAATGTGTATGCAAATTTGACAGTGAAGTTACCACTTGGAGTTAAGTCCCAAGCCATAGTATCCTCCTGAGGCAATAAGGGGAGTCTCTGTTCTTTTATCAACTCTTCTAGTTCCTTTAGGAGAACAATATCCTCTTGGGAGTAGTCATCCTTATGAAGCTTCTTCCACCTCCTCCCCTGATCAATATAGTCCCCTACTTTTCCCACCACATCCTCTTTAAGAAGTTCCATTAATCTACTAAATTTACTCAAGGCCAATGGTTTCCCATCCATCCATTTGTCTTCCCAGAATCTGATACTGAAGCCATTCCCCACAATCCACCTCAATGCTTCTCTTAGTAAGCCTATATTTGTAATAGTATTCTGCCAAATTTTTGAACCTCCTAGGAGGTCATTACTATATAAATTCCACCTAAAGTAGGTATTAGAAAAATATTTAGCCTTCATGATGTTTCCCCAGCCATTATTTCCTTCAGCCAGTCTCCAACCAATTTTTCTAAGGAGAGCTTTATTAAGGTCCCTCAGCCTTCTAACACCCAATCCCCCCTTAATATTTGGTTTACACACCTCCTCCCAATTGACTAAACTCAATTTATTTTTCTCCTTTGTCCTTGACCAAAGGAAATTCCTTTGTATTCTCTCAATTTTCTTTGCCATGTTTTGATTGATTTTTAAAATGGATAGGAAGTAGATAGGGATTCCCTAAAGAACAACAAAGAGTATTTGTAATTTTCCAGCATTACTTAATATCTTCCCTTTCCAACTTGCAAGCTTCCATTGATTTCTCTCTACTATTGTATTATGGAATTCATTAGTCACTTCCTTAGTAGTAAGGGGTAAACCAAGATAAGTATTTGGGAGGCAAGCAGATTGGCAATCTAGGATTTTCCTTATCCTTCTTTGTAATGAGACTTCAATATTAAAGAAATAAATCTTACTCTTGTGGTAATTCACATGCTGCCCTGAGCTTTCTTCATAATTATGTAAAATCATCTTCCAAGCTTTTGCCTCCATGAGTGAAGATTCTCCAAATAGGAAAGTGTCATCCTAAAACTACTATATGACCTCAGTTTTAGCATTAGTAGTAGGTTTAACCCCTTTAACATAGCTCGTAGTCACTAATTTATAGAATGACCTCCCTAAAACTTTAGCAACCATAATAAAAAAGGTAAGGAGAAAGTGGGTCACCCTGTCTTAAACCTTTCTCCGCAGCAAAGTTACCCCAGGGGGAACCATTTGGTAGGACAAAATACTGCACTAAGCCAACCATTTAGCAGCAAAATCCTATTGCTAAATCCTACTCTTTCCAGTACATCATGAAGGAAGTCCCAATTGACCTTATTATAAGCTTTGGAGATGTCCAACTTGAATGCCATCCCCAATTGCCTATTCTTTTCCATAGAATGAATAACCTCATGAGTGGTTATGGCCACATGCAATATCTGTCTTCTTGGCACAAATATTTTCTGAGGACTACCAATAATTCCTTTTAGGAAAGGCTTAACTTTGTTCACCAAAACCTTGGCAAAGATCTTATAAATAGTATTACATAAAGTTATAGGTCTAAAGTCTAGCAGGGTCAAAGGATTTGAATTTTTAGGAACTAAGGTAGTGAAGGTCTTATTTATTCTCCTTAGCAGCTTACCTATTTTGAAAAAATCCTTCATGGCCCAAATCAATTCTGTTTAACCACCTCCCAAAAATGATGGAAAAAAATTGGAGGGAACCCATCCAGGCCTGGGGCCTCAAAGGCTTTCATAAAAAACATAGCACTTTTCATTTCCTCCTCAGTGATATTACCAAGAATCCAGTGATTTTCATCTACGCCAAGAATCTGTGGGATTGAATTAATCAAGCTTCTCCTGATTACTGGGTTCCCAACAAAATTGTCTTTAACAAATGCTTTACTAAAGTGTTCCACCACATGTTTACCCATCTCCTCCTGCTCTTTCAAAACCCTCCCCCCTTCATCATTCAGCCTTGAGTTTGTGTTTCTTCTGCTATGGTTAGATGCTAACCTGTGAAAGAAAGTAGTCTTTTTATCCCCTTCCTTAAGCCATTGGATTCTAGATATTTGTTTCCAGAAGATTTCCTCCCTCTGAAGGATCTCCTTCCACTTTTTTCTATATTCCTCCTCTTCTTGAATATCTTCTTCCAAGTTTCCTCCACTTCACCTTTAACTTTAAATAAGTCACCAAATGAACTTTTAGCCCAAACTTTGACATTCCTTCTGATATTATCAAGTTTTTAGGTCAGTCTATACATCGCAGTACCATCTATCCTTATATTCCACCAATCCTGAATTCTCTCTTTGAACTGGAGGTGAGACTCCCACATTATTCCATATCTAAAAGGTTTCTATCCCCCTTTAAAACTCTCCTCCTAATGGAATAAAATAGGGGAGTGGTCTGAAACCATTCTCGTGAGGCTCTCAAGGTAGGAGTTGCCCATTCTGCTCCAGTTCCCTATCACCAATAACTTATCTAGCTTAACCTGGATAAGGTCCTTTCCTTTCCTATTATTAGTCCAAGTATATAGGTTTCCTCTCAACTCCACATCCATTAAGTCCAACTTCCTCATGAATTCATTGAGGTCTTGCAAGCTCTCCAGACATTCTCTATTACCACCCAACTTTTTCAAATGGTAAAGGGGGGTATTGAAATCTCCCATACACATCAATTGCTCATCCTTCATATTTTCAGTCATCCTTGCCAGTTTATCATACATTTCCTTCCTCCCATTTCTGCTATTAGAGGCATAGATATTGATCAACCCCCTACATTGACTATTGGACTAGAAACTAGTAATAATAATAAAAATTTCCTTCCATACCTCAGTACCCTTCATAGAGTTTGGGTTCCACATAGTGGAAATACCCCTTGAAGCTCCATAAGCATCCATATGCAAATACCCAGCCCCTGGCCATATATAACTAGCACAAGACATTTTAATCTCTTGAATTAAAACACAATGAATTTTATCCTAAAAAATAATTTTTTTTAGAGCATATTGCTTCTAGGGATTATTTAACCCCCTCAAATTCCAAGAAAGGAATTGCATTTCTTACCTTTAGTAACATCCCTAGCTATTTTCTTTGTCCTGGTTACTCTACTAAATGGTCTTCCAACTATCCCAGAGGTACCTAAATCAAGTTCCCCCCCGCCCCCACCCTCCTCTTCTTCTTTTGAACCTCCCATTCTCCATTATCATCTTCCTATGGTGAGGAGCGGCTAAGCTCTTTATCCACCATTTCAATACTTTCTAGTACTTTTACAACAATCTCTACTGGGGAAGCTTTAACCATCCTCAAAGGGGTGCAAACCATCTCCCTATTATCACATCCCTTGGAAAGAATTTCTTGTTGGCTACCCCCTTTCTATGTTGTTGAGGATCCTGGGAGAGAGTGGGAGACCACAATTTCCCCTTCTTCCAGTAACACACCCATCAGAGGCCTCTCCTTAGGTGAGCACAGTAGATCCTCTAAATCCCTTTTGAAAGGGTATTCATCTGAATCCTTCTTATCCTCCAAAGCTAACCCCCAATGCCCCCCCCCCGCAACAAGGTCCAAACTTACCTAAGTGGGGAGCATAGTGGGAGTAGCCTTAGAAGGGGACTTCACCACCTTATCAGACACCTTTGAAGGTTCACCCAAGCATTCAATAACAATCCTTGGTGAGCCCTCCTTCTATTTATCTTTCTACATTTGAGTTTTGCAATCCACTATAAGGTGACCAAATTACCCACATCTTTGGCAGTACAAGCCTACATCCTTATACTCTATGGGTTGAACTCTCTCACCCCCATTTAGTCCTCAGTATAATAACAGTAGGTAGTGCTCTATTTAGGGTGACATTCACACACAACCTTGCAAAAACCAGTCGAGTCTTTTGCAAAGTCACTTTATTAGCTATGACAAAATGACCAAAACAATTCCCCACCCACCTTAAGATCTTTTCATCCCAAAATTCAAGGGGGAGTCCTGGTAGTCTTACACAAATTGGAGCAAGCTTGTTTAACTTTGTGCTAGCATCAAAGCCCAGATGCCATCTTGTAAGAGCTAGATAGTGCTTCCCATAATACCAAGTACTAGAGAGAATGAAGTTGAAATCCTTTTCCTTGGTAAATTTGAAACAAAAGAGACCACTAGGCATAGTGGAAACAATTACGCTTCCTTTGACCTTCCATTTCTGACCCACCCATTTACATACCATCTCAATAGTGGGACAAAATGCAACAAATATACTAACAACACAAAGTTTGAGGCCAGAAGTCACATTGTCCATAACACTATCATGGAGGGAAATCACTGGACCTTCTTGATCATGGGTAATCATGGGATTCCCCATAGGGAAATTGACCATTGGGGTGCTCACAAGAAATTTCTTCCACCCTGACAGAGAACCATCTTCCAGCTTTTGGCCACCCCCTAGTTGACAACTAGTAGGGCTTTTGCCCCCCAAAGCAACAGTGTTAGCATAAGTCATCCCATCAACACCAAAGGACCCATAATCATTTAGTGGGTCAACCAAGTCCCTACACACCGCAAGCACGAGTTGTAGGTCCTGGCACACTGGCAGATCTAGAGGCTTAGGGACCACCATCATTCAAAATTCAAAATGGAAAATGGCAGCAAGATTGCAAAGTGGCAAGAACGTAGGATACCTCAACTAATTGTTGTCCAAAAAGTAGTCAAAGTTTTTTCATGCAAACATTCATCTAACAAAGAAAGATTGCTACACATATCACATGTACTAGAAAGACATGCAATAAAAAGAAAGTCTTGATCACTAGGTGGCTTACAAACAAACCTGATATAAAAATCTTTTATAGTTTGAGGTTGTATTTTTATACCACATTCCTGCAAAATTTCTTTACTATGCATGGTACCACATATAGATAGAAATACATCATAATGGTAACGAAATCGAATACAAGTTTTACAACAACATGTGATTCTTTCCTTGTTAATCCTTACATACCATGGTTTACACTTTTCCAAAGACTTTGACTAATGGCAATATTTAATACCTTACCATCTACAAAAAAATTTAACAATTTAGTTTGAGTCATGTCCAAAAGGTGTTTAGAATGTGGATCACGTATTTTTGACCCAATTCTCAATTTAAGAACATCTCTTGAATTAGGTGATACTCTTGTATTATCATGCCAAAAAATTTCAATTAAACTCTTGACTTCACTAGTACTTTTCATATCACATCTTAGGAGTCTACCACTAGAAGTCCATAAACTATTTCCTCGATCACATTCAAAGTTAACCCTTCTCTTTACAGCTCTTTCTAAAGTCTTATGATTCACATTAAGATATCCACTTATGTTGCTAATCAATCTTTTGTCAGATGTTGATCTATTAACTAAAGCTATTGTTATTGTTCATCATGTTACACTCTTATCTTTAGACCGACTTCTCTGTCCGATAACATCAAAGGCACTAGCAATAGTGGATACAACTTGTTTTAAAGACTCATTTTTATTCTTGGGTTTTGTATACATTCTCAACCTTCTCATTACTTTTTGCATTTTAGACATTTTAATTAGTTGCAACATTAACTGACATTGAAACCCAAATTTCTTATTATAAAAAAAAATGCCTATATAATCTATTAGCATGTGTCCTAATTCGTCTCCATGAAACCAATCCCTCAAGATTATCTAACACATCATTAGGAATATGAAAATTATGTTCAAACACTTTACTATCATTCTAACATGTTTGTTCAGTAGTTGGTATTTCTATGTCTATATTCATGCAATTTTTATTTTCAGACACGTTACTATTTTCATTGTTATTTGGGATTTGAATATCATTTTGAATTTTTCTTGGTATTTCTTTCAGGACATGCATTTCAATTGGATTTTTTTATGCATGATCATTTGACAATTGCTCCTCATGAAGAAAATCTAAATCTTTTAAATCATAACTAGCTTCTAAAAAATTACCAATTTCATCACGAGAGAAAATTCGAGGGTTTGGAGACACACCTGTATTGAATGCATGATTATAATGTGCACCTAAATTTTCTTGTGTTGGGTTCTCTTCTTTGACCTCTTCATCCATCGTGGTATCCTCAATGTCTTTCTCTTTTGAAACATTGTTCAAGTCTCTAATTCTCTGTCTTCTCTCTTGTTGACATCATGCTTCATTCTCTTTATTTGCTACAATCTCCTCATCTATCAAAACTTTTTCTTTCTTCTTTCTTCATTGTTTTGATCCCATGTTCGGACCACTTTTGAATTTGAATAAGTAGCTTGCAAATTTTATAAGAGGACAAGAAAACAGAATAACTATGACAGAATTCGTTGTTGCAATTCAAAATAGTTAATCATTTCAATCATTGAAAGTCGGTCTGTGGGGTAGCTTCTGGGGCCCAATGGGTACATTAGAAATGGGTACTTGATTGTTTAAAAATTGGGTGCCCATTTACAAATCGGGTACCCAATTTATAAATAATCGAGTACAACAATTAAAAGCAATCGAGCACCCGATTTTTGAATTACAAATTAGGTGCTTGATTCTTGAGACATGAGCAAGAATTTGGTATGGCACCTGAGTTTTGCATGGGGTTTTTCCTTGGGGAAAGGCATGGCATAGACTTAGTCCCACCAAGCCATGCCTTTATGATCTTTCTTTTTCTAAGGCATTTAACTGACAATTTCTAGTATTGTCATAATTTTTTTATAGTAGTCCCCATTGAATGTTTTGATGAAACAAAAACCCATTATAGGTCTTACTATTTTGATTCCAAAAATGTAAATTTTATACTATTATTAGTTTATTTGCTATATTCCCATTATTTATTAATCAAAACTATCTTCTAAATGTTAAAAAGTGACATTCACTAAAACTTTAATAACTTTTTTATTTTATAATTTTTCTTAAATTAATTTATATGTTAGCAATATACATACAATTCTTTTGAGGTTAAAATTTTTTTTTGAAAAAAGTGAGATTTTGATCAAATTATGTGGACATACACGAGAGGTTTTAAAATTTATCTTTATAGCCAATTAATAATTCATAATAAAAAAATTATTCAATAAAAAATTAACAAAAAATATTGTCATATATCTTAGGTGTATTAGGTAACTCCCTTTAAAAGGATTTGTGAAAATTCATTTACTTGTGTCAAATTATGGTGTCCACACATGAGCGTGGTATGGTCCTGAAACAGGCATTTTGAAAAAGTGATTTTTAAACATCCATACCAAAATAATAATCTATCATATGGGTACACAAATAAATTAAATATTCAAAAACTAGATTCTAAACACTAATTTTTTTTCTTTTGGAGTTTTTTTATATTCAATTTCTAGATCCCTCAAATTTTGACATCAATTGATAAAAATTTTCAAAAACAAGAAAAACACTTCCACTTTTTGGCCAAAAGTGAGACCCAACTTCATGCACTGACCCTCATCCCTTGTGCTTCACCTTCTCAAAGGTGCAACTTGCTTCTTTATAGTTTTCTTAACTGATTTCTTTGGTTTCTACACTACCTTTTGTGGTGCTTTCCTCTTCTTGTTAGTTTCCTTAGTTTCTTGATCGACATCCTCGTCATCATCATCTTTTTCTTCACTAAAACTTTGAGTTAGTTCCAATGGTGCTTGGCCTTCTTCTTCTTCTTCTGCTTCTTCTTCTTCTTCTTCTCCTTCACCAATTTTTTCCTTAAGCTTCTTCACCATCTTGTTTTTATTTCTTATAATTGTGGTAGTCTTCAAGTCTATGGTGATCCTTAACTTGGCTTCATCATAATTTCCAAATTGGGTAGCATTCTTATCTACTTCTTCCAATAATGTAGTAATAGATACTAAAGTTTCATCAAAATTTATTTCATATGGTAAACGTTGTAACAATCTTAAGCTTGGAACTGTTGCTTGTACATATGGGTAGTTGGCATCAACTAGAAAACATACATCATTATAATGTTGTTCAACTAATGACATAGGTATTCTTGACCTTTGGTTCATGGAATTCTGAAAATCTTCAAAGTAATTGGTCATTATAGACTCAAAATTATCACCTAGTTTCTCAATACGCTCTCTTATCTATTGAGTAATAGATCTATTTGATTTCCATGTAATCTTGCCAAATTTAGGAAAAGTATTTTGCACATAAAAGAATATGCAAATTACGAGTGATCCAAACTTACATGAGGCAATCTTAGCTTTCCTCATAGCTTCCAAATTTTTTGATGGTTACTGAAGTTGAAGTTTAGCTAAGACATAGCTGTGATCTCCCTTCACAATCTTATAACCTAGGTCAATTGCAATACATGACACACTATTTTGTCAGCTCGACTAGTAAATGCTATGTTTAATGACTCTTACTACAAACACTATAATAGGTTCTTTGATGGTTTCAATTGACATTCCATGTTTGTTCTGCATAGCTCAAGTGTTCTTTTCAATAATTTCTTTTCCATCGCTTCTCAATGTCTTTGGTCAATCTAGGGTTGGATACCTTGTCATTCTATGAACTATCCTCTTAGATATTTTGATTGGTCCACCTTCTAACCAAATTTAATTTTCAAGAATTTGGCTTAGAACAATCTTAATCCATTCTATCTTAAACATTTGTGGGAAATATAGGGCACACATTAACCCTTTTCTCTCTACAATTTGGTTTTTTTCACTCAACACACCATTCTCACATAGCTTTTGATAAGTTTATCTAATTCATAAATCTCCAACCTCACCAACCTTGCAGGTATAACAACATTGTACAACCTGGATCATTAAAACCTTTGGTGGTATTGTAGATAGCACACTAGATGGATCTCCTTTATATGTGATCTCAAGAATAGCATGGAATGGAGGTTGTCTAACATCATTGCTAATTAAGAGAACATTAAAAACTTCCTTCCCCTCATTCTTAGGTGCTACTAAAGAACTCGTTGCCATCTTGACTCACTAGGGTTTACAAAATATGAAACAATGTAACTTGCCAGAAGTTAAATACCTCTCAAATCTATCAAATGATATCAAGCTACACTAAAATCTAGTTTGCAAACACTTGAATCTCTTTTTTCAAATCTCCTTCATGCTCTTAAAATTTTGTTAAGTGAAAATGACTCAAAAAATTGAGTATATAGTGTTGAAAACCTTGCATTTAATGCTTAGTGCATATATAGTTGTTCATTCGATCGCTATATGACTTTCTAGTATTCTAAGCTATCATAGTGAGCTTGGCTATCACTACCATACCTTCCTTACTTGGTAGTAACTACAAAACTTTCAATGCTTGGCAATAACAAAGAAAGTAACAAAATGGTAGATTTTCTCTTCATTCTAATCTCTTAATTACATCTTAATTTATGTTGATAGATCATTTTTATTACTTCTATACTTGGAACTGATGCAAGATATATCATTTCAAATATTAGTTCCACACATACCTTTGATTGTCTAGTTGGGGTGAAGTTATCACCTAATCGATTGGATTAAGTAACCTCATCTTGGCTTGATGTGATGCAATCTTCTTTCTTTTTCCATTTCTTGTTCATCTACATCTTTGTCTTTTCAACATCTACCTTTGCTTTACCTTTGTTGAATTCATTGCTTGGTGCAGGTGACAGAGTTGGATAATTTCTACTGACATAACTAGTCTTAAGACAATTAAAGCATACAACCTCAATCAACCATCTACTATAATTACCTTTGAAATGTGTCCTAATGCAATTAATATCAACATGACCATACTTACAACAATAATGACAATTATACCTTGTATTGTAATCCCAATCATAAGTATTCCTGTGATGATGTACCTTGTTTTGCTTGTTTTATGTCTACTTGGGTTTAGATCCCCATTCATATCCTTTCTGTCCATACTTCTGACAGTTGTAATAGTATCCTTCAAATCTCTAAGTGTTTATGGTCTTAGTTCCACATTCATGTGCTTGATGTCCTTGATTCTTGCATGCATGGCAATGTCACTTGAATATCTTCTTAGGGATTTGATTTTTGGTGTTGCTTCTACAAACATTGTTATTTGGCACAATTTTCTACAATTATGACAAGTGGGATTGATTTTCTTTCCCTTATATTCCCTTTTTTCACCACTCCTAAATGAGTATCCTTTCTTCATAGTAGAATAGCCCAAACTAGCAGTGTAATTGTTTGACCTCAGTGCCTCCATCAGTTTTTCAAAGTACTTTATTGCTTAACTAGGCTTGTTATTAAGCTTTTCTTTCTCAATCTTCAATTCATTCTGTAGTAGGGTATTCTATATTTCCAAATTTGTAATCTCAATGTCTTCCCTGTTTAGTTCTTTATTTGTAGTCATCAGTTGATTCATCAGATCCAATTGAATGCTTGATAACTTTTGCTCATATGATGAGTTATCCTCAAGTATATTAGCTAGTAGTATTTTATCATCTTCAATCATGGATCTATCTTCTTCATCTATCTTTTTTGGTTCAATTATCACACACAACAATATTGATTGAGTTTCCCATTCTATCCTCAGATTCCTAAATTCTTCACTTAGGACATTGTTCTTTTCCATCAAATCTATAATAGTTGTATCAAACTCTTCTGAGTTCCTATCCTCAAACAATCTAGTAGTGTTTTCTTCTTGTTATTGAGTGCTATTTTGTTGAATTAACAATTCATTTATTCTTTTCAATGAATTTTTCAATTCATCTCTTGTCTCCTTGAGTTAATATAGGGAAAGTTTTATTTCAATCTTCTAGTTCTTAGTAGTCTTTCCCAATTTGTAGACTTTCGTCTTCAACATCTTACATTGAAAGCTATCAAACTTTCCTATCTAGAGAACAAAGCTTTGATACCAATTATTGGAATTTACAATCGGAAAGTAAGTTCTGAGAGGGGGTGTGAATCAACACTTAAAAATTTTACCTCTAAAACATTTTACTATACATCCATCTCATAGCTTAACATGCAAATTGAAATATGTAACCATTAATCACATCTTAAACATGAAATAAATAAGTATATAACACATGAAATTTTTGTTTTCTAGAAACCCCTCCAAGTAGAAGGAAAAACTGGGGTGGAGATGACACCCACAAATCTTCACTACTGCAATTCTAAAGTGTGGCCTATTATGGTTACAATATTTTGATCATAAACTATGATCTACCCTGTGAGAGGTCTGCCCTATTAAAGACTTACAAAGATTGTTAGATCTCACCTTGCTAAAGAACTTAAACTCACAATAAAGTATGCACTTGGTTAAGAGATTTACAAAAGCATGGTAAGACTACTATGTTAAGAGATTTACTTTGTATCACTTGTTAGAATGATCCAACACTCGACCCTTCAGTTAGCACCTTATTGCTTGATGTTAGATCTCCTCTTTACTAATTATCTACTGATCCTCCTGATCAAATCTATCTTTTGTAACCTTTCACTACTTTTCTTTGTTCCTCTTAGACTAATTCTTCATTTAAAAACTCTTTCTTAGCCATCTTCTATTACAAACTAGGGTTTTTGTTGCACCAAAAGATCGACCTATCAATGCCAAATATAACCACTAAACTTATAGAACACATGAGATGGTTAAACCATATCACAATTCCTAAAGGGGAACATTGGTGGTTAGTCCAACAATCCCCTCATTAGCATTACTTGAGGAGTTTCGAACCTATGACCAAGCTCTGATACCACTTGTTACAAACTAGTGTTGTTGTTGTTGTTGTGCAAAAAGATCAACCTATCAATGGCTAATACAACCACTAGAGTTATAAAACATAGGAGGTGGTTAAACCATGTCATGAATCCTAAAGGGGAATGTTGATCATTAGTCCAACATCTTGTCCATGCTTTCTTCATACTAGATACTCTCCTTAATATCGTCCTTCACAACGTTAGGTTAACCTTAGGGTTTTCTTCTTTTATAAACATCATGGAGATGAAATTAGGTTAGAATCAATGGTTGTGGTTAATTCATATTGCTTCCTAATGCTTCCCTCAATCTAATTGGATGCATGCATTACATAGGGATGCATCATATGACTTCCTCATTATTCCTTATAAGAAAAATTCATGATCATGTCAGCCAAAAATGGTTTATATAGACATTTTTTCCATTACAAACATCTATGACATAAACTATTTACTCGACATCCATAGGTTCTGATGCTCAACCTTAATTGCTCTCTATATACTGACACTCAGCTTTTGAATAGTTAGGCGTGCTTTATTTACTTGACACTTGGATCACTCATCACACTCTAACTTCTCGGCACCTAAATGACTTGGCACAGATTGTCTTCTTGGCACATACTAGTGGTCAGTAGTAACTATCATATTACTTAGCATGTATTATGTGGAGACTTTTTCTCGGCATGCTTTGTTCACTTTGCTTCCACTGAACACTCAACTCACTCTATTCACTCAATATGTATTGTCTAGATGCTTATGCTCAACATGTTGTGTTCACTTGGCAAACTCTATTCACTCGACAAGCACTATGCATTCAACTTGCACTATTCTCTGCTAAATAATGACCCTATTCTCTTGTCTATTCTTTTGCATGTTAATTTCAATTGCATACTTATTTCAAATCTATTATGGGTTATGTGGAAACGGTTATATTCTTTGTTGCAAGTTTCCCTACAAGTGGTATCAAAGCTATGGTTTTGTTGTCGTAACCCTAGATTGAATCCATGGGAATGCATGAGAGGATAAAAGAAAGGGCAAGATATATGAGTTGATTATTGCAAATCTGGATGTTTTGGGTTTGCTATTATGATGGGATGTTGGTATATTTTGGGCATGTGAAAGTATTGGTCAATTTTTTTTTGGATGTTTCGTCTAAATGAGGGTTTTAGGAAGGAGCTTGCAGAAATGACCTCCTCGGCAAAAATAGACCCCACAATTGGATTATGGTCAATGTTTCCATAAATTTTGATAGTTTGGCCATATTCAAAGGAAATGAAAGAGTTTTTTAGTTTTAGCTGTGATGGCCGTCAAATTTAATCCCATCAGACTTTTTTATCACCAAAAAAATTGTAGTGAAAATGGTAAAAAGATTGTCTTAGTAAAACAACCATAACTTTCTCTCAAAATACTAGACTTCAGACTTCTTATAGGCGTTGGAAAGATAATTCAAATCCCTACAACATGGTGTAGGTTTGATTCTATGATTATGACATTCTATCAAGGGTTAAGAGCCTAAAATTTAGATGTTATTTATTTTGAGCACAAACTAGGGCATAACTTGGGCATACAGAGTCAAATTTTGGACTTCGAGTAGTCAACATAAAGCTCTTGGATAGATCCACACATTCACTCAGATTTGGTGCAGGTTTGACATGGTTTATTTGGTGATATATTAGTATGAACAATTTATGGTATATATTGACTATGGCAACATTGTGAGTTTATGACATTGTATGCCTATTTTCATATTTCATTGATGTGATCAGTATTTAGATTGGATATATCATTATAGTAAATATTTATGTGATTTATGTTGAGATAAGGGTTTAAGGTAAAAGACATCACATTTGATAATTATTTCAAAGGGCAAATTTTTTATAGATCCTGATTCACCACCCCCTCCCCTCCTCTTAGTATCTAACTTTCCCAATAGACTTCCAACATCCTTAACTGTACCAATGTTGTTTGGAGAACCCTAGTTAGGAATTAGAGCAATTTCTTTCTTTTTCTTCACCTTTTCCTCCACGGGATCTTCTCTAGAATAAAACATTGAATACCCAACAATGTTCGTAATAAGGGATATTTCCCTATCAATATTAATATCTTTTCTGACATCCCCACCTAGATTTTCCTTGTTCTCCTCTTTAGAGGTCTTCTTGTCTTTAGATGAAGTTGGGGATTTTTTGATTCATTTGACAGGAGGGGAACCATCACTTTCTTCCCTTGTTTCCATCCCTTCACCTTCTTCACCCCACAAATCTTTAGAGACCCTATCCTTTCTAGCATCTATAGATTCCTCCTCATCACCCATTTCCATCCTAGAATCCTCACTCTCCATATCTCTTTTCTTCGTGGTGGAAAAATGTTTGCTTTTCTATTTGAATTGTGTAGTTAAATATTATTTCTCACTCATTTTAGTACAAGAGGTGTGGGAAGAAGAGTAAAGAATATTTGTAATTCTGAAATTTATGTGTCATTGTTTTTCTTTTATGTTTTATGTTAATACTTGAAAGAATTTGTTTGCATCGCATAGTTATGTCTAATATGCCATGCACCAAGAGCTTAATTACAATTACAGGTCACATAATAGTAGAGTAAATAATTAGATTTGCCTCATGCTTCTCATTTTCCTATACTAAAGATAAATTTATATTCCTATGTAATAATCTTTAATAGACATTCCACTTAACAAAAACATTCATCATCTATTCTCTATATCAATGTCACATAAATTCTATAACATAAATATTCCACTTAACAAAATAGATTTCACATAAAGATTAGAAGATTGAAAAATAAATTTAAAAAATTGTAAACTTTGACTACCTTAAATTATTAGTAGTTTTAATTAACCAAAGCAAATAAGGTTAGCTTTAATTATTCCTAAAACTCTCATTTTTTACTCATTCTCACTTCAAAAACTAAAGATTTCCATACCTAAAATGTTTCATGGTCAGTTCGGAGAAATCAGTTGTTTGAAATGAAGGACACCAACCCTAATCAATCTGTAACAGGAATGAACAAAAGTTAGATTGCATTTCATCAAGTCAAATCTATATTTAGATGTAGGAGTAAATGTTAGAGATCTTAAATGTGATTTGTGATAGCTATTCTATTGGAAATCATAGGTTACCTAAATCTTATCCTATCTAAGTTGTTTGTGTTTACAAACAATATAATTTATCCTCTTTTGCTCTTAGGTTAAGAGTATACCCACATCCCAATGATCTATTAAAGATACAATTCATTGTATATTTTGCATATAAGGGAGTTGTAATCAGAGGTCAGTGATTTAAAAATACACTAACCCATTTTTTGGTGACATCCTTTTGTTTCCTCACATTCTGGGCATCTAGAGTCAAGGTAAAAACAAGTTACCAAGAGGGATAAATTGTTAACCAACACAAAACTATTGATGCAGAGAAAATTGTTACTAACATCAATTCTTTGTTCGAAAAGCTATGTTATGTTCTAGCATTAACAAAGGGGGTCAAAGAAAAAATAGCTAAGTTAGGTGTTGAAATGTAGAGAAGTGCACAAACATAGACCTTAGATGTTGGTCCCACCTCTATTCATTTTTCCAAGTTACAAGTTTTGCAAACCAAGCAGTCTGAACATATGCATGAAGAAGGAAAATTATGTGTTGAGTTTCTTACAATTCAAGCTTTTTTGACTCCACATTTGGAAGTCATGCAAAAAAATATTAAGATTGCTAAAGATTTAATTTAGAGGAATCAACAACTATCTATTGGTGACAATATGATTCATCTAGCTATCACCTTACAAATTCAGATTCACATCCTTGATGAATTTAAGAAAAATTGGAAGAAAATAATGGATATGATTCTTAACTCCCATAAACAATTTTTGGTGAAATATGGAGTGATTCCTAGACCCCAACTACATGTAAGGACGATCATTACAAAAATAAGGGGGAGTTAGTAGTTACATTTTATGAGCAATCGTAAGTTGGTATAAAAGTTTTATATTTATCTAATCATGTATGTAACTTTTGAGCTTCTGTTGTCTATATAAGTTTTGGAGTCATAAGGAGTAACATTTATGAGTTATAGTCCAAGGGGAGTACTTTTTGTGTTTATATGTAATGCTTGATCAAGACAAAGTATTTTTGCCACTAATGTCAAAGTAGAAGATTGTTTATACCTAAGTTATGTTGTCTATTAGTGTCAAACACTTAGTCATATACTTGGCATAATTGGTTGGTAATCATTGCAATAGAGCCATCCTATATAGATTGAGCATTGCAATTATACTTGTATATATTTCATGTATGAATCAAGTCATAGTGATTGTCAATAAATTCTATAGTTGCTAAGTACTCCTATACAAGATGAGTTGATCAAAATACTATATAAGTCAAGCTATCTAGAGTTAGTTCATACCAAGTAATACAATGTGTGCCAAGAAGGTAGAATCTAAGGGACAACATGGATATCAATTTTGACCAAGTGTTACAGTGTTCAATTATCAAGCAAGCCAATTTTGGTATATTTGTTTGCAATGGCACAAACGATGAGATAAACCATTCTTGTTGATCTAGAGATGTATCTTTTTGTTGAAGGAGTCAATTATAGAGGTCATCACACATTTTGTTATCAATCACCAAATCCCTATGCAAGGTGATCAACTAATCTGAAAAATAGTAGGATTAAGAAGCAAAAGATAGAGATCTAGATCATTGATCTTGATGTAGAACCTTCATCAAATAGTTATAAAAGCTGAATCTAAATCCACTTTCATCAGTGTCTATGAGAGAAGAAAATTTTGGATGCGATAAGAAAAGTGTGAAGGTAAACTAGATTTAATGACCAAACAGAGCAAGGAATGGTAGAATACAAACATATCAGATAAGAGATCAAATGTAATATTATAAAGACAAGATCCATAATCAGAATATTAAGTGCAAACTGAAGGATCAGATGTTCATACATTTTAACAAATGAATTAAGGCAAATCTCTTAATCGAGTGGTCCTAATAGAACTTTGCAAATCTTCTAACAGATTGGTTACTTAGCAATAAGTTTTAAATGCTTTAATCAATGTAGATTGATTAAGTCTTCATAGAGTAGATCATTAGAAGTGATTAAAATTGTAGTCCTAATAGCCAGACTTTATTGTTGCAATAGTGAAGATTTGTGGGTATCATCCCTACTTTCTTATTTCATTGATGTGATTAGTAGTTAGATCAGATATATCATTGTGGTAAATATTTATGTGATTTATGTTGAGATAATAATTAGAATTGCCTCATGCTTCTCATTTTCCTATACTAAAGATAAATTTATATTCCTATTTAATAATCTTTAATAGACATTCCACTTAACAAAATAGATATCACATAAAGATTAGAGGATTGAAAAATAAATTTAAAAAATTGTAAACTTTGACTACCTTAAATTATTAGTAGTTTTAATTAACCAAAGCAAATAAGTTTAGCTTTAATTATTCCTAACACTCTCATTTTTTACTCATTCTCACTTCAAAAACTAAAGATTTCCATACCTAAAATGTGTCATGATCAGTTCAGAGAAATCAGTTGTTTGAAATCTGTAACAGGAATGCACAAAAGTTAGATTACCAGTCTCCTTATTAGTATTGAAAAAAATAGTGATCAATAAGTAGACAGTAGAAAAGTGTTTTGACTACGGAAGGGTGACTGTCATTCTGGATAAAACCAGGGAAATAATTTGAAAGCGAGAGCATAGTTTCATGGAAAGAGGTCCACCGTCCAATTAAAGCTATGAAGGCCAATCACGGACATCTATGATTTTCCATCTTTGGCTCTATATATAGCATGCGGATTCCCAGTACACAAGCAATGGAATATTACAATGTGGAGTATATGATGATTTACATTTTATATTAAGTTTTCACCTTCAAATTTGTTTAACCTGTGAATGTACGGGACAATTTCTTAATCAATCTGTCTACATCTCTTCAAATTGATGAAGGTGCTTGTTGAGATATTAAAGTAAACATAACAATATGATAATATTTGTTTTTATAGTGTAAATTGTATTTTTAGATCAAATTTTATAATAATATGTGGTTGCTTAATATATTAATATAAGATAGAGGAAGGTCTGTGATTCTGAATCTAAATTTTTACATTCTTCTTGTTGTTAATGTGCTTCTAAAAATACTGCTATTGTACTAAGGCTTCGTTTTTAGGTTAAAAGTGTTAAATAGTCAGTGTTAACTTATTTTTCTAATCTTAATTTTTCCATTAATGTATGCTGTTTAAGGATGGTCCAAGCCAGCACCCTCTTACTACTATTTATTTCAAAAACATTGACAATAATGAAAAATCTATATGACTGAATTGAAAAGAATAACAAACAAATCAATATAGCTGTGAAAATATCATGATTTTAAAATGACAATAGCTGTATGCGTGTTCCCAATTTATAAAATTAAATAGAATAATCTTTTATATTAAACTATTTTTTGTGTTCTTTTTTTTTTGAAAAAACTGTTTTATGTGCCTCATATTCTTTAGGTTTGCGCTAGAAGCATCATACTCAAAACCATAGATAACTTAATTTAATCTGTTAAATTTAAAATATATAAAATTTAATCCAAAAGATTGTTCTGATTGACAATATGATAAGCTAAAAGTTGAGCAAACTGAGAACTATTTATCTTTCCAATTCATCAATTTTATTTTATGGTGAACAACATAAAATCAAGATATGAATGATCTGATAAAGTTGTTTTCACATTATCTATTGTTTTTTTTAAGTGATGATCAAGGCTCCCACTGTCAAATACAAATGCAATTAAATCAGTGAAGGAATATAATATCTTTAATTTAATGAAAATTAATGTCAAACAAAAAAATATAACTGATCTGACAAGGAAAGAGATCTGATTGAAATGAATGTGAGATAATTGTTATTAGATTATTAGTGGATTTTGATTTAACACTCCATTGTAATCCATAACGCGTGAGTGGGATTTAGATAGTGCGTATGGATTTGATTGTAATTTTTTTAAAAAATGAAATGGTTTAAAATATAATTTACTTATACCATTTCGGTCACATCTTCCATTGAACAATATGAAGGATAATTCTAATTTTGTAGTCAAGAATATTCTTGTGGGTTATGTTGAAACTTCTTTCAGAAGAAAAACACTCAATTTGTACTGATTGTAGAATTTGAAACGTTTAATTTGAACTACATTATTTGGGCCAGCCTTAAACATCACACACTAAGGAAGAAATTAACCCTGGAAAAGTAAGTCAAACTTTGACTATTTAACACTTTTGCATTAGGAATCAAGCCTTAGTGTGTGATGTTTAAGCCGTTCGCATAATTTGTGGGTGCCCACTAAAGAATTTGAGTATAGAACACGAAAATTTTGTGCCTGTACAACTGTTGTTGTTTCTAATGAATTCTTTTTAAACATTAATGGTGGCATTTGAGTAAAGATATATTGAGATAATATATTGAATTGAAGGGACAAAATATTCCCTAATTTTACTTTAGTTTAATAGAACAATTAACTTAAATCTAAGAAGACACGTTAGTCATTAGCCTGACACATTAGCCACACTTATATTTGTTAGTGTTTCATGTCTTCAAGATCTTAAATGTAATAGTCAAATGACATTTTCATATTATTGATTGAGTGCACAAGATGGTGCTTATGGTGTTGATCAATATGCATGCTAGATTTTGTAATAATGAAATTAATTTTTCAAAAATAATTCAGTTGTAAAGTATTAAGGACTTAGAATTCTAAGAAAAATAGTTCTCACTGAATTCTTATACTTGTCTATAGGCTAAGTACTATTGTGATGCTTTTTGAATTTCATGTCTTATATAATGATTTTTTTGTTTTTTTCATTTCTACCATTTGTACTTGTGGTAGGCAATAGTACCATTGCATTCGCTTTCTTTGACTATTAATTAATTTACACCAATCACGAGCAATTATTTATGGGCAATTGAGATATTTCTAAAGTTTTTAATTTACTTATCAATTTCATGTATGATAATAATTATTTATTGGTTGATTTTCTTTTGTGTTATAGGACCCCTCTTTTCCAAGGTTGGGTCCATAATTCTATTTCTCAACACTATTTTAGAAAATAGATTAACAAGGAAACTAAATTTTTTTTTATTGATAATAAGAAAAAGGAAAGATCTGATTGAAATGAATGTGAGATAATTGTTATTAGATTATTAGTGCATTTTGATTTAACACTCCATTGTAATCCATAACGCGTGAGTGGGATTTAGATAGTGCGTATGGATTTGATTGTAAATTTTTTTTTTTAATGAAATGGTTTAAAATATAATTTATTTATACCATTTAGGTCACATCTTCCATTGAACAATATGAAGGATAATTCTAATTTTGTACTCGAGAATATTCTTGTGGGTTATGTTGAAACTTCTTCCAGAAGAAAAACACTCAATTTGTACTGATTGTAGAATTTGAAACGTTTAATTTCAACTACATTATTTGTGGGTGCCCACTAAAGAATTCTTTTTAAACATTAGTGGTGGCATTTGAGTAAAGATATATTGAGATAATATATTTAATTGAAGGGACAAAATGTTCACTAATTTTACTTTAGTTTAATAGAACAATTAACTTAAATCTAACAAGACACGTTAGTCATTAGCCTGACACATTAGCCACACTTATATTTTTTAATGTTTCATGTCTTCAAGATCTTACATGTAATAGTCAAATGACATTTTCATATTATTGATTGAGTGCACAAGATGGTGCTTATGGTGTTGATCAATATGCATGCTAGATTTTGCAATAATGAAATTAATGTTTCAAAAATAATTCAGTTGTAAAGTATTAAGGACTTAGAATTCTACATCTTCATTTTTAAGAAAAATAGTTCTCACTAAATTCTTATACTTGTCTATAGGCTAAGTACTATTGTGATGCTTTTGAATTTCATGTCTTATATAATGATTAATTTTTTTTCATTTCTACCATTTGTACTTGTGGTAGGCAATAGTACCATTGCATTCGCTTTCTTTGACTATTAATTAATTTACACCAATCACGAGCAATTATTTATGGGCAATTGAGATATTTCTAAAGTTTTTAATTTACTTATCAATTTCATGTATGATAATAATTATTGATTGGTTGATTTTCTTTTGTTTTATAGGACCCCTCTTTTCCAAGGTTGGGTCCATGATTCTATTTCTCAACACTATTTTAGAAAATAGATTTACAAGGAAACTAAATTTTTTTTATTTATAATAAGAAAAAGTAAAATTATTATTAAATCTATTACGTATTTTTAAAAAAATTATCCCAAAACTATATATTATATTTATATAAAATAATAGTCTCACATACATTTATAATTTTACTAACATTATTATTTTAATGAGTTAATTGAAATAAATTATTTAAGTTAATTTAAGTTTTTTGGAATTATTGCCTATTATATTTTATCATTATATCCTTTGACAATTTCCAAGGATTTTTACTATTTTACTAACATTTGTTAAAATATATTTTTAAAATTGAAATAAAACTATAACATGTTTTTCTAAACTATCTACTATGACTAAACAACAAGTACATGGCACTATGTGGCACTTGTTCTTAAATGTATTTTGAGTAGAGATTGAAGGAGAACAGTAGCTGAATATATGACATTGAGTAGTTTGTTATTTTATATATCGAAGAATACATGATCTTCAGTAATATGATATATTGTAGCTAAAGAATGTCTATATAGAAAAATCATAAAATGTAAAATTGATTAGACCACAAGTTCTTGAAGAAAATTACTTCTAGAATGGAGAGGTTAGTAGTTGATAGAATCAATCAATAAATTTTTTGGTTAAAAGAAAAATCATAGTGTTGATGGAGGTTCAAAATATGTATAGTTGTTTGGAAACTATACAAGATGAAGGGATTAGATAAACCCCATACTTAAGAGAAATATTAATTTTTATTATTATACAATACAAAAAATGTAAGGGAAATGTACTAAAGTTATCATATTATGAATCACTTGAATGCTACCTACTAAATAGTTTATTATTTACATAAATTTAAATACTACATATATTTAATAATCATTAATTAAAAAAATAATAAATTAAATAAAACAATAATAACTTATCTAAGCAACATTCTTTTTACATGCATACATACGAAAGGTTAAAAGATAATTAATTTTCATTTCTAAAACAAATAAACTCTATAAATCATCAAATTTTCCTACACCTAAATACATCTCAATCGTTTAATATTGTTTCCTACACTATCAATTATTCTACTTTGTCATCGAACATACGTCATTTAGAACTAAATTAATTTGTATAAGAAACTTAAAATCACGCATGCTCCAATATGGGATACAGATGGCTTTCGCCCCACCTTCTGATGGTGGACACACTTAATCAACGATGGCATTTGCACTCTTTGCTTTCTCAATGGAGAAAATGGTTCGATACCATTTGGAACGCCATTACAGAACCTAAGATTGCACACTTTGTTTGGTGCCTTGCCTTCCAAGGTCTTTCCCTGGGGCCTCGGCTCAAGCACATTAGGGTTCCTGATCCCAAATGCCCCTTTTGTGGCCAACCTGAGTCTTTTTTGCATATTTTTTGGTTTTGCAAGCGTGCTCAAAATTATTGGCACTGGATTCATGATTTTTTCAAACCTTTTAGGCCCGAACCTTTTTCATGGCAAATGATCCTGCTGGGTGATTCCCCCAAATTTCCTCAGAAGTTCTCCCAGATTTGGCATACTTTGAGGATGGAAATTTTGTTTTCTCTATGGAAAGATAGGAATGCAGTTTTATTCACTCACAATTTTTTGAATGTTAACATTGCAATGTACACTAAGGCATGCATTTGTAACAATGTCATTATGCAGATACAGGTGCAAGCTAATAACGTTTCCCTGGAGGTTGCACACTTACAGGAATTGTTAAATCATTGGGGCAATGCTCCTTGCACCATTGCCAGAGTGCCTCTGGATGCCTCGACCGATGCCTCCTCGTCTCACGGTTGTTGTTCCCGATGCCAATCCTCTGGCCGCCATTCACACATGCCGCACTCCTAGGGTCCCCGCCACCGCTCTCCTAGCAGTGGTCATGGTAGTTGGAGGCACCACTCCGCTTCCCCACCACATGGTGGTTCTGGCTGGTCCCCGGCTCCCCCCCTGGGCGGGCTTCTGGCTGGTCTCTAGCTCCTCCCCTTGGACGAGCAGACTCTAGCAAGTTTCCTCGACTGGCCTTGGCAATTTCTCCTCCGCGGCCAGACAAGAAGGATGCGGAGACTGTGACTACCCCAGACCCTGCTGATGCTGTTGACAGCTGGACTGTTCCCTGTCTGCCTCACAATCCCACCGATGCGTGGGGATTTTCTGATAAAGATGATCCTCCTCCCTCTGCTGGTACTGCCTTGGGTGCTTTAAAATGTTTTTTTTTATGAATAGTTTATAGTTTCTGGCTGAGGCCATGTTGTTTATTCCGGCTTCGGTCGTTTGAACTCATTCGCGGGGTGATCCTGTATCCGCTGACCCCTTTTTTGTGAATTGTATTTTTAGTAAATTTTATTAATTGAAAAGGAGTATTCATCAAAAAAAAATCACGCATGCATATTGGCCACCTCTAAATGAAAATGGACAACAATTTTCCCATCAAAAATACCATTTCCCATTTTCATTTTATACAAATCCACCCTGTGTTGTATGTCACTGCAAGTTCCCATCATCTCCCAGCAATGTTTTTCAGACATTTCTATCAACTATATTAAAATCAACTTAAAGGAGAAGTCTTGTCGATTTGATAGTTATTACCTACGCTTACATTTTATAAATCGTAATTGTTAATGTAACTATCATGATCTCCCAGCAATGTTTTTCAGACATTTCTATCAACTATATTAAAATCAACTTAAAGGAGAAGTCTTGTCGATTTGATAGTTATTACCTACGCTTACATTTTATAAATCGTAATTGTTAATGTAACTATCATGAATCTAATATAATTTTAAACATTTCCTTAAAACGATATGGATTGTTAATTCATTCTTGTATTTAATTATCTGAATATTTATTTGTGTTCTTTAAAACAAGATTATCACAATAGTCTTCATGATTTCTTTATATTTGGAAGGTAGAAGATCTCCATTAAACTTCTTTTATGAACTTTTACGACAAATACACGTAGATATTTAAAAATTAACATGATTATCCCTTCCAAAAAGAAGTATCATGAATAGGAAATTTCATATTGAAATACCTGCTGATCTTCCTTCCATTTGACTTTAAGCAGTCCCCCATATGAAAAGGGAGCAAACTTTTGATGTTCCTTCCATTTGACTGTCAAGATCAAATTATCTTTCAAACTGGACAACATGTCGCCCATATTCGTGGCAAGTTATTTTGCCAGCTTAAAAGTATGTGAAAACAAATTATACTCAAAAAGTATGTTAAAACAAACAAAATATATATGTTAAAACCATTGATTTTCTGTCCATTTGACTTTCAACATTCCCTCGTATTACAATCTGAAGCGACTGCAGCATACAAGCAATGGTTGTATGTATTAATTCTTGCTTTTTTGCAACCAATCAAACGAATAAATTCTCCCCCGTGCAACAGATATGAATAACTTTTTGCAGACATGAGACAAAACACAGATTACCTATCTACAATGCGGGGAGCTCAATATATCATGGCTCACCCTACATATAAATAATGTGGTAATGAGTTTGCCATACGTATTGCAGTTTTTATTAGATAGAATTATGCATAAGTGGTTTATAATGTTTTAATAGTGTGAGAGAAATAATGTTTTATTTTATTTCAATGATCTATTATTAAATAATAGAAATGGATTTGTACATTTTTCAGTTTATACTAATGGGTTTTAGGAACAGATGTGTATAATTTGAAATAGCAGAGATGCAGGAATATTGATTAACTCTACATATGGTTTGGTGGTATTGATGTTTATTTTTTATTTTATTTTTCTGGTAGAGAAGGATTGGGATATTCAATTTTAAATGTAACTTGGTAGCATTGGGCTATGGGCTATCAATATTATGATTTAGATGAAACATTAAATATCAAATTTGATAGCATACCATGCAAGATAACAAATAAAGAGTGTTTCTTTTCATTCAAATCAAAATAATGGTATCAAATTGAATATGTTTGATTTCACAATGCAATAATGTATGTTACATTACATTGAAATATAAAGTCTTGTAATGTGAAAACTAGTCCCCCTTACTTTAAGTAACTGCATTTCTAAAGAAGAACTAGCAGACTTTACAAACACATTTGTCGTACTTGCTAAGTAAGAGTTGTGTAAGCTTCAATGAAGCCTTTAAATAGATTGATTCAATAGTTGTGAACCAAGATTGAAGACTAGAGGCAACCCAATGATATACCTAAATAGCTAATACATACATAGATACATGCGTATGTATGCATGCCTAAATACATATATGAATGTGTCATGGTGATATAGTGCTCTCTAATTATTTATAAATGTCTACATGATGTTGTGTAGCTAATTCATTAATGATGTTAAATTGAATTAAGGCTTTCTCTCTTATACAATACCCTAGAATAAAATTTGAATTGTTTTCAATTACAATTGGAACATATTAGCAAGTTGGAGGGAGATGATATGGCCACATTTGAACATTTTTTTTAAGGAGCGTGGTTAATTTCATCCCACAAAGTATAAATAGGCTTAGTTTTGTAGTGCATTCTCAATCAAACTACGTGGATGGGTAAAATAAAGAATACGACCAGTACTTAGAAATGTTTGGAGGTAGGATCAAACCAAATTTGAAAGGAATGTGTTAAATTTTGTTTAAAATTGGATAACTTATACACTCCTTATTAGGCAAAAGATAACCAATTAAAGTGATGCTAAAACTAACAGAAAGAGTATAAAGGGTACATTTTTCATTATTACATTCCCCTCCCCCAATTAGACATATAGGTGAGCTAATGTGAATGTCAAAGTAAACTAGAATTGAACTTGAATGCAAATTAATTCACACTCAAAAAATAATATCCAAATATGCATGTGTGTGTGCGAGGGCATCCTTTCTGTAATGAAAACACCCCAAAAATAAAAAAATCAAATGAAATTTAATGAAGTGTCTATTGAAAAATATAGTGAAGATAAATTCTTATTATTATTACTATTTAATAATTATTGTTACCAATATTAAAATGATTCAACTAAAGTAATGTAAAGAGTTGAATGAACATATGTGCATATTGTATGGAACCAATGAAAAAAGATGTGTAAGATCCTTAAATGGATCATTGTAACCATGTTCTAAATTTTAAAGTTCATGTATGGAAATTAATAAACCACTAGAAACATAGGTATGAAATGACATAAATATTAGAATGACCCCACCCTCCCAAATTGGATACTTATAGAAGATGTCATGAACTATATGGGAGGAGAAAAGTATATATATAGTCATGTAAATCATGTGTGTTGAAATATCAATATCTAATAGAAATGAAAGGACATAGATTGTAAACCATAATGTCCCTAGTGTTACCTCATAAATAGGGCCAGTGTAAAATAATAATAAATGATCACTAGAGAAATTGTATTTAGGTATAAATGAATGTCATATGTCACCATAATAATTATTGGAAAAAAAAAAAGTTTAGGTGTAATATGTAAAGTTGATAAAGGTAGAAGTAAATGATCATGTGGTAACCATAAAATTAGAAAATTTAAAGAATAAAATATAAAATTAATCATTGTAAAAGAATATAAAGAAAGTATATATATCTTATAATCTAAGGATGTATGACCATAAGATCTGAAAATTTAAAACATATGTAATAGAAGGATAATAATGAAAGTATATCATTATGAAAGTATAAGGAATTTATAAACATAAAAGGAATGCCACAAGTATTGGAAAACACATAAAAATATGAAGGAAAATATAATACATATTTTTAAGGAAAAAATACATTGTGTTGTGACAAGACCTTGTAGCGAAGACAGAACACGATAAAAACATAATAAATATAAAATGGGTAAAAGTACAAAGTTGTGTCACCTTTTAGGTTGACTTATCACAATGACTAAATTTGAGTATTTCTATGCAAAAATTATTTTTTCTAAAACATATGATCTAGATAAGTCCATTCTAGCTAAGTTATATATGTTCTCACACTTTTTCAATTGGAAATATCTATTAAATGCATTTTTTATACTAGTTTGTATCAAATTACTAAAGAAATAATATTATTTAAAAAATTTGATGTTTCAAATATTTTTTAGTAAAATAAAAACTCTATTTTATAGAGCTCAAAGTCAAGAATATTCTCGTATAGGTTTTATTATTTTTTATTAGATATAGTATATTGTAATAAAAAAAATTTACAAGCACATATTTTAACACTAAAAAAGATGTCAATTTTGAGAAAGAAAAAATATTAAATCATATCAAAAAAATTAAAATTATACGACATTCTAGAGGAGAGAGTCCTCTTTCAAAATGTATAATTTTTTTTCATTAGAATACATTTATTTTGAAAAATGCGGTGGGAGATGAAAACTATTGATTTCAAGTGAGTTGAAATTTGAATCACTATAAAAGAGAAAATACGGGTCTAAAGTCAATTTTTATTTTTCATTTTTCTAGCTATATGTGTTATCTATAACATAGTCTAAGTTCAAATAGAAATAAGTTTATATCCATATAGTTTTGTGGTGGGAACTAAACCCCTCATTTTTAGTATTTTTTAGCAGCTAAAAAATTGTCTACAAGAATTAGGAAAATATATCATTTCTTATTCCAAATAATTATTAAACATTATAATCCTAAACTTAAACCATTTCTACACATTTCATTAGTTTACTTTATTTTCAAATTCTTAATAATAATACTAGTTTTATGTCATTGAAGGTGATTAGTTATACTTTTGTTAGTCTTTTCCTTTATAAAAGGGTGACACATGTCTATGCTTTTACCCAAATAATAGATAAATTTTGAAAGATGTATTTTAGTTTAAAGAATAAATTCTTAATAAGTAAGGCAGAAAGTAGCCTTCCTTAATAATTCATCCTCATTCAACCCATCTACATATAATGCCCTACTAGGGAACCTCAAGGGATAAGTCTAAATGTTACTAAGTTTGGTGAGTAATTTTTTTTAAATAGTATTTTCTTGATAATTCCACTTAGTCATAGCTATAAAAGTCCTAACAGGTTCCTACTAATACCACCCTTGAACAATTTTACTTAATTTCCTTTCTAACATTTCATTCTTACTACTTAAGTTAATCCATCTTTTACTGTTATGAATACTTATGATCTAATACATTATCAATCCTAATATCGATTTCCAAACTAGGAGCTAGTGTCCTAGTCCTTAAAATCAAATGTATGAACTTAACGTGCAATAAAGATATATGAAATAGATTTAAGCCATCATCCATACATGTAAACCAAATCATCATCTATTAACCATTTACTTAGACTGTTCATTTCATAACATTACGAAGAGTACATGTCTCATTTATTCATCATACATGTTCATTGAAACACAAGGAAATATTCAATGTAATGACATCATCATAATTTCATTATCTTTTGAAATAATACAATATGTTCACATTTCTCTTTATCTCTCCTAGATATACCCTTTACCCTTTTATGTAGCTTTTCATTTCATGATACATATACAAATTAATCATGTTGCATATACAAATCAATTGTACTTTATTCAAGACTTTACATTACAATTAATGTTGATTTCTTCTAATGAAATGCAACAAGTAGACTTCAAAATCAATCTTCAACAACTTGTCAACAAGAATCCATAACTAACCATCCATGAAAACTTGAATAGTACCTCATAATATTCACCACCCAACCACACAAAACCATAAATGGTCCACTCCCCTGAGCTAGGAGAAAAGACCATGATCCAAATAGGTTCTAAGGTAGTCTAAGGCTTATACCCAAAAATATCAAAGTACAAAGGTAACGAAGGACACATAAAAACATAATTTTGAAAATGAAATCACAAAGAAAATGGACAACCAGATGAAGAAGTAGACTGCTAGGTTCAACTACATCTAGGTGAGTTTCATTTTACCTTCCTAAGGTGTTGGGATTAGTCACTTGGGCTTAAGATATTTTGTCACACAGAATATTTTTTCTCTAAGAACTAAAACTTGGATAGGCACGACTAAGCAATGTTGGGATCAACCACCTAGGCTAGGGACCCATAATATTTAGAGGATGTCCCTATCCTATGAACTCCAACATTACATCCACAATTATCTTGTTTAGAGTAAAACCCAAAACCCAATCCATAGCTCATTTATTATCATGTTATAAGTTATTAACTAGCTCACATATGGAACCAACCTATGGAGAGCTTTGGCTTCCATATATAAGATCAATAGCGCTTACTTTTGGGCCCCATTACTCATGGTGAGCCAGTCACCTAGGGTTTCTACCCTACTTACCAAAAGAAACCAAAAGCATAAAGACATTTAGGGCATTACATCCTAGGGTCCCATAACATAATGCATCATCATATTTAATCACAATAATGTAAGAAATTTTATCTTCCAACAAGTCACAAAATCCATAAGCCCCTAGTGACCAAAACAAATTCAATTTTAAATCCAAATCAATCAATTGTGAGAGAATTAGTTTAGGCACATTTCTAGGGTAGTCCACTGAACCCTAATTCACCACATAAACAATAAAAATACAACAAACATTTATCAAAGACTTTATAATAATTCCTATCACATATCTAAAAGGTAAAAGGATCAGAAGCAGATAAAAGGTTAGAAAACATAAAAAGGAAAAGCTAAATTGTTGATTTCAAAAATTTGGAAAGCTAGAAAATTCTTAAAACCTCAAAATCTAGAATCTTTATTTTAACATCTATGAATATAAAACCTATCTCAAAAGGTGCAAGATGAATAACATAAAATGTAACTTTGTATAAAGGAAAATTATGCCACTTATACTTAAATGTTCATTTTATGTTATATCCTGATGCTTGAAATAGGATCTAGAGGTCAAAATGTCTATGTTTCACTATAGTTGTGCATTTATCTATTCTTTATGTACTTTTTTTCAATATTCCTATTCATTCACTTAGTATATATATTCTTTGATGTATGATACCTTCGCATCGATTCAATACAACTACAATTTTGTTAATTTCACCATATTTGTGCATCCATTAAGAAAACTTGTGCATCTATTTATTATACTTATGCTTTTGTTTTATATAGTTACACATTTTCTACATAGAGTTTCCATTTTGTGCTCTAAAGTTCCACTTTTGTACAAAGTGACTAACCACTAGTAGACAACTAGTCAAGTCCAAAATTGTCCATATGTTTAGTATACATGTGCATATATGTAGTCTACCTACACATTTATTCCAAAAGACTTTAAAAAATAAGGAATGTGAGGAATAGAATTTCTAGATTGTATCTGTAAAGTAGTTGTTATCTCTTGGAGTTCAATTCATAACCTTCGGCATTACCATAACAAAGAACAATCCCCTAAGGCCTTCTAGGAGCAACATGATATCATTATACAAAATACATTTCAAGTTATAGGAAGTAAATGCATACATGAACACAAATTAATTATGTAGTCTCTGCATTATTTTTTCTCCATAATTAAGATATCATTTATCCAAGAAAGAGAGGGAAGGATTTAAGTTTCCTAATTGGTTTTTATAAAGGTTGAGATAGCTTGCAGATGCATTAGAATCTCTTTAAAGACCTCCTACTATCATCTTCTTCCTCCTTTTCCTCCAATGATTTCCTCTAATATTTATTTAAGAAACCTACTATGATCATCTGTTGAACTCTATTCCAACTCTAAATTTTTTTTTGGATATTTTTTGATAGTTTTTGCCAAAAAAATTCTCATGTTTCATTCCAAGGAAGGCTCGTACTTTATAGGGAGCATTATCTCATTTCCAATTGGTTGTACCCATTGTAAATGAACTCCTCATATGGTTTGATTAATTAAATCAAACAATATTTTATTATTATATTTTTTGTTCTAATTTCTAACTACTTAGTAGGTTTCTAGGCTATTGAGAATTCCCTTCTCAATGAATTCCTATAACACAATAGTCAAGTATCTACAATCTCACATAAGGGATCAAGGGTTCAACTCCCATGTCCTTTTATTACTTCCTATATCTCATATAATCTCTTATTTACAACTTAAAATTTATCCTTCTTATTAAGGTTCTCAATGAGTATGAGTGGTGAGATGGTGGATAGAGGGTTTAGTGGGTGGTTGATTAAGTCTTCAAACCTCAAAGATCATTTTTAGAATAATTGTTTTGGTCTCTTTATTTTATTTTATTTTTATTTCATTTCTTGTTATTCTTATTTTTTCTATTTTATTTTACTTTATTCATTCGCAATGTGTGTGTGTACATGTATATGTGTGTGTGTGTGTGTGTGTGTGTGTGTGTGTGTGTGTGTGTGTGTGTGTGTGTATACATATACATTTATGTATATATACATAAATGTATATATACACATATATACATAAATGTATACACACACACACACACACACGCACACACACACACACACACACACACATGTACATATATGTATACATATATATACATATGTAATATCTTGTTAGAATTAACAATGGAAAATAATTTCTGAGAGGGGGGGTGGGGGTGAATTAGTACTTGAAACTTTTACCTCTAAAACATTTCACCATACATCCATCTCATAAGTTAACATGCAAGCTGAAATATGTACCCATTTATCACATCTAAAACATGAAATAGATCAGCACATAATACATGAGATTTTGGTTACCCAAAAACTCTCCAAGGAGAAGGTAAAACTAGGGTGGAGATGACATCCACAAATCTTCACTACTATAGTTGTAAAGTGTGGCCTATTATGGCAACAATGTTTTGATCATAAACTATGATCTACCCTGTGAGAGGTCTACTTTGTTAAAGGTTTACACATACTATTTGTTCTCACCTTGATAAAGGATTTAGACTCGCGATAAAGTAAGCACTTAGTTAAGAGATTTACAAAATCCTATTAAGATTGCTCTATTAAGAGATTTACACTATATCACCTATTAGAATGATCCAACACTTGATCCTTCGGTTAGTATCTTACTACTTGATGTCAAATCTCCTCTTTACTAATTATCTCTTGATCCTCTCGATCAGATCTATCTTCTCTAAATTTTCACTACTTTTTTTTGTTCCTCTCAAATTGATTCTTCATTGCAAAACTTTGTCTTATCCATCTTCTCCATGGATCCTTCACACTAGTACTATCCTTAGTATCATCCTTCACAACATTAGGTTACCCTTAGGGTTTCCTCCTTTTATAAACATCATGGAGATGAAATTAGGTTAGAATTAATGGTTGTGGTTAATCCATAATATTCCCTAATGCTTCCCTCAATTTGATTGGATGCATGCATTGCATGGGAACACATAATATGACTTCCTCCTTTTTCCTTATAATCAAAAATTTATGTTCATGTCAGCCAAAAATGGTTTACATAGAATTTTCTATCATTACAAACATCTATGACATAGATTGTTCACTCAACATCCATAGGCTCTAATGCTAGGCATTCATTGTACTCTATATACCGATACTCAACTTCTAAATAGCTCAACACACTCTGCTTGCTTGGCACACTCTGACTGCTGGGTACCTGAATAACTCAGCATGCATTGTCTTCTTAGTAGATACTAGTGCTCGACACTTACTAGCATATTAATCAGCATGTATTATCTGGAGACTTATGTTCAACATGTTCTATTTGCTTGACTCGTACTGATCACTCAACTTGCTCTGTTCACTCTACATAAACTATGCATTTGGCTTGCACTATTCTCTGCTAAATAATGACTAAGTGTTTTTTCATTTCCTTTTCAAAACTAAAATGAGATTAACATCTCCACCTTTTACATGAGTGTAAAAAACAATTTGGCATAACATATACATACTTGTCTCATGCAAAAGCTAGACAATGTATCTTCTCTACTCGGCTAGTATGCTAAAACTTCAAAATCTCAAAATTTGCAAAAAAAAATGTTGAAGTTACCTTAATAATTTTACACCCCCCTATTAAATACTTCACTTTAGTTTTTTGACTTCTCCTGAGTAGATATACATCTTGAAAAAATCTTCAAATTTCAAAATTTATATAATCCCCCTTTTTGATAGTTATGTCATTTGGGTGGTACACTTAAAGTGTGTTTGTCCAAAAATGGCTTATGCATTTGTATGATGATTCCCAATGTGGAATCCCAATTATCTCTTGCTACATCTAGTGTTTGAATCTAGATTTCTAGTTGGGAAGCTATATCAACTGAGCTTTCATGAGCAAAAATATGTGGATCTTGTTTAATCAAGGCTTCTTTGTGGGCTTGTTCCTTCTGTAGAACTTCCATACATGTGTGGATTTAACATGGATTGTATGTTAATCATAGTGGATCTAGTATTTTCATCTTTTGCTTGTAGCTCAGTAAGCCTACTCTATGTCAGCATCAATCTCTAAAAATATAATTGGCTAGTTGAAGGACACACGTGTAATGAATTTCCAGTTGATTTCAACTCTTCTTTCAACTTGTTAATTGTTTGTTAAGTCTTGTGGGTAAAAATATCATCATCGCATAGTTTTGTATACAAAGAATAAATGTGACCTAAAACTATTTTTCACACCCTCTATCTTAGTTTCCAAATCAACTTGACTAAGGCAAATGACACTAGATATCATATCCATAACTATGTTGTGGAATTTTCTCTTTGACCATTGTAGTAAATTAACATTGCTCTCTATATCTTCATCTTTTATCTTGTCAACCATATGGACAAGTTGCTCTATGAGAGGCTCATTAGTTAATGAATGAGAGAGACTAAAAGCATCAATGAATATGTCTTTTATTTCAAAAAAAATGTGCTTTTTCTTATGCTCTCTCCTTAAAATTTCTTTCCTTTTCATTCTTTATAGAGCCTCTTGAAGAGAATTCATTTCTTGAAGTGTGATTGTGGTTAGATCAAATGCTTGTAAGACAATAACCCCATCCAAACTTACATCCTCAAGTGATGTAGCATCAACATTTTGTGGTGTGTTGGAACTTGGCCTTGAAATGTGCAATGGAGTAGCTTGTGTACTTGACCTTTGAAGAGTCTGGTTGTTGGGAGGAGGTGTAGTGATTGGTAAGATAACTGATGTCCCTATTGAAATTATCTCCTCTGGCTGAATAGTCATCTTAACATCCTTTTTCTTCTCATCCTCTTGTTGTTTTGCACCTTGTTGATTTGCACTACTTTCTAATGGGGCAACTATTAGATGTTCTTTCTCATCATTTTTCTACTCATTTCCCTCTACATCAACTTCCACAATAGCTAGTAATCGTGAACTTGATAGATCTGGCAATGATGTGATAGATGGTATTGCATCCTTCTCTTTCATCTCAATGATAACTATTTGCATTAGAGATGGGCTTAATTTAACTCTACTTTCTATTCAAGGATTACACTTTGAGTTGTGATATGTTCTTGTGGTTCATTATCTTTCACCTTTTTAAACACTTGATAGCACTGAAGATATATCTTTTTGTGGCTCATTTTTAGTAGATGCAACCTTAGCCTATTAAGGTTCATCAATCCTTACCAATACAAGATTTGTGCTTGGTAGAGGAGTATTGGTGGATTCCTATTTCAATTTCCTAATGTCTCCTCACTTAGTGGATTAACATTCTATTTACAATTATTAGGTAGGTCTTAAATAGTGATAGATTCTTGCTCTGCATGTGGGGGACTAGTGCTCAACACTTGAGCATCCTATGCATCCTGTGCAATGTTCTCTACATTTACCTTAGCTAGGTGTCATATTTTACTTCTGTTGTTTTTGTGTCCTCTTTTTCTTGGTCTCCCTTCTCTTCCACATCTTTGGTGGATAACCCATAGATGACTTTGCATAGAAACTTGCTTTGGATTACCACCTCTTCTACTTTATTCCTCAAACTATTAAATGCTCAATACTTGGGAGAAAATCTCCCTTTATTTTTATCTACAACCTTTGTAATCATTTTTTTGTTAAGTTCATGCATAATTGTGGCTAGAATAGCCTCTCTGATTTTTTTTTCTGTCTCCAAACAAAACTTCCACTTTTATTCAACTCTCTCATATAAAATTTTATGAATAGAGTTAGCAATTTCTACTGGAGTGGTCTTAAATGTGCTCATTGTATCATAAATAGCCTCTTTTAAATTATGCTTATACTCACTCCCTATCTTATCAAAATTAAAATGTGAAAAACCTAACAAATTTGCATTGGGCTTTACATTTTCACATGAATTATCTATGTCAGATGAGAGATTTTGGCTTACCACTTTGAATTGATTTAAGCCATCTAATTTTCATTTCTCATCATTTGATTCCTCATGAAGTTTCAAACTTCTCTTCACTCTCTTAGTAGGCATATTCAGCTCTGCTATATCACTTTCCCTTATGCATTTAGCCTTGGTCTCTTTGGCTTTTGTAGTGGCATCCCTTGTGCTTCACCTTCTCAAAGGTGCAACTCACTTCTTTACAGCTTTCTTAACTAATTTCTTTGGTTTCTATACTACCTTTTGTGGTGCTTTCCTCTTCTTGTTAGTTTCTTTAGTTTCTTGCTCGACATCCTCTTCATCATCATCTTTTTCTTTACCAAAAATTTGAGTTAGTTCCAGTGCTGCCTAGCCTTCTTCTTCTTCTTCTCCTTCACCATTTTTTTCTTTAAGCTTCTTCACCATCTTGTTTTTCTTTCTTATAATTGTGGTAGTCTTCAAGTCTATGGTGATCCTTGACTTGGCTTCATCATAATTTCCAAATTGTGTAGCATTCTTATCTACTTCTTCCAATAATATAGTAATAGCTACTAAAGTTTCATTAAAAAAATTATTTCATATGGTAAAGGTTGTAATAATCTTAAGATTGGAATTGTTGCTTGTACATATGTGTAGTTGGCATCAACTAGAAAAAATACATCATTATAATATTGTTCAACTAATGACATAGACATTCTTGACCTTTGCTTCATGGAATTCTGAAAATCTTCAAAGTAATTTCTCATTACAGATTCAAAATTATCACCTAGTTGCTCAATACACTCTCCTATCTATTGAGTAATAGATCTATTTGATTTCCATGTAATTTTGTCAAATTTAGGAAAAGTATTTTGCACATAATAGACTATGCAAATTATGAGTGATCCAAACTTACATTAGGCATTCTTAGCTTTCCTCATAGCTTCCAAATTTTTTGATGGTTACTGAAGCTGAAGTTCAGCTAAGACATAGTTGTGATCTCCCTTCACAATCTTATAACCTGGGTCCATTGTAATACATGACACACTATTTCGTTAGCTCGACTAGTAAATTTTGTGTTTAATCACTCTTGCTAAAAATACTATAATAGGGTCTTTGATGGTGTCAATTGACATTCCACATTTGGTCCGCATAGCTCTAGTGTTCTTTTGAATAATTTCTTTTCCATCGCTTCTTAATGTCTTTGATTGATCTAGGGTTGAATACCTTGTCACTCTATGAACTATCCTCTTAGATATTTTGATTGGTCCACCTTCTAACCAAATTTAATTTTCATGAATTTAGCTTAGATCAATCTTAATCCATTCTATCTTAAACATTTGTGGGAAATATAGGGCATACATTAACCCTTTTCTCTCTACAAGTTGGTTTTTTTCCCTCAACACACCGTTCTCACATAGCTTTTGATAAGTTTCTCTAATTTATAAATCTCCAACCTCACGAACATTGCAAGTATAACAACATCATACATCCTGGATCATTAAAACCTTTGGTGGTATCATAGATAGCACACCAAATGGATCTCCTTTATATGTGATCTCAAGAATAGCATGGAATGGAGGTTGTCTCACATCATTGCTAATTAAGAGAACATTAAAAACTTCCTTCCCCTCATTCTTAGGTGCTACTAAAGAACTTGTTTCCATCTTGATTCACTAGGGTTTACAAAATATGAAACAATGTAACTTGCCAGAAGTTAAATACCTCTCAAATCTGTCAAATGATGTCAAGTTGCAATAGAATCTAGTTTGCAAACACTTTAATTTCTTTTTTCAAATTTCCTTCATGCTCTTAAAATTTTGTTAAGTGGAAATGACTCAAAAAATTGATTTTATAGTCTTCAAAACCTTGCATTTAATGCTTAGTGCATAAATAGTTGTTCATTCGATCGCTATATGATTTTCTAGTATTCTCAACTATCATAGCGAGCTCGGCTATCAATACCATACCTTCCATACTTGGTAGTAATAGAAAAAATTTCAATGCTTGGAAATAATAAAGAAAGTAACAAAATGATAGATTTTCTCTTTATTCTAATCACTTAATTACATCTTACTATATGTTGATAGATCCTTTTCATTACTTCTACACTTGGAACTAATGCAAGATATATCATTTCAAATATTAGTTCCACACATACCTTTGATTGTCTAGTTAGGGGTGAAGTTATCACCTGATCCATTGGATTAAGTGACCTCATCTTGGCTTGATGTGCTGCAATCTTCTTTCTTTTTCCATTTCTTGCTCACCTACATCATTGTCTTTTTAACATCTACCTTTTCTTTACCTTTGTTGAATTCATTGCTTGATGCAGGTGACAGAGTTGGATAATTTCTACTAACATAACTAGTCTCAAGAAAATAAAAGCATACAACCTCAATCAACCATCTTCTATAATTAGCTTTGAAATGTGTCCTAATGCAATTTACACGAACATGACCATACTCACAAAAATAATGACAATTGTACCTTGTATTGTAATCCCAATCATAAGTATTCCCATGATGATGTACCTTATTTTTCTTGGTTTACGTCTACTTGGGTATAGATCTACATTCATATCCCTTGTGTCCATACTTCTGATAGTTGTAATAGTATCCTTCAAATCTCTAAGTGTTGATGGTCTTAGATCCGCATTCATGTGCTTGATGTCCTTGATTCTTGCATTTATGGCAATGTCACTTGAATTTCTTCTTCGGGCTTTGATTTTCAGTGTTGCTTCTACAAACATTGTTATGTGGCACAATTTTCTACAATTATGACAAGTGGGGTTGATTTTATTTCCCTTATATTCCCTTTTTTCACCATTCCTAAATGAGTATCCTTTCTTAGTAGTAGAATAGCCCAAACTAGCAGTGTCATTGGTTGACCTCAATGCCTCCATCAATTTTTCAAAGTACTTTATTGCTTAACTAGGCTTGTTATTAAGCTTTTCTTTCTTAGTCTTCAATTCATTTTGTAGTAGGGTATTCTATATTTCCAAAGTTGTAATCTCAATGTCTTTCCTATTTAGTTCTTTATTTGTAATCATCAGTTAATTCATCAGATCAATTGAATGCTTGATAACTTTTGCACATATGATGATTTATCCTCAAGTATATTAGCTAGTAGTATTTTATCTTCTTCAATCATGGCTCTATCTTCTTTGTCTATCTTTTTCGGCTCAATTATCACACACAATAATATTGATTGAGTTCCCCATTCTATCTTCAGATTCCTAACTTCTTCACTTAGGACATTATTCTTTTCCATCAAATCTACAATAGTTGCATCAAACTCTTCCGAGTTCCTATCCTCAAACAATCTAGTAGTGTTGTCTTCTTGATATTGAGTGCTATTTTTCTAAATGAACAATTCATTTATTCTTTTCAATGAATTTTGCAATTCATCTCTTGTCTCCTTGAGTTAATGTAGGGAAAGTTGTATTTCAATCTTCTAGTTCTCAATAGTCTTTCCCAATTTGTAGACATCCATCTTCAAGATCTTACATTGAGAGCTATCAAACTTTCCTTTCTAGAGAACAAATCTCTGAAACCAATTATTGGAATTAACAATGGGAAAGTAAGTTCTGAGAGGGGGTGTGAGTCAACACTTAAAACTTTTACCTCTAGAACATTTTACTATACATCCATCTCATAGCTTAACATGTAAATTGAAATATGTAACCATTAATCACATCTAAAACATGAAATAAATCAATACATAACACATGATATTTTTGTTTCCCAGAAACCCCTCCAAGTAGAAGGTAAAACTCGGGTGGAGATGACACCCACAAATCTTCACTACTGCAATTGTAAAATGTGGCCTATTATGGCTACAATATTTTGATCATAAACTATGATCTACCTTGTGAGAGGTTCTCCATATTAAAGGTTTAAGAAGATTTTTAGGTCTAACATTGCTAAAAGATTTAAACTCACAATAAAGTTGCACTAAATTAAGAGATTTACAAAAGCCTGGTATGACTACTATGTTAAGAGATTTACTCTATATCACCTATTAAAATGATCCAACACCTGAGTCTTCAGTTAGCACCTTACTGCTTGATGTTAGATCTCCTCTTTATTGATTATCTATTGATCCTCCTGATCAAATCTATCTTCTATAACCGTTCAATACTTTTCTTTGTTCCTCTTAGATTGATTCTTCATTGAAAAAATTATTCTTAGCCATCTTCTCTTACAAACTAGGGTTGTTGTTGCACCAAAAGATCAACCTATCAATGCCCAATATAACTAAACTTATAGAACACATGAGGTGGTTAAACCATATCACATTTCCTAAAGGGGAACATTGGTGCTTAATCCAACAATCTCCCCATCAGCATTACCTGAAGAGATTCAAACCTTTGACCAAGCTCTGATACCACTTGTTACAAACTAGTGTTGTTGTTGTGCAAAAAGATCAACCTATCAATGTCTGATACAACCACTAGACTTATAAAACATAGGAGGTGGTTAAACTATGTCATGAATACTGAAAGGGAATCTTGGTCATTAGTCCAACATCTTCTCCATGCTTTCTTGATACTAGATACTCTCCTTAGTATCCTCCTTCACAATGTTAGGTTACCCTTAGGGTTTTCTTCTTTTATAAACATCATGGAGATGAAATTAGGTTAGAATCAATAGTTGTGGTTAATCCATATTTCTTGCTAATGCTTCTCTCAATCTTATTGGACACATGCATTACATAGGGATGCATCATATGACTTCCTCCTTATTCCTTATAATCAAAAATTCATGATCATGTTGGCCAAAAATGTTTTATATAGACATTTTTTCCATTACAAACATCTATGACATAAACTATTTACTCAACATCCATAGACTCTAATGCTCGACCTTAATTTCTCTCTATATATTGATACTCAACTTTTGAATAGCTAGGCATGCTCTATTTACTTGACACCTGGATCACTCAGCACACTCTAACTTCTTAGTACCTGAATGACTTGGCACACACTATCTGCTCGGCACATACTAGTGCTCAATAGTAACTATCATATTATTTAGCATGTATTGTCTAGAGACTATTAGTCGACATGCTTTGTTCACTCAACTTTCACTGAACACTCAACTCACTCTATTCACTCAATATGTATTATCTAGATACTTATGCTAAGCATGTTGTGTTCACTTGGCAAGCTCTGTTCACTTGGCATGCACTATGCATTCAGCTTGCATTGTTCTCTACTAAATAATGACCCTATTCTCTTGTCTATTCTTTTGCATGTGAATTTCAATTGCATACTTATTTAAAATCTATCATGGGTTATGTGGAAATGATTATATTCTTTGTTGCAAGTTTCCCTAAAAGTGGTATCAAAGCTATGGTTTTGTTGTTGTAACCCTAGATTGAATCCATGGGAATGCATGAGAGGATTAAAAAAATGGCAAGATATATGAGTTGATTATTGCAGATCTGAGGGTTTTGGGTTTGTTGTTATGATGAGATGTTGGTATATTTTGGGCATGTGAAATTATTGGTCAAAAAGCTTTTTTGGATGTTTCATTTAAATGAGGGTTTTATGGAGGAGCTTGCAGAAATGACCTTGACAAAAATAGACCCCACAATTGGATCCAGGTCGATGTTTCCATAAATTTTGATAGTTTGGCCATGTTTAGAGGAAATGAATTTTTTTTTTATTTTTAGCCTATGATATCCATCAAATTTAATCCTATCAGACTTTTTCATCACAAAAAAAATCCTATTCAAAATGGTAAAAAGATTGTGTTAGTAAAATGACCATAATTTTCTCTCAAAATATCAAATTTCAGACTTCTTATAGGCATTGGAAAGCTAATTCAAAGCACTACAACATGGTGTAGGTTTGATTCTATTATTTTGACATTCTCTCAAGTTTTAAGAGCCTTAAAGTTAGATGTTATTTATTTTGAGCATAAATTAATGAATTGTTACTAAATTTTCACACATGCTGAAATTTAGTCTATTTGTAACATTGCATAAAAATTCATAAGCCATTCATGCATTTATCTCAGTTCATTTCCATTTTAAAATCATTTTTATTCTAAGCAAAGAAAGACAATGTTCATTGTATAAATCATAACTGATATGTACAATTTTCATTTACAATTGATTAAAATGATTGAAATGTTGAAAGTAAAGGGTCTCACACAAGCCGTGAGTATAGCTTCCTAGCTAACTTTTTTCATAAAGGAATAAACGAATAGATAAAATATGTTCAAAGGAAAGAAGCATGTTTAGAGATAACCAATCATTGCCTTTTGCTTTGATTGGTTATAGATTTCCTATCATTGCTCTGTCCAGCTCCAAGCTTTAATTCCTCAATAGCTGCAAAAGATGAAAAGAAATGATATTAGATCTCAAAGGATCTAAGCAATGACTAAATATCTCTACTACTAAATATATTCCATCTGTTGATGGATTTCATTGCAAAAGAAAGTAAGCTATAATCAATGTCAAAGAATAGTAATAGTTTGGTTACAAGTGTCATGAGCCCGTGCTCGAACCTTGTAAAGAAGAAGAATAAAAGAAAGAATGCAGATCATATATTTCATGTTCCTCCTACAAAAAACTAGAAGAAATACATAAATTCACCTTCAACTATAGCAGAGATCATATCCTATACAGTTGTACCAGCAACAATAAACAACCATGACAACACCATGCAACGAATTATTTCAGTCATGGACATGATGCAGGCTGCAAGAAAGGTATTCATGATACAAGGCTGAAGGTAGGGTGTGAAAATATTGAAAGGTGCAAGAAGAATGCATTCACAGGAAAGCTATTATGTACAAATACATAGAAAAAATAGAGCAAGAACAAACATGAGAGATACAACGAAATACAGAATACAATGTGCATCTACAGCAAGCTATAGGTTAAGGAGCAATTACAACATTCATAAGACATGTCAAGAAAAGAAGTAAACATTTCCATCCAAAGAGTGAACAGTTTAAATTCGTAAACATTTCCAACAAGTTCCACTTTCAGTATTCATAAAATAGTGAGCAAAAGTTTGTCGTTTGAAGAATCCACTTTAGCAAGCCAGTATTCTCAAGATTCATGCAAACCCCACAGAAAATTACAAGGAAATAGCTATAAACATAAGTGTAGAAGAACGTATGCTTAGGGTACTCAAGCAAATATTTGCAACAACAAATACTTCAAGTTCAACCAAGACTTTTGCTAAACTGAAAATGCATCTATGACAACAACAATGCATCTTTTTGGGTTGACAATGAAGTTTCTATTGCAAGAAAGAGAAAAAAAAAACGTGTTCAAAGATATAGAAGATGATGCAATTTCCAGTCACAAAAATGGCAGCCTCAATAATAATATCAACAGCAAAAGAAATGTTTTCCAGTTACATATTTAATGCCGTGTATGCAACCAACAAGGCAGGAGTACTTACAAGTGTATGCCATGTCTTCAACACGACATTTCTCACAGTTGTATACCATGAATGCCCTCATCAAAGTATCCCCAACAAACATAACTCATGGCAACAACAAATACAGAATCGACTTCACATGCAGGTCCAAAGGAGTGAGGAGTGCGGCTAGGGTTTCAAACTCTATATGTCTGCATTTTAGGGCTTGAAAATGAGCAAATGAAGACTTGCTTTTGCCTTTTGCGATTTAGCATTGCAAATTAATTCCTTTCTAAAGGAATTTCAAGTCCACAAAGTGACTTTTTCAAGTCACGTTTTCTTTTGTTTTGATATTTTGGTCATAATATGATTTTAGGATTGTTCTTAAACCTTTTATTATTTATATTTTACTATTTGCACAATAATAATTGTGATTATTATTAAATTAATTGACCATCTATAAGTCAGTTATTTAATAATAAATTTTCAATGCAATGTGAAATGGAGGTGGAGTTAATTTTGTGTTGAAATTAACTTAACTAGGTAAGCACTCTAATTACCTAATTGTTAGCTGGGAGAACTTGGAGTTCTAACTAATGGCTTTCAAGTCATTTAAAGAGTATTTTGTGGACTCATAACAGGTCAAAATCGAGCTTTGTAATGGTAACTTGGAGTCCTTGTGTTTAGCTGGGTGTTTTTTTGGGTGATCATGAGTGTGCCATAGGTTCTTCTATGACTTGGCGCACTTCATCAGTCACTTATCATTCATTTGGATGAGTTTTGCATCCTTTTTAGGGCTTTCAGTCATGGATTTGACCCCAAGGGGTTTGTATTTAGTCTGGGGATTATGATTGTAAAAGGGTTCAGTTTTGGAAAAGGAAAAGGCTATTGTGCCATTCTTATGGTCTTCTGGATTTATCTTTTCTGGATTGTATTATTGGGAGCTGATGTTTTTGGCCTTTGATGAAATAATATAGCGAGCTGGATCTACTTTGGGGCTCATTCTTTGTGTGCAAAATTGGTGATTGATGTTTATTTTTTGTGTTCATCTAAAGAACCTTTAAGTTTATGTCTCATTTCTGCATCTATTTGAGTTAGTAAAATTGTCATGCATAGGTCATAAGTTGTGTGTCTTAATGGAAATAATATCAATTGTAGTTTTTATCTTTTGATATTATTCATTTGAGCCTTCTTCTGAAGCACTGTTATGCAGAGGTTTTCGTCAAAGTTGTATCTTATTATTGTTAGTATTCCTATCATTGTGTTGTTGAATATATCAAGGTCCCTTATCTTGTCCAAGTGCATCACCTCTTAAGTTTAAGAAAAATTTCATTCCGTACTTCCTATCCCTTTTCCTCACAAGTTTACAATTTTCAATAGTTTAGGTGAGGCATCACATAACATCAAATAGGAACCGGCCTAGAATCTGGAGGTTCAGTCATCTTCATAGTTTACCCACAAACTCGTGATTGTTCCCATGTTATCCAGAATTTCTAAGCATTTTAGTGCTTAGTTTTAGGGTGTAAATTCTGGAGTTAAATGGATAACTTGGGCATACGGAGCTAATTTTTAGACTTCGAGTAGTCAACATAAAGCTCTTGGAGAGATCCACACATTCACTCAGATTTGGTGTAGGTTTGACATGGTTTATTTGGTGATATATTAGTCTGAACAATTCATGGTATATATTGACTATGGTAACATTGTGAGTTTATGACATTGTATGCCTACTTTCATATTTCACTGATGTGATCAATATTTAGATCGGATATATCATTATAGTAAATATTTATGTGATTTATGTTGAGATAAGGGTTTAAGGTAAAAGACATCACATTTGATAATTATTTCAAAGGGAAAAAAATTTATAGATCCTGATTCACCACCCCCTCCCCTCCTCTTAGTATCTAACTTTCCTAATAGACTTCCAACATCCTTAACTATATCAATGTTGTTCGGAGAACCCTAGTTAGGAATGAGAGCAATGTCTTTCTTTTTCTTCACCTTTTCCTCCATGGGCTCTTCTCCAGAATAAAACACCGAATACCCAACAATGTTCTTGATAGGGGAGATTTCCCTATCAATATTAATATCTTCTTCAACATCCCCACCTAGATTTCCCTTGTTCTCCTCTTTAGAGGTCTTCTTGTCTTTAGAGGAAGTTGGGGATTTTTTGATTCGTTTGATAGAAGGGGAACCATCACTTTCTTCCCCTATTTCCATCCCTTCACCTTCTTCAGCCCACAAATCTTTAGAGACCCTATCCTTTCGAGTGTCCACAGATTCCTCCTCATCACCCATTCCCATTCTAGAATCCTCACTCTCCACATCTTTTTTCTTTGTGGTGGAAAAATGTTTGCTTTTTTATTTGAATTGTGTAGTTAAATTAGTATTTTTCACTCATTTTAGTACAAGAGGAGTGGGAAGAAGAGTAAAGAATATTTGTAATTATGAAATTTATGTGTCTTTGTTTTTCTTTTATGTTTTATGTCAATACTTGAAAGAATCTATTTGCATCACATATTTATGTCTAATATGCCATGCACAAAGAGCTTAGTTACAATTAAAAGTCTCATGCCTTAGAGATACATCTTTTCTAACATTATATGTACTAACAGTAAAGTAAATAATTAAAGTTGCCTCATGCTTCTCATTTTCCTATAATAAAAAAATATATATATTTCTCTCTAATAATCTTTCATAGACATTCCACTTAACAAAAACAGTCATCTTCTATTCTCTACAACAATGTCACATAAATTTTATAACATAAATATTCCACTTAGCAAAATAGTCTTCATCTTTTATCATGTATAACAATTTCACATAAATAATAGAAAATTTTAAAAAAATAATTGTAAACTTTGACTACCTTAAATTATTAGTAGTTTTAATTAACCAAAGCAAATAAGATTAGCTTTAATTATTCCTAAACCTCTGCATTTTTTACTCATCCTCACTTCAAAAACTAAAGATTTCCATACCTAAAACGTGTCACGGTCAATTCAGAGAAATCAGTTCTTTGAAATGAAGGACACCAACCCTAATCAATCTGTAACAGGAATGCGCATAAGTTAAATTACCAGTCTCCTAATTAGTGTTGAAAAAAATAGTGATCAATAAGTAGACAGTAGAAATGTGTTTTGACTACGGAAGGGTGACTGTCATTTTGGATAAAACCAGGGAAATAATTTGAAAGCGAGAGCATAGTTTCATGGAAAGAGGTCCACCGTCCAATTAAAGCTATGAAGGCCAATCACGGACATGTATGATTTGCCATCTTTGGCTCTATATATAGCATGCGGATTCCCAGTACACAAGCAATGGAATATTACAATGTGGAGTATATGATGATTTACATTTCATATTAAGTTTTCACCTTCAAATTTGTTTAACCTGTGAATGTACGGGACAATTTCTTAATCAATCTGTCTACATCTCTTGAAATTGATGAAGATGCTTGTTGAGATATTAAAGTAAACATAACAATATGATAATATTTGTTTTGATAGTGTGAATTGTATTTTTACATCAAATTTTATGATAATATGTAGTTGCTTAATATCTTAATATAAGATAGAGGAAGTTCTGTAATTTTGTATCTAAATTTTTACATTCTTGTTGTTAATGTGCTTCTAAAAATACTGCTATTGTACCATAAATTAGTAGACACATAAATATTGCTAATGTACCATATCTTTTTTATCAGATTCATGAAAACATAGTGAAATTTTTTCAAAACTTTTGTTGTTTCCGATCACAAAATATGCAAATCGTGAAGATCAAATGCGAGAAATTTCAAAAAAAAAAAATCACTTATCAAAATTTAGTCAACGGTGCATTTTCTAGGGAGGATAACTGCTTCCCAATTATTCTACTTTGTCATCGAACATACATCATTTAGAACTAAATCAATTTGTACATAAACATGTAAATTTATATAATTAACTTAAAATCATGCATGCATATTGGCCATCTCTAAATGAGAACGGAGAACAATTTTGCCATCAAAAAGACCATTTCCCATTTTCATTTTATAATAATCCACCCTGTGTTGTATGTCAGTCTAAGTTTCCGTCATCTCCCAGCTGGCTGTCAATGTTTTTCAGACGTTTCTATCAACTATATTAAAATCAACTTAAAGGAGAAGTTTTGTCGATTTGATAGTTATTAGCCACCCTTACATTTTATAATTTTTAAATTCAAAATAGTGTGCATATTATCTTAATTGGTGATGTAATTGTCATGAATCTAATATAATTTTTAACATTTCTTTAAAATGATATGGATCGTTAATTCATTCTTGTATTTTGATATGGATAGTTGATTCATTATTGTATTTAATTATCTGAATATTTATTTGTGTTCTTTAAAATTATATCATCACAATAGTCATGATTTCTTTATATTTTAAAGGTTGAAGATCTCTATTAAACTTCTTTTAAGTTCTACTATATGAACTTTTATGACAAATACACTTATATATTTAAAAATTAACATAATTATCCCTTCCAAAAAGAACTATTATGAATAGGAAATTTCATATTCAAATACCTGCTGATTTTCCTTCCATTTGACTTTGAGCAGTCCCACATATGAAAAGGGAGCAAACTTTCCAACTGAAGATGCTTTTGATGTTCCTTCCATTTGACTTTCAATATCAAATTATCTTTCAAACTGGACAACATGTCGCCCATATTCGTGGCAAGTTATTTTGCCAGCTTAAAAGTATGTGAAAACAAATTATACTCAAAAGTATGTTAAAACAAACAATATGTGGCAATTATGCTCAACCATTGATTTTCTGTCCATTTGACTTTCAACATTCCCTCGTATCAACAGCAAAGTATTACAATCTGAAGCGACTGCAGCATACAAGCAATGGTTGTATGTATTAATTCTTGCTTTTTTGCAACCAATCAAACGAATAAATTCTCCCCCATGCAACAGATATGAATAACTTTTTGCAGAGATGAGACAAAACACAGATTACCTATCTACAATGTGGGGAGTTCAATATATCATGGCTCACCCTACATATAAATAATGTGGTAGTGAGTTTGCCATACATTTAACAGTTTTCATTAAATAGAATTTTGCACAAATGGTTTATAATGTTTTAATAGTGTAAAAGAAATAATATTTTATTTTATTTCAATGATGTAGGATTATCAAATAATAGAAATGGATTTGTACACTTATTAGTTTAGAATAATGGGCTTGGATAGTAAAATTGGAATAGACATGTGTAATATTGTGATTTAGATGAAACATCAAATATCAAATTTGATAGTATATAATGCTAGATAACAAAGAAGGAGTTGACTTTTATTTCAAAATCATGGTATCAAATTGATTATGTTTGATTACACAATGCAATATCAATGTATGTTACATTACATTGAGCTATCAAGTCTTGAAATTTAAAAACTAGTTCACCATACTTTAAGTAACTACATTAATAAAGAAGAACCAGTAGGCTTCACAAACTCATTTGTTGTACTTGGTAAGAGTCATGTAAGCTTCAATGAAGCCTTTAAATAGATTGATTCAATAGTTTGTGAACAAAGATTGAAGGCAAGAAGCAACCCAATGATATACCTAATTTTTTAATACATGCATATGTGTGCATGCCTAAATACATATATGAAGGTGTAATAGTGGCATAGTGCTCTCTAATTATTTATAAATGTCTACATAATGTTGTGTAGCTAATTGATCAATGATGTTAAATTGAATTAAGGTTTTCCCTCTGACGCATTACCCTAGAATAAAATTTAAATTGTTTTCAATCACAATTGGACCTATTAATAAGTTGGAGGGAGATGATATTGCCCTATTTGAATTTGAATTTTTTTATAAAGAGTGTAGTTGATTTCATGTCAAAAAGTATAAATAGATTCAGATTTGCAGTGCATTCTCAATCAAAGTAGGTGGGTGGATAAAATAAAGAATAGAGCTAGTGGTTAGAAATGTGTGGAGGTAGAATCAAACCAAGTTTGAAGGGAATGTGCCAAATTTTGTTTTAAATTGGATAACTTATACATTCTTTATTGCACAAAAGATAGCCAATCAAAGTGAGGCTAAAACTAATGAGAATAGTATTGAACATACATTTTTCATCATTACATCCCCCTTAACCCCCCAATTTGACATATAAGTTCAAGCTAATGTGAATGTCAAAGTAAACAATAATCGACATCCAAATATGCATGTCTGTGTGCATCCTCTTTGCAATGAACACACCTCAAAACTAACAAAATCAAATGGAATATAATGAAGTATCTAGTAAAAAATATAGTCATGATAAATTATTATTATTAAAAAAATGTCATCAATATTAGAATGATTCAATTAAATTAATGTAAAGGGTTGAATGAATATATGTGCAAATTGCATGAAGCCAATGAAAAAAGATGTGTAAGATCCTTATATGGATCACAGTAACCGTGTTATAAATTCTAAAGTTCATGTATAGAAATTAACAAACCTCTATAAACATAGGCATGAAATGACATAAATTTTAGAATGAACCCCACCCTCCCAAATTGGACACTTATTCTAGATGTCATGAATTATATGGGAGGAGAAAAATAAAGGAAAAAAGTAAATATATTGTCATGTAAAGCATAAAAATCATGAATTGTGTGTATTTAAATAACATCATCCAACAAGAATGAAAGAACATAGATTGTAAACCATAATGTTCCTAATGTTTCTTCATAAATACGGTCATTAAAGAATAATAAATGAGAACTAGAGAAATTGTATTTAGGTGTAAATGAATATCATATGTCATCATAGTAATTATTGATAAAAATATGCTTAGGTATAATATGTAAAAATCATAAAAATGGAAGTAAATGATCATGTGGTAATCATAAAATTAGAAACTTTTAAGAATAAAATAGAACATTTAATCATTGTAAGAGAATATCAAGAAATTATATATATCTTCTAATCTAAGAATGTATGACCACAAGATTTCAAAAATAAAAAACACTCAAAAATACATAAAAATATGAAGCATATTAATATAATAGATAGTTTCAAGAAAAAAAAACTTCTTGTTGTGACAAGCCCTTGTAGGGAAAACATAACATGATACACATATAATAAATATAAAAGAACATATAAATTTTTAAAGATATATTTTAGTTTAAAGAATAAATTCTTAATTAGTAAGGCATGAAGTAGCCTACCTTAATAATTCATCCTCATTCAACCCATGTACATGTAATGCCCTAATAGGGAAGCTTAAAGGATAAGTCTAAATGTTACTAAGTTTGGTGAATAATTTTTTTTGAATAATTTTTTTTTGATAAGTCCAATTAGTCATAGCTATAAAAGTCCTAAAAAGTTCCCTAATACCACCCATAAACATTATTACTTAATTTCCTTTTTTAACATTGCATCCTTACTACTTAAGTTAATCCATCTACTAGTGTTATTTATACTTATAATTTGATACATTATCCATCCTAATATCAATTTTCAAATTAGGAACTAATGTCCTAGTCCTTACAATCAAATGTATGAACTTAACATGCAATAAAGATACATGAAATATATTGAAGCCATCAACCATACATTTCATTCTCACTACTTAAGTTAATCCATCTACTAGTGTTATGTATAATTATGATTTGATACATCATCCATCCTAATATGGGTATGTCCAAGATCATGATGTGCCAAAAAGTGCCAATTTGAAAAAAATATAGTCTTGAAATGCCTCAAAGTATTTTAAAATCTATTCCAATTTTTTTCTCACCCATCTTGATACTAAACAAAAACAATTAATACCTTTATAAAGCCTACTATATCTTTTGATACAAACCCTATATGATCAACTTTTAAAATGTCCCAAAAATGTGTTTTTGGTCTATTTTTGTGTGTTTTTAACTTCAAATATGTATTTGACGACTTTTCTTTCCCCAAAATTTGATGAAATGAAAGGGGTTTCTTAAGAATGTTCTTAGATATCCATAAATGTAAGGTTCCTCAAGTTACAATTTTCGTAAGTAATTATTACTTATTTTCTAATATAGTTACGTATAAAGTGTTGATTGACACCCTACTTGAAAAACAGCTATAACTTTCAAATGGCACAATATTTTTCAAATCCAAAGGATGAATCATATTCTATGCTTCTTCTATTATAACAAAAAATTAAATTAAATTAAATTTAGAAGAGTTTTGAATTAGTTAAGGTAGTTAGTCCAAAAATCCTAAAGTAGAAAATAAATAAATAAATAATTATTTAGAATAAAAATACACAAACATATGTGTCATATCCAAGAATGAATCTACTTATTCTATCATTTGATTTTGATTAAGGTAGTTGGACATATGTCTGCTTCTTATTTTTGTTTTGAGATTGTTGTATTATCAAAATTTTGACCAGCCAATTTTTTATTTTTTAAAAATAAGGCTAGTAGTTTAGAAACTAAATTCAATTTTCTAAAGATTGTTTTCTCTTAACTAGTGATATAAAGTTTATAATAAGTAGAAAAAGCACATCAAGTTGACATAACCCTAATTTGCTGATTTTTTTTGTCACTTAAGAGCATAGTTTGGTTGACCATGATCCTGCACATACCCATATCCATTTCCAAATTAGGAACTAATTTCCTAGTCCTTACAATAAAATGTATGAACTTAACATGCAATAAAGATACATAAAATAGATTAAATCTATCAACCATATATGTAAACCAAATCATCTTCTATTCACCAATAACTTAGACTGTCTATTTGATAACATTAGGAAAAGTGTATGGCTCATTTATTCATCATACATTCATCTAGACACAAGGAAATATACAATGTAATGACATCTTCATAACTTCATTTATCTTTTGAAATAATACAATATATTCACATTTTCCTTTATCTCTCCTGGAGATACTCTTTACCCTCTTAAATAACTTTTCATTTCAGGATACATATACAAATAAATTTTACTTTCTTCAAGATTTTAAATTACAATATTGCATATATTTCTTCTAATTAAATGTAATAAGTAGACTTCAAAATCAGTCTTCAACAAGAGTCCATAACCAACCATCCATGAAAACTTAAATAGTTCCTTGAAAATATTTTCCACCCAACCACGTGGAGTTATAAATGGTCCACTCCCCCAAGCTAGGAGATAAGACCATGATCCACATAGGTTCTAAGTAGGTCTAAGGCTTATACCCCAAAATCAAAGTAAAAGGGTAACATAAGCACACATAAAAGCCTAATGTCCAAAATGAGATCACAATGAAAATGGACAACCAAAGGAAGAAGTAGAGTGAGGGGTTCAACCACATCTAGGTGAGATTTATCTTACCTTCCTAAGGTTTTGGGATCAGCAACTTGGGCTTAAGATCATCTCACCACATAGAACATCTTTTCCCTAAGTACTCCAACTTTGATAGGAACAACCAAGCTATTAGATTGTGGTGACTAATAAGGAGATTATTGTACATACTTCATAAATTATTTGGGGTTTGAGGCATTGCCTTAAATTTTTGTTTGGGTCGTGGCTGACATTGTAGCTCACATATGGCTGACATATGGCCGACATGTTGTAACCTTAAAATGACATAAAATACTTGTATAAAAGGGTTGAGGGTTAGTTATTTTTCATTAAGTTGTGATGTGAAATATGTTCTTGCAGTGGTACTGAGCTGTAAGGGATTACAGATTATAATCCAATTGTATTCACTAGATCGTAATAATATCGAACTGACTGTTTGGTGGACATAGCCCAGGGATTGGGTGAACCGCATTAAATCTTGGTGCCTTGTGTTCTTTTCTATGTGATCTATTATTTTTTCTTATTGGTTATTTTTTCATGTAATTTTTATTTTTGTCCTTAGTTTAATCCTAACAAGTGGTATCAGAGCCTAGTTTTTTTTTCACTTATCCTCTACAGGAAAGTTTCACGGTTTAGAGGGAGTCTCATGGTTGAGTGGGAGAGATGGTAGATGAGGGTAAGCTGAGGGTTGATAGGTTTAATGGGAAAAACTTCCATTTATGGAAGATGCAAATGGAAGACAATTTGTATCAGAAGGATTTATGGAAGACATTGCAAGGAAAATCCAAGAATCAGGGAACTATGTCAAATGATGAATGGGATCTTTTGGATAGAAAGGCATTTGGAAGCATTCAGTTATGCCTCGCACCATCAGTGGCATTTAATATTACAAAAGCAAAGATAATAGAAGATTTTATGAAAACCCTAGCGACACTGTATGAAAAGCCCTGCACTTCAAATAAGGTATTTCTCATGAAGCGTTTATTTAATATGAAAATGGCAGAAGGTGGATCTATTGTAGATCATTTAAATGAGTTTAACACTATTACTAGTCAATTATCTTTTGTGGGTATCAATTTTGATGAATAAATTAGGGCTCTCTTGACTTTGTGTTCTTTGCTTGAAAGCTGGAATGGCTTGGTAATGGTTGTGAGTAATTCTATTCCTGGATCTAGTAACTTAAAATATGATGATGTGATCGGTGTTATTTTAAGTGAGGAAACTCGTAGGAAAACCTCAAGTGGATCTACATCAGGAAGTGTTCTGAATGCATAAAGTAAGGGTAAAATGACTAAGAGAGGAAGTAATTCTGGAAATCGTGGGAAAACAAGAGGAAAGTCAAAGGAGAGGAGGTCTTATTTGAGAGGACCGAATGACTGTTGATACTATGGGAAACAAGGGCACAAAATGAAAGAGTACTGGAATCGAAAGAAAAAGGGAGATAAATCAGATGGAGACAAGGAGGCAAATGTGGTAAGTAACAAATCTGAAGAGGATGCTTTGCTTCTATCTTTAGAAAGTGTTGATGATTCATGGGTTTTAGATTCTGGTGCTTCATTTCATGCTACACCTCATAGAGGTTATTTCATTGATTATGTCCAAGGAGATTTTGGGCTTGTTTATTTGGGGGATAATGAACCCTGTCAAATTGTTGGAAAGGAAAAAATTAAGATTAAGTTGCAGAATGGGAATCATTGGCTACTACATGAGGTAAGACATGTTCCAAGGCTGAGTAGGAATTTAATTTCAGTAGGGGAACTTGGTGATGAGGGTTGTGTAGTTACTTTTAATGATAAAAATTGGAAAGTTTCAAAAGGTTCCCTTGTAGTAGCAAAAGGTGTGAAAGTAGGCACCTTATATCTTTGTGTAGGTCATATTATTCCTTCTACTTTAATTGTTTCAGAGAAAAATGAATGTTCAGGAATAATTGTTGTAGTTGAGCAAGGAGAACAAATAGCTGAGGTAGATTCTGATACAGGCTGTGGCACAATAGACTTGGCCACATGAGTGAGAAAGGTATGAAATTACTTCATTCAAAGAAAGTTTTACCAGGTCTAAAATGTGTTAATATGGATTTCTGTGAAATTTGTATGTATGGAAAACAAAAGAGAGTGAATTTTTTAAAGACTGGGAAGGAAAACAAAAAGGAGAAATTAGAGCTTGTGCATACCGATGTATGGGGACTGGCTTAGGTATCTTCCCTTGGAGGCTATCATTATTATGTTACATTTATTGATGACACAACTAAAAAAGTATGGATTTACTTCCTTAGACAGAAATCTGATGTATTTCAAACTTTTAAGAAATGGAAATGCTTGGTTGAAAATGAGACTGGTAAGAAATTAAAATGTCTCAGAATTGATAATGGTGGTGAGTATTGCAGTCATGAATTTGAAGATTATTGCTTCACTAATGGTATTCGTAGATAAAAAATTGTTCCAAGGACTCCACAGGAAAATGGAGTGGCTGAACGCATGAATAGGACTATAATGGAATGTGCAAGGAGCATGAGGTTGCATGTTGGATTTCCCTTACACATATGGGCGAAGGCTATCAATAATACTATATATTTGATTAATAGAGGTCCCTCTACTCCTTTGGGCTATAGTATTCCAAAGGAGGCATGGACTAGTAAGAAGGTGAGTTATTATTTTCTCAAAACCTTGGTTGTGAAGCATTTGCTCACATAGATTCTGAAAATAGAACCAAGCTAGAAGCTAAGTCAAAGAAATGTGTATTTGTTGGATATGGCATTAATGAGTTTGGTTATAGGCTTTGGGATTTTTAAAATCATAAAATTTTAAGGAGGGATGTCATATTCAATGAGAAAGTGTTGTACAAAGATCTATTGCAGCAACATGAGAAGAAAGAAGATGATTATGTAGTGTTGGATGATACTCCAAAAGTTGATGTTTCAACCATTCCTCATGATGTGCAACAACCACAACAAAAAATTCCACACACACTGATGAATTTTAGAAGGTCAACAAGGAAAATTAGGCCTCCACAAATATTTTCTCCCTCTTTGTATTCTATTTTACTTACTGATGCTGGTGAACCTAAAAGTTATTATGAAGCTATGTAGGTGGATACTAAGATTCAGTGGGAGTCTACAATGAGAGATGAAATGGACTCTTTGCTAAAGAATAAGACATGAGATTTATGCAAATTGCCTCTAGGTAAAAAGGCTTTACAGAATAAGTGGGTATATAGGTTAAAAGAAGAGGATGGAGGTAAGAAAATATTTAAAGCCAAGTTAGTTGTGAAAGGATTTGCACAGAAAAAAGGAATTGATTTTGATGAGATATTTTTTCCTATTGTTAAAATGACTTCTATCCATACTATTTTAAGTCTAGTGGCTACTGAAGATTTGCATTTAGAATAGTTGGATGTTAAAATAGCCTTCCTTCATGGTGATTTGGATGAAGAGATATATATGGCTCAACCATAGGGATTTACAGTCAAAGGTAAGGAGAACTTAGTGTGCAAATTGAAGAAAAGTTTATATGGCTTGAAGCAAGCACATCAGCAATGGAATTTGAAATTTGAAAATTTTATGCATGAGCATGGTTACAGTAGGTGTCATTCAGATCATTGTGTCTACTTTAAGAGGTTGGATGATGATAGCTACATTATTTTATGTTTATATGTTGACAATATGCTTGTAGTTGGGTCTAACATGGATCACATTAAGTGACTAAAAAGCCAATTAGCACATGCATTTTCTATGAAGGATTTGGTGGTAGAAAAATAAATCCTTGGTATGAAGACTTGCAAAGATAGCAAAAATAGAACATTGACGCTATCTTAGGCTAATTATGTTGAGAAGGTGTTGCAATGTTTCTTTATGGAGAATGCTAAAGCGGTCAGTACACCTTTACCTACTCATTTGAAATTGACTAAGGAGATGTGTCCTAAGACACAGGAAGAGGAGGATAAGATGTCCAAGGTACCCTATGCTTTACTTATAGGAAGCTTGATGTATGCTATGGTATGTACTAGGCCAGATATTGCACATGCAATGGGAGTCATTAGCAGGTATATGAGTCATCCAGGAATTGAGCATTGGAATGTTGTCAAAATGGATTCTTATATATTTTAGAGGAACATCTAATAAGTGTTTACACTTTGGGGGCTCTACTACTGATTTATAGGGCTATGTTGACTCAGATTTGGTTGGGGATATTTATACCAGATGGAGTACTATAGATTACCTCTTTACTCTTGGTGGGGTAGTTGTGAGCTAGGTTTCTAGGTTACAAAAAATTAATACTTTATCCAATATAGAGGTAGAGTATGTAGCTGCTATAGAGGCAGGCAAGGAGATGATATGGCTTTAGATCTTCTTACAAGAATTGGGGCATCCTTAAAAGGATAATTATTTGTTCACAAATAGTCAAAGTGCCATTCATCTTGCAAAGAATTCAGCTGTACATTCAAAGACAAAACACATACAGTTGTGGTACCATTTCATTCAATTAGTTTTGGAGGATGGACAGTTAAAGCTGGAGAAGATACATACCAATGACAATCTAGTAGATATGTTGACAAAGGTAGTAACAAGGGAGAAGCTGAACTCCTAATCAGCTTCAGTTGGTTTTCTAGACTGAATATTAATAAAAGAACAGTAGAGTCCAAGGTGGTTTGATCTAGTGGGAGCCCCATGTGCTAGCAGTATTGCTATAGGATCAATCTCCAAGTGGGAGATTTTTGTTTAGTGTGGAGCCTGATCAGTCCCCAAGTGGGAGATTGTTAGATTGTGGTGAGTGATCAAGAGAGTATTGTACATACTATAAATTCTTTTGGGTCGTGGCCGACATTGTAGCTTACATATGGCCGACATATGGCCAACATGTTGTAACTCTCAAACGGCATAAAATACTTGTATAGAAGGGCTTAGGGTTAGGTATTTTTCATTAACTTGTGATTTGAAATTGGTTCTTGCGATGGTATTGAGCTCTAAGGGATTACAGATTGTAACTAGGTTGTATTCACTGGATAGTAATAATATTGAACTAGTTGTTTGGTGGACGTAGCCCAGGGATTGGGTGAACCAAGTTAAATCTTGGTGCCTTGTGTTCTTTTCTATGTGATCTATTTTTTTTTTTTTATTGGTTATATTTGCATGTAATTGTTAATTTTTTCTGTGGTTTAATCCTAATACAAGCAATGTTGGGATCAACAACCTATGCTAGGGACCCATAAGATTCATGAGATGTCCCTACCCTAAGTACTTTGGAACATCACATCCATAATTATTGTGCTTAGAGTGAAACCCAAAACCCAACCCATAGCTCATTTATTATCATGTTATCATTTATTAACTAGCTCATATATGGAACTGACCTATGTAGAGCTCTAACTTCTACCCTTGTGAATCCTTGGTCAGCATGCATACAAAGTGGCGAAATTATGGAAGGGAAAGTAATGTGCTAGAGAGTTGTTTACTCAAATATAGTATCACTAGAATCCATTTTCAAGCTCCAATACCTATTGTGAGCTACTCACTTATGGTTTCTACCCTACTCATCAAAAGAATCCAAAAGCATAAATAATTTTAGGGCATTATAACCTAGGGTCCCATACCCATAGTTTGTTATCCCTAGCTCGTACATCAAAGCATATTCACATGAAGCATCATCACAAAATCACAATAATGTAAGAAATAGTATCTTCCAAAAAGTCACAAAATCCATATGCCTCTAGCAACCAAAAATAATTCAATTTGATATCCAAATCCATCAATTGTGAGAGAAAACTAGTTTATGCACATTCAAGGAGAGTCTACTAAACCCTAATTCACCACATAAACAATAAAAAAATGTAACAAACATTTATCAAATTGTTTACAAGAATGAATATCTTATATTTAGAAGGTAAAAGCCTCAGAAGTAGATAAAAGGTTACAAAACATAAAAATGACAAGCTAAATTGTTGATTTCTAAAATCTAGCTAAGTCAAAAATTTCTTAAAACCTCAAAATCTAGAATCTTTATTTTAACTCCTATGAGGCTGAAACCTATCTCAAAAGGTGCAAGATGCATAACATAAAATGAAACTTTTTATAAGAAAGGAAAATTGTGCCACTTAAACTTAAATTTTCATTTTATGTTATACCCCGATGCTCCTAAGAAGATTTGGAGTTCAAAATGGCTAAGTTTCACTATAGTTGTGCATCTATCTACTATGCATACATTTTTTTAATATTATTATGCATTCACTTAGTATTTCTATGCTTTTATGCATTATATCTATAGATCTATTCAATACAACAATATTTTTCTTAATTTCACCATATTTGTGCATCCATTAGGAAAACCTGTGCATTTATTTATTATAGTTGTACTTTTGTTTTATATATTTATAAATTTGTTACTTATAGTTTCTATTTTGTGCTCTAAAGTTGCACTTTTTAACAATTTGACTAACCACGAGTAGAAAATTGATTAGATACAAGGACTACCCATATGTTCACTATACATGCACATATACATGTTATACCTTTGTACCTATTCTAGAAGATGCAAAGAAATATAAGGAATGTGAGGAATCAAATTCCTAGATTGGGTCTACCAAGTAGCCCATATCCTAGGGAATTTAATTCTTCACATTAGTCATTACAATCACAGAGAACAATCCCCTAAGGCCTTCTAGGAGAAATGAGATATCATTATATAAAATACATTTCAAGTTACAGGAAGTAAATGTGTACATGAATAAAAAATAATTATTTCTAGTCTCTAGATTATTGTTTCTCCATAAATGAGAGTTCTTTTATCTAGGAAAGAGAGAGAGTTTTACACTCGATATTTCTTGTTATTTCTCATCCAACCCTTGTTAGTTCTTGATTTTGTGAAGTTGGTTATGCCCACACATGAGCATGTTCATGTGCATATGAAAGAATCATGTGAGATCCAAACCCTAGGAATCAAGCCAGTTGAGATATGATTTATTTGAGGTTGGGTTGGGAATTTTCATTACCTATAAGACCTCATCATGTGATGATCATGGGTATGTAGGTTAGGCAGTGAACTAACTTTGTTTGTGTATCCCAACCCAGAAGTGGTTGACCAAGTAACATGAAGATGTTATAATAACTTATTTCACTCAATTCCTTAATGGGTAAATAAACTTAATGATAAGATAAGTAAACACCTATACGATTATCAAGCATCCCAATGGAGCTGATATGAGGGTTTGGTGTCGGTATAGTTACTAGTCTTTTGTGGAAGTTATGACAAGGTTACAATGTGAAGGCCTTCCAAGGGAGCTATTTCTACACCATTTATAGAATAGGCTTCTTGATGCTAAGTAATTTACACCCTACCTGAGTCTCTACATAATTATCCTATAAAGTGTCTAACTAGGACCTGTTCTATTGCATTGTCTTAGTATCTTTGATTCATCCCCTTGTTCTATGTGGTGTGTTATCCTTGAATTATTATCTTTTTATTTTTTATTGGATCACTATCTACATCAACATAGTGGGATTAGCCCTGCAGATACCACCTAGTTGGGAGGTGTAGCTACCTATACCACTACTAAGGATCAATCTATAGAGTTGGCCTTCTTCTAGTTTAGGACTCAAGCTTGATGATTCTCTTAGATTCTTTGGGGATTCAATACTATAATTACATTACAATTTAAGTAATTGTTGATACTTTTTTAATGATGTTTAGATATATCATATTATTGACCTATGTTTCTCATTGAGATGTTGCTTATGATTTCATTGTCGTATTGATGGTTTTTATGGATTATTGTCGTTTGCATCTTCATGGTTATTAAGTTAGAGTTGTGGTTTCATATTCATGTCTTTATGTGTGGATCTAGTACTCCACAGTGTGGAGATGTCTTTCATTTCATGTCATATGTTTGTGTTGACATGTTGCTTTCATTTATTATTCAGTGCAACATTTTATTGCATATCTTGGTAACTAGGATCACTTGTTTAGCCTAGGTTGGATTCCTTTTCTATTGAACCATTGGTATTTGGTCTTTGATTATTGTCATTGTTGCCAATAAGTCAATTATAATGAGCATATGGTATGGTTTTGAAGTATTAGATAGTAGCCAAAAGAGACGAGGGGCTAAACCCAAGTAACAAAAAGGCTGAAGAATCAACCAAAGGTAACCTCCCAGTTATCTACCCTATGCCATCTTTAAACTTCAAAAAGAAAAAATTTCAACAGCATAACTAACTATACTATCACTCCTTAATCTATTGTACATAATAGACTGTAAAATAAACCAACAACTTCTAAACAAAACACTTCTATTAAATGATGTAACCAAGTTCATGGTATTGAGCATAAAAATCTCTGAGAAAAAAATACTAGAACCATGGTTGGTTGCCCTCTTCCTTCCCTTTCTTGTCCTCCTTTTTCTTAGGAGCATCCTTATCCACATCTTCCCCCTTCACCTTAACCGATTTGTCCAAGATGGTCTTTAGCTAGTCTTCGGCTAGAAACCCATAGATTGATCGAGTGGTCCTAGTAGCTTTGCCCAGGTCCTTCTCCTCCTTGTTAACCTGCAAGAAGTATAAGGTTGTGGTCGTGGAGTGCATGACCTTGGTGGAAAACTCCACAACACTATTGAATCTCTAGGAGATATCAGTTTGATTGTCAGTTGGGTCCTTCATAGATTACTCTAGCCTTTCCAGTCTTGTCTTACTGTGACTATGCTTTCCTTTCTTCCTAGTATCTTTGTTGGTTTCTTTCATAGTGGAAGTGATATCCTCCCCCTCGTTTCTTGTCAAGGTCCTCTAAGGTTTCACAGATATGGGAAGGGCTATGAGGGTTAGGGGCTAGCTTGTTGGCCTAAGGCGATCTCTTCTTTCTCACAGGTTTGACATCACTATCGGAAGACTCAGAGGTGGAATCATGCTTCAGGGTGGGGTCTTAAATTTTTCTAACTAGAGATGTTTACTGGTTCTCTTGGTGCTCTATGAACCCTTCGTAATATCTAAATCTGACTCTATGAGGCAAATTTTGACTTGAGGCTCGATTTTGACTTCTTCGCCAAGGGTTCTCTTGAAATTCTTGTGGCTAGGGCCAAGGACTAGGTCCAAGGAGACTTGACGGGTGATAGAGGCTAGAGAGTTAACCAAAAGTGGTAGGTTTTGGGCTAGGTGCTAGATATACAATTTTTACATAAGCCCTTGATGGATTAGGTAGAAATTTTTACCCTCCTTATCTTTCCTCTTGCCTTAAAAATGCAATCTTCCAGTGAATGCAATAATAGAAATAGGAAAGAAATGTGGTCAAGATTCTTGAGGTGATTGAAAATTAGGAAGTGGCAATAATAGATTATCTAAAAGCAGTCCTCCAGAGTAATATAATGCATGATCACATATAAAATGGCCTCCCAAGGCTTAGGCAAGGCTTCTTGTGAAAACCTTCCATGCATTCGTGTTAGTTCCTCATGTTTGAAAAATTTCCTCAAACTAGATTTGTCATTGACCTTAGCCTATCTCTATAGTTTCTTTCCTTCCGTACTAAATTCTTTGACCCTCACTATGGTTTCCTTGGAGATCTCAAATCCCATACCATTGACAATTACCTTTCTGTCCTTCCAAGTTTGGGAGAACTACATCAAGACAATCTCATCATACTTCCCCATACCCTCCATATATGGTAAGAGGTCACCTTCCTACAATTAAACCATCACTACCTCACTACTATGGATACCTTCCTCCACACCCATCAATTCAATGCAATTACTAACACCCATTCCTTCTCCCAATTTGACCACCAATTCTTCAGATGATATAGCCTTGTTCTAGGTATGGAAGTTACTAAATATAAAATGAAAAGCCTCAAAGATTAAAAAAAATGAAAAGGCATTGCATACTCATCATAAATTTGTAATGTTTCCCAAAAAAATCTACCCGCTACAGCATGTGTGAGTGATCTCTTTCCATCCATAAATTACCAACATTGATTTTGATTTGTGTGAGAATTCTACAATTTGTCATTTTTATTATTAGCCTATTCTCTATATCTTGCTAAATCCCCCCTTCGTGTCCTTTTTTGGTGGTCATCAATACTCGCAGTAGTCAAAACATTAATGTATATCATCATTTAATATTTCCAAATAAGCCCTTTATGAAATGCCTTGTCCTCGCACCTAGGTAGAAAAATGAAATCTTGCCACCTATTTTTATTATTCGTATGGCATTATTGAAAGTGTAGATGTTTTCTAGCTTCACTTGGATTTATTGTAGCATATATATATATATATATGGAAAACATATACCAAAAACATGGCAATGCTAATACATTTGTAGTAGACCTCTAAAAACTAACATGGTATCAAAGAAGGTTGGTCTTTAAGGATTTTGTGGGTGCTAAATAGACTATGTATAAATAAATTGATGTTGGAGAATTTCACTAAGTATATAAGTTGACAAAGATGATATGGAAATCCTTATTCCTTTGATCTAATATTTAATATCAAAGATGAAATGAAATCTCACTTTATATTATATATTGTCAAAATTGTGTCTAGATCTTGGGAGTGTAGAAGAAAAAGCCAAATGTGTGAGAAGATATTATTGTAGGAAGAAGTGAATGATCTAGAACTATTATGAGTGGAGATTACAATGCTCCTTATGACCTTAATGTGTGAGGAATTGATGTCAAATCCATGAATCTGCATGGAATTTTAGATTGAATATGGTGGACCTCTCACATTGAAATTTTTCACAGACTCCCAACTATGAGGAGAATGGATGCTGAATAAAGCTTTATGTACATAATGTGCTCATTTTGGAGCTTGGGCCAATGAGTCAAACCCAACTACAAAATTTCTTAGCATAAAAGTTCATGCCAAAAACATAATCAATACATCAATATTGGAATAGCAACACAAATGACCATGTATTGGAGGCGAACAACATAAATCAGGAAAGTGCAAACTAGGAGATTTGGCCTTAGTGGACACTAAGTTCATATGTTAAGGGAAGAATGAATAATATAAAATACATTTAAATAAAGTAAGAAGATCCATTACTAAGGTAAAAGACATTAATCAACAAATGACTCACCAAGCCAATTGAGAAAAAAAATTAATCTTAGACAGGGGACAGACCCAAAAATGAAGACATGGCATATGAGACATGGATAATCCTCTACTTGACAACTCAAACTTTTGTACATATCCATCATCAAGAAAAGTAGAATGTATTACAAGTACATTTGTAGATGTATAGGGTGACATGGACACATATTATTTAGTGTTAAGAGGCATCGAGCATTTAAGGTGAGAAAAAGGAAGAGGGAGATTGTGATTTAGAGGGAGGTTGATATTTCAAGCAACTTTGAAAGAGAGGGAGCAGATATATGATATGATTCAATCAACCTTTGGTAATCTCGATCATATTGATTAAGAGGGATTAAATCATGTTGTGATGGATTTTCCAGTGATCAATGAATCTAATAGTCAAGAGGACAATGATTCATGCATATTCCTCATAACTATGTGATTTTAATGAGCCTACCTCTATGCACATCATGATAAAGAAATGACATCCAAATTATGTCACTTGTATTTGCGTAGTGATTGTAAGGTGATGATCTTACAATAGCATGTATTATGAGATCAAATAAATTCAGTAAATGGTGAATGTCTTGCATCTCAACATTTTGCGAGACCATTACTCAGAGTATTTGATGAATATCTTTGATTTTCTAAGAAGCCAATACTCTTGATATCATATGTGATATCAAACATTATTTTGAGTAATTGGTGTATATATTATGATATTCTAGGAGACCAATACTCGTGATGTCAAATGTGATATCACACCCTATTTGAGTATTTGGTGTATATTAGATGTCAATATTCTGGGAGGCCAATACTATTGATATCAAATGTGATATTAAAAACTTATTTAAGTACATGATGAATATCGGATGTTGATATTCTAAGAGGCCAATACTATAGATATCAAATGTGATATCAAAACCTTTAGATTACTTGGTGATTATCTTTGATATTCTAGGAGACTAATACTTGTTATATCAACTGTGATATTAGAATGATAGATATCATCTAACCAAAGATATATTTTTCCCATACCTAATATTACCAATGGTGTAATACATGCCCTATGTTTATCCTCCCTAGCTATGAGGAAGTGTTGATGTTTTGTAGCTTAACTTGGATTTATTATAGCATATATCTATATATATATATATATATATATATATATATATATATATATATATATATATATATATATATATATATATATATATATATATATATATATATATATATATATATATATATATATATATATATATATATATATAAAAGATTGTAATTATTTTAACAAACAAACATGTCCCATGAAGGGATGTTTCTATTCTTTACTCACTTTCTTATATATATAAGAGCTTGCTGGCATTTGGAAAACATATACCAAAAACATGGCAATGCTAATATATTTGTAGCAGACCTCTAAAAACTAATAGAAAGTATGTTCACTTTCCATCACCACTTGCATTAATTATGGAAATGATCCAACGTCCTCCCATTCCACTAGTCTAATGACACCATGACCAAATTTGGCCAGCTCATCCACCATGCCATTCCCTCCCAATATACATGTCCCACTTAGATCTCATAAAAATCTTCCATCAACCTTAAGATTTCATTGATTATGATTTTAATTAACCAGTTGCTCCAACCCTTTCCCTTAGTAGCCTTGATGATAAGAATAGAGTCCCCCTCAATGGACAACTTATTGATTCCTTGAGCTCTTGCAATTCTCAACCCCCATAGGAGCATTAGAGCTTTAACTTCATTATTAGATCCTCCTCCATAGTTTCCTGTATAGGTGACCAACATATTACCCATTTTGTTATGGAGGACACCTCCTATTGTGGTGTTACCCATCATGGTGGAGCCTTCGAAGTTAAGTTTAAACAAAGACAGATAGGATGGGTACCACACAATCTTCTTCCTTGCCAAGAATTTTGAATTATCAAATAGTGCCACAATTGGGTGAACACTCTAAGTCGAAGCCCATTTCATATCTAGAACACCCAGCCAAGGAGGTTCAGGAGGGGGGCCTTCCAACATCATATCTCATTGCATTCCTTTATGAGCCTAATAATTTGCTAGGCTACTCCCAAATAGGTATTGGTTGTTTCTTTCCTTCCAGATATGCCAAGTAAGATATGGGGAGATAATCAAGCACAAGTTTTTGAGATATGGGTGAGCAACTAGACCATTCCAATGAATAAATTGTTCAATTCACTCTCCATACACCACTTGACCTCCAAAAGAGAAAGAACTTCCATCCACATAACCATTGCAAAGGGGTAGTGGATAAGTAGGTGTGGAATAGGTTTAGCATCTTGGAGACATAAAATACAACAATTAGTGAGTTGACACCCTATGTGTTGAAGGTTATCAATAGTGAAGATCTACTCATGAAAAGTTGTCCACCAAAATAATTTTATCTTTGGTATGATCCAAGGGTGTCAATCTCTTTTCCAATCAGCCTGGGCCACCTCCCCCCCCCCATACAACAAAGATAAGTAGACTTAACTATAAAATCCCATGATGGTGTGTGTTTCCACACCAAGGAATCCTAAACCAAATCAAGGGGGATCCTATAGGTATGGAGAAGTTTATATATCTCCTTAGAAAGCCCCAACTCCATAGGCTCAAGGTTTTGGAAAGTAACCCATTATCTATCAGGGGTTATGAAGTTTCTAATGAGAGGATCATATGATCTAGTACACCTCATGTAGTGGTAAGAACTTAGTATGCATGAATGGGTTATCATGAATCTATTGATCCTCATAGAAGTCAATGGAATTACCATTCCCCATAATCCAATGACACCCCCTTTTTAGGATCTTTTTGCCTTTAACCAAATTTTTCCAGATCTTGGAGCCCTAGGGGAGAACACATGCCCAAGGGAGTTGGTGGGGAGATAATCCTCTAAGATATTTAGCCTTGATAATGTTACACCAAGTACCCTTGAAGCTCACCAAATTCCAACCAATTTTAGTTAAAGTGGCCTTATTAAAAGTGTCCTATTCCTCTTAAATTCAAACCTCCAAGAGCATTCAGTCAATAGACTTTCTTCTAGCTAGCCAAATTCAATCTTGACTTCTCTTCAATGCTAGACCACAAGAATTTTCATCAGATTTTGTCAATAATATCTCTGAACCTACCCTTAATTTTGAAAATAGAGAGGAAATACATCAGGATTCCCTACAGGGAGGTGGGGAGAAGTTGTAGTTTCTCATCATTACTCAAGATTTTTCCTTTCTAGCCCGCCAACCTTTTTTGGAAGCGTTCAACCAGAGTTACTAGATTTACTGCATTACTCAATGTTACCAGAGTTAGGAACATAGTTATCAAAATTATCTAACTCAAAGTCTCTCAACCTTCCCACTAGTGAATTATTTAACTAAGATGTCTTACAAAAGGGAGATTCCTAGACTGATAGGATTTGTTGCAAATATAATATGTCTTGTATCAAAGAAAGGTGATTTTTGGCAAGGGTTGAAAACACATGATTGGCATACCTTTGTCAAGGTAAGTCATGCTCTCTATTTACAATATATTTATAAAATTTCATGTACTACATATTGTGTTATTTTATATTATATTAAAAAGATTTTTTTTTTAATGATTGTAGCACGTCCTAACCCTATCCCTCTGACACCAGTTTGACAATAGTATTAAACAAGTAATACATGATCTTGTAAATAATATGAGATTAGAAGTGTTATTTCTTAGATTTTTTGCACATATATTATATTTATGACTTGCTTTACTTTTTATGTAATCTATTGTATATTTTTATCTGAAATCTCATTTATATATTCTTCCATGTTGAATCTCTTTTAGGTGGTTATCATCTAAAGAAATTGATAAAAAGAGATATAAAATATTGGAAGAGAAAAATTCCATAGCTTATGTGTGAAATGCAAAAGTGTATACTTTCAACTTTTTTCAATGCTCAAGAACACTACCTCATACATCAAGTTGATGAGAGCAAACTGTGTGGACCTATACAAACTAGATCAATGTGGATGGTTGAGAGGTGCTTGAAATTTATGAAGGGCTTGGTTCGACAAAGAGCACATCCTGAGGTTTATATGGTAGAGAGATATATCGTATACCAGACCATGGTGTAAATTAGTGAATATCTTTCGAAGTTTTGATGTAGGATCATCGAGGTTGGATTTTGGTAGAGTTATTATTTTTATGGTTATGGATGTGTTGGAGAAACATTGGGGAACCTTTCCTCATGAATGCATAGAGATTGGATGGATTGAGTTGAATTTTGAGTTGTTTATATGTTGCTTTGGAATTGTGTTTTTGGGTTTTTGGGTGCCTGTTGCAGGTTTTGTAACTAATTTTACACAATGAATGAGAGGATTAATTTTTTATAGATTAAAGAGGGCATAGATTAATATCTATGGTTAAAGGAGCAAGTCCTAATTCATTACAAGTTGGGAGATATGTCAATTCTCCTAGAGTATCAATTTTTGGCAGTTTTGCACAATAGTTTTCTTTGCTTGACTTTTGGGATGGATGTGCAGATATCCTTGATGATTCAGCCTTTTTGCATTTTAGGGATTTTAGAGGACATGAATTTATACCTTTTATTCAAAACACAAGTTCTAATTAAGTTGGAGCTAGGAGATATTGTGATTTTTCTTAGGTATCTATTTATGGATAGTTAATTGTTGTTGCAGGCTAACTTGTGGCTATTCAAGTATTTAATGTTAGTTTTTGACATTCTTGGACAGCTTGTGACTTAAATTGGTATAATTAGGAATTGTGGTGAAGTATTTTATTCATTTGTGGAGGGATGATTCATTCATTCGGAAGAGGAGTGAGTGTGGAGAGTAGCTGAAGAGCAAGTTTTCTTAAGCTTGTGGATGGAATGCCGAATGTGAGGCAATTTATAGCAAGATTATGATGGAATTGTGAGTGTGTGGATAGAGTGCCAAATGTGAGGTAGTTTACACTTGTATATTAGATAAAGTTGGAGTAGAGCTAGGAATGTGGCTAGAATACAGGGAGATTGCTTGGTGGGCTTGTGAGCATAAGTTTAGATTTCCTTGGTGGTTTCTACTAGAGTGTGATCTGGACTAGCTAGTATTTTAATTTGGATCTTGTAGAAATAATTTTTTAATTTCTATTTGTATTTGATTGTAACTAGGAGGGCCTTACATCACAACATATTACATGTAATTAGTTATACTTTATGAACAAATTATTGTAATTTGGTATCAGATCTTGCATTGTTGCTTCTTGCTATTGTCTTTCCACTATGTGGTTATATAGCTAGGGGCTAGGACATCTCTTTTGGGGATTCTCCTACCTTGCACTATATCTGATTGTATTAGAGAAAAGGTTGTTCCTAAGTGTGTAGAAAGATCACCAAAGTTGAGGCAGTTTGCACTAGGACTTGGGCTAGAGAAGTAGATTGTGTTGATCTTGTTCTATTGGTGGCTTTTCATTCTATGGTCCTAGATCTCTTGGTTGTGAGGTGGAAAATCATGGTTATGGCTTATGATTACAGAGGGCTTATAGATGGATCGATGGATGCAAAGATGGAAGGCTAAACTTATTGATGCATAATTTTAGAGATTTTTTGTAGATTATAGAGCCATGGTCCGTGACTTGTGATGTGGTTCTTGATTGTCCATACGAGGTGGCAGGTTATAATCTCACTTGCAAACAATTTGGTTTTGTCACAAGGAGTGTAGGAAGGATTTTTTATAGAGGGTTTAAAAAGATCTTGGGAGATGGCTCTAAGAGGATTGGACCTTAAGATGATTGTAAATCTCTATGGTGTGCTAGAAAGGAGTTTTTCTAAGATGTCTACTCAGGTTGAAGCTAGTTTGGTTGATTGAACTAAGAAGGTAGGTGCTCAGTTTGAAATGAGTTTGGCTAATTGAGATAAGGACAAGATGAGGAAGGAATTTTGTAGATGTTTGTGGAGCTAGAGTCTACTAATTTGGAAGAGTGTTTTTTGGCCAGTTAAGAGACTTATTCATGAGAGAAGATGGGATGACAAGGTTGAGGTGGAAGAGGTTGGTTTTGTTCATCAGTTTTGAAGTCTAATACAAAACTTCTAGAGTAGTTGGAGATTGTTGCTAAAGATATTCTTAACCTTGTTGATGCTGGGATAGACATTGGTTTTCATGATCAACTATTTGGATCTGACATGGTGATGAGTTGAATGTTGTAGAGAATCTTGTTGTGAGCAATGAGATTTTTGAGATTTCCAATTATGGGGATTTCCATATGGTTTTTGTATATGGATCTGAATTCATATGTTTTTTTTGAGATTATTGAGGGTATAGATGATGTGAAGTTTTTTTTTACTGGTGTGGATTCACTAGTTGCTAATGTGAATGAGGAGTTGTTGGTGAAGCATTATGTTCAGTTTATTCTTGGGTGTGAGCATGTTGAATGGGTTGTTGATATGTATTTGATTTTGATGTTTTGGTAGATGAAGCATAGATGGTGTATTTTTAGATTGTTCTATTGACTTTGAAGAAGTGGAAGCCTGTGGTAAAGATGAAGTTGGTTGTGAGTCTTTCCTTGGGTATCAAATTGTGGGACATACTTTTCTATTTACTTGTGGAGTCTAATGAAAGAGCATCAAGCTTGGATTTTGGTAGAGTTGTACTTTTCATGTTTAGGTATGGGTTGGAGACACACTGGGGAACCTTTCATCATGATTACATAGAGATTGGATTGATCAAGTTGAAGGTTGAGTTGTTTGTACCTTTCTACTAGAACTGTGTTTTTCTAGTTTTTGGGTGCCTGTTGCAGGCTATGTAACTAATTTTTCACAATGAATGAGAGGATTATATTTTTAGGGATTTAAGAGGGCCTAGAATACTATAATTTTTTTAAGGAGAAAGTCCTAATTCATTATAAGTTGGGAGATATGGCAATTCGGCCAGAGTATCAATTTCTAATAGTTTTGCATGACAATTTTTTGTGCTTGACTTTTAGGATGGATGTGCAAATATCCTTGATGATTCAGCCTTTTAACATTTCAAGATTTTTATAGGACCTAAAGTTCTACCTTTGGTTCAAAGAGTGAGTACTAATTTAACCTGATCTAGGAGATATCGCAATTTTTCTTGGGTATCAATTTTTGAATAGTTAATTATTGTTGCAGGTCGACTTGTGGCTCTTCAAGTATTTAATGTTAGTTTTTCATATTTTTGGCCAAATTGTGGATTATATTGGTAAAATTAGGGGTTGTGTTTAAGTATTTTATTTATTTGTGGAGGGATGATTCATTCATTCAGTAGAGGAGTGAGTGTGGAGAGTAGTTGAAGAGAAAGTTTTTTTGAGTCTATGAATAGAGTGTTGAATGTGAGGAAGTTTACAATAGGATTATGATGGAGTTGTGAGTGTGTGGATAGAGCATTGAATGTGAGGTAGTTTACACTTGGATCTTGGATAAAGTTGGAGCAGAGCTAGGGTTGTGGCTGAAAAACAAGGAGATTTATTAGTGGGCTTGTGAGCACAAGTTTAGATTTCCTTGGTGGTTTCTACCAAAGTGTGATCTGGAGTAGCTAGTGTTTTGAGTTACATCTTGAGGGATCTTGTAGAACTGATTTTGTAATTGTTGTTTGTATTTGGCCATAATCAAGAAGGCCTTATAGCCCATCATATAGCATTTAATCAATTATATTTTATGAACAAATTATTGTAATTTGGTATCACACCTTGCATTATTGCTTCTTGCTATTGTGTTTCCATTAGGTATTTATATAGCTATGGGCTAGGACATCTCCTTTGAGAATTCTCCTATCTTGCATTATGTCAAGTTTGCATCAAAGCTCCATGTAGATTGCATTTAGGATCCTAACTCTATTAATAGATTTGAAGGGGAGTACTTGATGGGGAAAGGTGGATTGAGGAAAGTGAGAGGTAATTATAAGATGTTATTGTACTTATTTAATTCTTACCCATCAGCAATATAAGCTGTTTCTAATGGGTCTAGTTGTTTTCTTTATAGTTCATTGTGAGTGGGATGCACTACATTTGTATATTGAAAACAATCTTGATTAGATGACGTATGGATTCAATAGTCTCAAGAAAATGGTCTCTCATTAACATGGGATGATGTTGCATCATTGGTCAAAGAAGCTCATTGTAATGGAGATCCCAATGTTATACCAATGGTACTTAATCTAGCATATGACTTAAGAGATAGAAAGGTGATGTAGGAGTATCCTTGGTTTTCCTTGTAATCTTGCATGTTTTGTTTATTCTATTTGTTGCTACCGAGTTCCAGTTTCCAGTTGCTATTGAGTTCCAATTCCTACTGAGTTCCAGTTTCTAGTTGCTACCAAGTTCCAGTTGCTACTGAGTTTTAGTTGCTACCGAGTTCCAGTTTCTAGTTGCTACTGAGTTCTAGCTACTACGGAGTCTATAGTTGTTGTGTAATCCCTTTGGATGCTGAGCTCCTATGGATGTCAAGTGCCAATTTTGGAAAGATTTCTTTTGTCAAGTAATATGTGTCTAGTTCCTATTTGGGTCAACTTTGTTCGCATTTAATTTTGGTATAGGTAGTTATAATTGTTGAGAGCTGACTTGTGGCTTCTCTATGTTCTAGAATGTTCTATAAGCCATTTTGGCAAGTATAAATAGGTTGTTTAATCTTAGAGTTAGAGCATATTCAAGAGAGAGGAGAAGGGAAGGAATATGTGTCTAGAAATGCAAATTAATAGCTAGATCGTGGATCTAGAAGCTGTATTTTGTATCTAGTCATAACTAGAAGCCCTTACAGTTGGGCATGTATGAAGATATTTTGATGAATCAATAAAAGTATTTCACTCTTCTTTCCCCTTTGGTGTTGTTCTTTGTGTTTTCTTCTATTGTGTAACTCTTGCAAGGTGGTTTGGATAGCTAGGTGAGCCTTTGGCTCTAGTCATCCCCTTTGCCTACATCAGTTGGTATCAGAGCTTGAGGTTTGTTCTAGTGGAGATTGGATCATGTAGAACCCTGATTTGGATTTGGTTGTAGAGTGGAAGATCTATGGATTTGACCTATAACTTGCAAAGGGTTACGATCTTGCAGGAACCTAATTTTTAAAGATGGTTCGTGGTAGAAGAAATGTTGATGATGCTATATTGGATTACTTGAGACAAATTGTAGATGATGATGCTATATTGGGTGAGCCTTTGGCTCTAGTCATCCCCTTTGCCTACATCAATTCATATCAAAGCTTGAGGTTCATTCTAGTGGAGATTGGATCGTGTAGAACCCTAATTTGGATTTGGTTGTAGAGTGGCAGATCTATGGATTTGACCTATAACTTGCAGAGGGTTACGATCTTGCAGGAACCTGATTTGTAAAGATGGTTCATGGTAGAAGAAATGTTGATGATGCTATATTGGATTACTTGAGACAAATTGTAGCCAAATTAGATGTTGTGGAGATAGCCCAAAGGAGAGGAGCACATCTTGATGATGTAAGTGATGATGAAGTAGCAGCACCAAACCATAATCCAAAACCTAAAGAGGATCAAGATGAGGAAAGGCTATTGTGAGTTTTGTCTAGGGAAAATTCAAAGCTTGTTGTGGAAGTTGTTCCTTATGATGGAAAATTGGATACCAATGTTGTGCTAGATTAGATCTCTGATATGGAGAAGTTCTTTGAGTATGAAAACACTCCTAATAATAGAAAGGTGAAGATTGCAATCACTAGGTTGAAAGGTCATGCATCACTACGGTGGGAGCACTTGTAAACTGATAGACAAAGGATAGGAAAGGAGAAGATTAGATCTTGGGCAAAGATGGTGAACGGGGTAAAGAACAAATTCCTTCTTACTGATTACCAAGTTAGCTTGTTGAGAAAGATGCAAAATTTGAAACAAAAAGACATGATTGTGAAAGAATATACTAAGGAATTCTATGGATTGGACATCAAATCTAGACATGTGGATGATGATGTTGAGAAAATTGCAAGGTACATTAATGGATTGAGATCTATAATTCAAGATGAAATAAGTTTTGTGAAGTTGGAAAGCATAGAAGAAGCATGTCAGTATGCCTTGAAAGCTAAGGAGATCTTGAAAAAGAAGCATGAACAAAGACAAAGAGGTAGAGGTGGTAGATTCCAGAGAGGCAAAGGTACATCTTATGGAGAAAGTGATAGATCTGATAGTTCTATGCAAGATAAAGGAAAATCTGAATGGAAGAATGATGACAAAGGCAAGACCAAATGGAAAAGAGTTAATTTTATTGAGGAGGCACTAGTTCTTACTGAGGAGGAGGTAATTCCTATTCTAGAGGGAGATTTCATGGTAATTGTTTTAGTTGTGGTAAAGAGGGACATAGATCTTTTGAATGTAGATACTTTGAAAGTAGGTAAGGTAATAGAAATGTTGTGATTCAAGAAGATGATAAGGGTTCACCAAGTGGACCTGAGGCTGGAGAAAATCTAATGGTGAAAAGAACCTTATGTAATAAGGGAAGTGATGAGGAACCTATTTTAAGGAGAAGTCTTTTCAAGACAAGATGTAAGATGGCTAAAAAATGTTTTAAAGTGATCATTGATAGTGGAAGTTCTACAAATCTAGCATTAGCAGAGCTAGTTACCAAGTTGTAGTTGTAGAGGCTAAAACATCACAAACCTTATCATGTTTCATGGATCAAAGATGAGCATAAGATATTGGTAAGTGAGAAATGCCTTGTGAAGTTCAAAATTGGACATTACTTTGATGAAATTTTGTGTGATATTATGCGCATGGATTGTTTTCATATTTTGTTAGGTAGACCTTTCCAATATGATAGATATATTGTACATCATGGAAGGTTGAATCGGTATACTCTTTGGATAAATGGGAAGAAACAAATATTGTTGCCTTTGATTGAAAGTCCAAATGAGGTTAGTTGTACTGCAATAAAAGTTTGTATGGTTAGTGGGAGAAAATATGAAAAGAAAATGAAAAGGAACCAGGTTTGTTTTTCTATAATTCCTAGAGGACCAAGTTGTGTGCTAGCAAATAGTGTTAACCAAGTACCAATTAGTGGTGACCGAATGATAGCAGAAACTAATGAAAGCCAAGTACCAAAAGAAATTGCAGAGTTGTTGAATGAGTATAAAGAAATTATTACTAATGATATCCCAAATGGTTTACCTCATATAAGAAGTATAATTCATTGTATGGACTTGATTCATGGAGCTAGTTTGCCAAAAAAAGCACCATATATATTGACACCTACAAAGAATGAGCAATTTAATAAACAAGTGCATGAGTTGTTGTAGAAAGGTTTGATCAAAGAAAGCTTGAGTCCATGTGTTGTACCTACTATATTAGCACCTAAAAAGAATGGAGAATGGAGAATGTGTACAGATTCCAGAGCTATTAACAAAATCATAGCAAAATATAGGTTTCCTATGCCGAGGATGGATAACATAATGGATTGTTTGACTAGAGAAAAGTATTTTACCAAGATTGATTTGAAGAGTGGCTATCATCAGATCAAAATTAGAGAAGGTGATGAATGGAAGACTGCTTTCAAGACAAAAGATGGTTTGTATGAATGGTTGGTTATGCCTTTTGGTTTGACTAATGCACCTATTACTTTCATGAGGGGGATTAATGAAGTTCTAAAATGATTTTTGGATAAGTTTGTGATTGTTTATTTGAATGATATTCTGATATTCAGCAAGACTGAGGAAGAACATCTTGAGCATATTAGACAAGTATTGTAGAGGTTGAAAGAGGAAAAGTTGTTGATTAATCTGAAAAAGTGTTTTTTTATGCAAGAGGAGATTGTGTATTTTGGATTTGTGGTTTTAGCTGATTGATTGAAGATGGATCTTGAGAAGGTTAAAGCACTTTTGGAATGCTCTACACCTGAAAATGTGGGTAATGTAAGATCATTTCATGGTTTGGCTAGTTTTTACATAAAGTTTATAAGGAATTCTAGAGCTATTTGTAATGCTATGATTGAGACAATGAGGGGAGATAAAAAGGAATTCAAGTGGACATATGGAGCTGATAAGAGTTTTGAGACTTTGAAACAAAAGGTTGTTGAATTACCTGTATTTGCTTTACCTGATTTCAACAATGCTAATTTCAACAAAGTATTTCAAGTTGAATGTGATGCAAGTGGAAATGCAATAGGAGCTATACTAAGTCAGGAACGTAAGCATGTTGCTTTCTTTAGTGAAAATTTGAATGATGTTAAAAGGAAATATTTTGTGTATGATCAAGAATTTTATGCTATTGTTCAAGCATTGAAGAAGTGGATACATTATTTGATTCCTAAGGAGTTTGTAATGTATGCTGATCATAAAGCTTTACAATACTTGGGAAGTCAACATAAATTGAACCAAAGACACATAAAGTGGGTTGAGTGCTTGCCAAGTTTTACATTTGTGATTAAACATAAGAGTGAAATTACTAACAAAGTTGCTGATGCATTGAGTAGAAGACATTCTTTGTTGACTGAAATGAAGGTTGAAGTTCTTGGTTTTGATGAAATGAAAGAATTGTATGATGTTCATCCTAATTTTTTTGAGGTGTGGAGAGAGTGCAGAGCACCGAGTATGATAGACCACATAAGTAAGTATGATGAATATTTCATTCAAGAAAGTATGCTTCTCAAATGTATTCAATTGTGTATTCCTAGAAGTCCTATGAGGTTGAATCTGATTAAGGAAAAGCATAGTGGTGGATTAGCTGGACATTTTGGAATTGATAAGACATTAAATTTGCTAAAAGAAAAGTATTATTGGCCACAAATGTATAAGGATGTTCAGAAATTTGTAAAGAGTTGTGGAGTTTTTCAAGTTGCAAAGAGAGTGAGTCAAAATATTGGTTTGTATACACCTATTACTATTCCCAAGAAACCTTGGACTGACATCAGTATGAATTTTGTTCTTGGATTACCTAAGACAGTGAAGGGGTATGATTTCATATTTGTTATAGTGGATAGATTTTCTAAGATGGCTCATTTCATACCATGTAAGAAGACATCAGATGCTAAGCATGTTGCTGAACTTTTTTTTAAAGAGATTGTGAGATTGCATGGATTACCAAGAAGTATTATTTCAAATAGAGATAATAAGTTTGTTGGTTGTTTTTGGAAGACTTTGTGGAAGAAGATGGGTACTAAATTGAAGTTTAGTTCTAAATTCCACCCACAAATAGATGGTTAGATAGAGGTTGTGAATAGAAGCTTGGGTAATTTGCTAAGATGTTTGGTTGGGAATAAGCCAAGTAATTGGGAGATGGTATTGGCACAACCTAAATTTGTATTTAATAATTATGTGAATAGGAGTATAGGGAAGACACCTTTTGATATTGTTATCAAAATGCATCCTAGAGGTATATCAGATTTGAGAAATGTTGCTAGTGATGAAAAGAGAAGCACTACAAGAGAAGAATTTGTTGATTTTATGGAGTCTTTGCATAAGAAATTGAAGTTGACGTTGGAACAATGTAATCAGAAGTATAAGGAGGATGCTAATTAGTCTAGAAGACACCATGATTTTCAAGTTGGTGATGAGGTGATGGTTCATCTGAAGAAATGAAGATTCCCAATTGGAACATACGATAAGTTGAAGACGAAAAAATTTGGACCTTGTGAGATCTTGAAGAAGTTTGACAATGGTAATGCTTACGAAGTTGAGTTTCCTGATGACATGGATATATCTCCTATATTCAATATTGCTGATTTGTATAAGTATCATGAGTCAGATGATGAAGTTTTTTTATGTGATGATTATCCTAAGAAGCAAACTAAAGAAGTTTAAAAGAGATTGAGTCAGAGAATTTGTAAGAGCACAAGAGGGAAGGATTACCATGAGTATTTTGTGGAATGGAAGAATAGACCTATTGAGGATGCTACATGGATTTCTCAATCTGACTTTGATTCAGCTTAGGTTGTGACACTTGCATGATTTAGGAGAATCATTTTCTCCAACCCTGGTTGTTTGGTGTAGGAGCATCCTAGGTTTTCCTTGTAATCCTGCACATTTTGTTCATTCTGTCAGTTGCTACCAAGTTCCAATTTCTAGTTGCTGCTGAGTTCCACTTGCTACCAAGTTTCAGTTTCTAGTTGCTACTAAGTTCTAGTTGCTACCAAGTTCTAATTGCTAATGAGTTCACAGTTGTTGCCATGTAATCCCTTTGGGTGTCAGGCTCATGTGGATGTTGAGTGCTAGTTTTGGAAAGCTTTCTTTTGGCAAGTAATATGTGTCTAGTTCTTGTTTGGGCCAACTTTACTCACATTTAGTTTTGGTATAGGTAGTTATATTTGTTGAGAGCTGACTTGTGGCTTCTCTATGTTCTAGAATGTTCTATAAGCCATTTTGGCAAGTATAAATAGGGTGTTTAGGCTTAGAGTTACATCAAATTCAAGAGAGAGGAGAGGGGAAGGAATATGTCTCTAGAAATGCAATTTTAAAACTGGATTGTGGATCTGGAAGTTGTATTTTGTATTTGGCTATGACCTAGAAGGCCTTACAGCTAGGCATGTATAAAGATATTTTGATGAATCAATAAAAGTATTTCACTCTTCTTCCTCCTTTGGTTGTTATTCTTTATGTTTGCTTCCATTGTGTAACTGTTGCAGGGTGGTTTGGATACCTAGGTGAACCTTTGGCTCTAATCCTCCTCTTGCCTGCATCAAAAGGTACGTAAAAGATTAATAATCATGACCCTTAAGTTTAATATCAACTCACAGATCAATGTAAATAATCTTGACATATTTGAATGATTGTAGATCAAACACCACAAAGCTATGTACTATGATGGCCAAAATTTTGCATAAAAAGGTTAGAAAAAATGAAAAAAACTTGTGATTTTGGGATAAGTGTAGTCTTCGAGGTCACCAATATTTTGTCTAGAAATGACATACATCCTCAACAATCTAAAAATCAATATAATAGAATTTTGAATTATATACTTGAGTGTGACTTTAATTCATTTAAATTAGCTCTATTTTTCATCAAATGGTACAGGCTATGGTTGAATCAAAATGAGCTTGATAGGATTCTTATTGAACATGATAGTGGATTTACAATGATTAATACAAGGTCATTTGAGCCAATGGAGATGAGCCCTTGTCCTTCCAAGCCAATGTAAGAAAGTTTTTTACTTTGGCATTCCACACAAACTAGGTTGGTCATTTGTCTTTAGACATAATCCAAGAGGAAGGTCAGTCAAATATAATGTGATTGAAGAAGAAGATACTAAAGAATTAGAAGATGAAGCAAAATGATGATCTTGAATGACTGTTACACAATGATGAAGATGATGATTATTCTACTGATGTTGACGATGATGGTGATGATGATGATGACAATGATGACGATGATGATGATGACAATCATGATCATGATCATGGTGATGAAGATAGTGATGATTAAGATGATGATGGCCATGATGATAATAATGATGAACATGATGATGATGGAGATGAAGATGGTGGTGATGATGATAATGATCAAAGTGACAAGTATGATGATGGTGATGATGACATGGATCAAGATGATGATCAATGAAATGTATATTGACATATGATTAATGTCAAGTATGATGGCATCATGATTTATTTATAGAAATTTGTTTGACTTGTATGTTTTTTTTAGTTAAGTTATTTTGTGTTGAACTCTAATGTCATGTAGTATATACAATGATATTGCATAGCTACCACACATAAAGTAGAGGTAAGGAATTAAAAAATATACAATGATTTTGATGAATGCATCATGTAATTTTTGTCTTCTACCTAATTTGTAGTATATAGAGCACTGTAAGCTGACAACTTTTCATTGATTATGTTATGGGTTAATTTGATGAGCGAGGTGACCAAATTTTTCTTTCAAAACCATATGTGTAGATATAAACATTAAATACAACATGTCTAATATTTTTGTAGATATACACATTAATTACACCAATTTTTTGGCTAACTTAAGATAAATGATTTACATATGCAGGTTATTCAACGCTGACTAGGATCTTGCACAATCATATGAATCAAAAAGTATAAGTCAATAGACCTTATAGATACAATTTTTTATTTGCATATCTTCTCTTTACCATCAGCATCAACTTTAGTCCTAGTATGTCTCTCATTTTATGGATTGTAGGTATCACCAAATAGGTATTTTTCTTATCTGTCTTCCTTGAGCAAGGAAAATGTGGGAATAGAAGACAAAAGAGAGACATCTAGTAAGTCTAAAATAGTGAGATCAACTAGAGGTCAAAAGATTAGGAGAAAATTAAATAAATGAATGCAATTTTTCCTTGCTAAGGTAGGGTCATGTTCTTATGATAATGAGAGTGAAGGCAATAGGAAGGTTCCCTTGAGGTACACATATCTTCAAAAAGAATGGGTACCCAAGGAACTACCTCCAGTTAACACTAATTTTTCTATTAATGAAAGGATATATCGCATAGCTCCATCTTTATTACATAGTTTAGGCCTATTCTCCATGGATGGCATAAAGTGCAGTAACAATAAAGTTGTTGAATTGATGGAATATGTAGGACCTTGTTACAATTACAAAAATTGGATGTGGATTGTGCAATATAAAAAAGATATGTGTAGGTTTGAATTATCACCAAATTATATACAATTCAAAGAAAATGATCAAAGTAAAAGGCTCACTATGTATATTGATGGAATGCCAAAAGAAAAAGAGAATACTGCAGGATTTATAAATAGTTCTTGACCTATGTCAACTAATAAGCAACCAAATTGTATATTTGAGGTATGCAAGGGAAATCATGTTTTTGTATGTGCAAAAAAAAAAAAAAAAAGTGTAGGGGAAGAGCTTTTGATAAGTTACAAGTTGAATCATGTAGATACCAAAAACCCCTATCATGAGACTAGTAAGTATAATATTTAAACCAATTGCCTCTAATTAATATTGACTCCAATATACAATCTATTATTTTATTAATAATTTTTTTTGGTAAACTTCTATTACTTTCATTTTGTTGTTCATTGCTAAGAATTACTAATCTTTTCCACATGGAGACATGGATACACCACAATGCACAAACGGGGATGTACCATCTCACACACCTTCATCAGCGAAGGTAAACCTTAATTATTGTAATTGTACAAATTATATAGAAAAAATATCATATTATTATGTTCTTTTCTTTATGGCTTTGGAGTTATTTTGATAGAATTTTACTGATATTGATGTCACAACTTGATACTTATTAATAGGGAAAAGTGAAATGACAGCAAATCAAATGTGATCTAAAACATGGGTATTATTTCCAAATGACATCACCCATAGTGATGACCCCATATTCATGGCCCAACTAACTCATACAAAGATATAGTGATGAAATTTTTAACATTATCCTCAAGTGAAACCTAACCAAGGAGACAGAGGCATTAAAAGAAGAATTGATACTTAGAATCAATTATTTGAAGGTAAGTAGTAATTAATCTTAAGAAATAATAGAAGTTCAATAGATGTTTATATTTTATAGTATATTATGGATCATGATCTAAAATATTATGTGTTCTTCTACAGCATTTTTTGACACCTATGAGACTGTGTGGTCAACATGGTGATGGTTGTAGTGTACAACCTTCATGTAAGTAACACTTTCTCTTTGCAACATTACTGAAAATTACAGTATTATTACACTGTTAAGTTTATTTAAGGTAGATTTAATTATGATTGAGTGTTATTCCATACTTTGGTCTCTATTTGAACTAGTTTAGGTTGTGCTTGATGATGAAAGGTTAGAGTCTTGTGACCATTGAGTTGAACTAAGAACTTATTTATTGTTAACATATCCATTTAACAGCAAGATTACATTAGCTAAATCAATGGTAGTCTAATAAATTAGATATGGCATTTCTAGACATTGTAATATGTCTTGCACATTCTAGTTCCTTAGCAAAGACCAATATTTAATTAGACATTCATGGTTATTGATTCATGGTATGTTTTATTTCTTAAAATGTGGCAACACATGATTCACATGGGATAAAAAGAGGATTAAAGCATCACATTCACCAACATGATGCGAAGACTCTGACAAAGGTTTTCTTTGTAAGTTAGCCAAAAATGGTAACTTTGTAAGATTATTGAGGGACATCACTATCTAAATCCTCCTTTTTTCTAAAGAATATAATTATCTTAATTTAGAGTTCACTAATTGAAAACTCGTGATATTTTCAAACAAATGTGAGACTGGTAAAATTCATATCATATCACATATTATCTTCTTTCAACTCTCTTTAGAATATTCTTCAAAAGTTACAAGAATAATGTACACATTTTAACCAATTCTAGATACATCTAGATTGTTATCACAAGAACAACCAATTTTTTTATTTATTTTTTGAAAAACACCACTTCACCTATTCTATTAATTTTAATAAAATGATTCATTTAGAGTTAAAATTAATAGAGTCAACCAAGTGACCTAAATTTGAATTCCTTAGAACCTGAATATATCTAATATGCTTTCATCAATATTGTAAGTGACTATAAGTAAAGAAATGGAGGTCTAAGATGTCTCATAAAAGTTTGTAATATTAATATAGAAGTAATATTAGAGGTATAAGATGTCTCATAAAAGTTTAAAATTCTAATATAAAAGTAACATTAGAGGTAGGTACCAACAATATATTAAGACCAACAAAGTTATTTAATGCTCTAATGTGTTTCCAAAGTTAGGTACATGAGCAAGGTCAATTATGTGTGTTGACATCAGTAGGTGGACCATTTTGAATGTAGTGGAAAACAAATTGATGTTAATTTTATCTCTCCTCTACTGCTAGCTAGTACATTTGATGTCTTTTTTGACAAATTAATAGGAAGATTACACTGTAGGTTGAGCTGTAATGTATTGCCTATCTATGTTAATTTATTTTTCCATCTCCATCCTATTTAAATAAATGATTGATTCTATGCTTAGTGTATTGAAATGAAATATGACTATTAAATGTGAATCTTATAATATTGGGTAGTTACTAATTTATCATTCACTTAAGCATTTGTGATTTCCTAAGCAAATACAAGAAATGTTTAAATTGAGTGTGTAAGAAATTAATAGCCATTTCACAAATGAAAATTATGTAGAGAAGAATGACATGGATTTCACTTGGTCATCTTACCTAACCTAGTCCTTATGTTTGTGTTAGTAACCTTATGACTATTAGGGGTATATTTTTTTGGTTTCTTTAGAAAATCCTAATAAATGTTGAAATAGGACATCTGATGTTGAAAGTGAAACTGGTGTAACATTATTTGTTTTCATCAACATTATAACACTTAACTTTTATTTCCAAATGCTTCTAGCTATTATCACATTTGATCTTTATCCATTGCAATTTTCTTTGCTAACAATTTATTCTTTAGCTCATGATGAAGTGTAGATGCCTCCTTTGGTTGTCACTTTGATATTGTCAAGTACATTTTCAGCAATAAGGAGCTTTCAAACATCCTCAACTGTGCCAAGTACAACTAGTAAAAATTTGTTTTGCTATATTTTGTAATGTGCTAACCATGCATTATTTTTTTTGTTGGGTGAATTTCACACTCATGGACCTATTTTCTGCACTAATACATATACCTTCAATTGATAGATCAACAAAGACTAGTTCTACTGAAGCAATTCCATTTCCTAGAGCAACCCGTGCGACTAGTACTAGTTCATTTGTTGGGACATCGTTGTTGAACAAGAAAACTATGTTTCTATTAAGATTATGAAATCTTACATGTTCTTTAAAGTTGTTTTTATTTATAGTGTAATTGTAGTTTACTTATACATTACTCATTTTGGACTAATAATCCCATGATGCTTTTGTAGGAAACAATGTTTTCTTTGATCATCTTTTTGATATGATATTGATGCTATTTGGACCCACCATACATAAGGGGTACATAGTTTCATATCATTGCTACAATATTTTAGTTTTCTTCCATTTACTGTACTATATTAAAGATATTGATCTAACAAAAAAAAAATTTTAAGGTGGAATGAATAGGGTCCTAAATTAAAAAATTAGCTCATTACATCTTTTGAGGACCATTTTGGAAAAAACATTTTTGGCACTGCCCTACTTCTCAAAAGAGAATCCAAACATATAAAGACTATGAGGGACCAATATCAAGGGGTCTAAAGGATAACCCAAAGTATGACTATCCTCATATGATTCCATCAATGGATTGGAATGAAATAATAGAAGATGCAAAAGAGAAAGGTTGCATAGCTCTATAAATGAACCAAAAAAGGGAAAAAGAAGGTATTTCATGATAGTATCAAGTAGAATGTAATAATTCATTAATTAGTGATCTTTGTAAATGTATAATCTAACATGTTTCAAAATGTTCATAAACTATAGGACACATCAATGGCTACAAAAGAGAGACTACAAAAGGTTCGCCAACACAAACTTGGCTCTAGTAGCTATATGACTCTTTAGTCTTGACTTGTAAGTAGCAGCAATGGAATTTTATATTTAAAAAAATTTAATAATGTTACAAACATTTTTTTCTAATCACTTCGTACATGCAAATCTAACAATATTAGGAAAAAAATATAGGGCTCAGAATTCAATGTAGAGCCCATGGACAAAGATTAAAAAATTTCCTTAAAGGAAGGCTATAAAGTCATGGTTGCATGCCTATGCCAAGAATTTGAAAGCCATACCCAAGAATCTACTGCATTGATTGAGACATAGGTAAAGTGGTTAAATAAAAAGTAAATCAAATTTAATAGTTGAGAAATTTCTTTTTTGGTGTTCGTTTCCAACATAAATTGACAACATAACAATGTGCATAACATTTCACTGTAGCCTTGAAATCCTACCATGGAACTTGTGTATGATGAAGACCATGATGTGCATCATATTTTTGGAGGTATTAATTTTTTATTAGAAATTAATTATGCAATTATGAATAAAATTTAACATCTTCAATTGAAATTTGACGTGCAACCTTTTTTTGAAAATTTTAGAGCATGTCAACATCATGATGAAGGAATGGAGCATGTTCCAAGTGTTCAGCATGTTGAGGTGGCAGTTGATCAAAATGTTATTATACAATGTGTGGCATTGTCAGGTAAGAGAAATACATGTTATGTTCTACTAGTTAATTAAATACCTGTAACAACTAAAAAAAGAAAAAGAGTACGCCAATTTAACCCATTTACTTGTTATTGCAACAAAGCCCCCTTTAGTGCAGTAGCCTCTTGCTCCTCAAAATAGGAGGAGACATCATAATTTGACATTACATGTGCCACAAGAGGAGGAGAATGAGGCATATATTGATGCTGCTATCAACCTTTACCTTAAGAGAGCTAACAAAAACAAAAAGAAGAAATGATTTTTTTTAAATGCTCTTTAATAAACCTTGTTTGATAAAATTTTTTGGATGATGAAAGAATATTGTTTTAAGTAATTATCTATGAATGTTGCATATTAATATTCATTTTTATGTCATGTTAATGAATATTTTTATGTGTTAATGAAGTCTTGATTAGTATTGTGTAATAATTAATTTTATATCATATTAATGAATGTTATGTGATTGTATTGATTGAATGTTATAGATCATAAATGGATGAATGAATGAATGAAGTGTGTAATTAGATGATAATGGGGAATTTAGATGGATGTTAGGGGGAGGGTGAGTGAGGCCGAATGAGCTTCCATCTCCATGTAGTTGGCCTTGTTAAGTAGAGAATATTAAAGTATTTTCAAAACCAAGTGAAGCTCAAACTAACATACCAAAGATTTCTTGCTAACAAGATAATAGTTTCTTTTCTTTGAGATAGATTTTTGTGTCCATTCCTTTATCAATCATTACTCTTTTAGGCTTCTCAATTTCCTACTCTATCCTTTCTTTTTCTTCAAAACTATTACCAAAGTCATTCTCGTTCCAAAGTAGAAATTTATTCTTGATCATCTTTAGCTTAGTTACCAAGCAATATAATCTTGACCTCGATACCTCTGCTTACTTCAACTTTGGTTCTATTGTATTCATTAGGTTTTCATCCCTCACCCACATTTTTTCAAACTTGAAAGGACATTGTTTTGGGAGTGAATCCTCAATGGTATTTAGCTAAATTGCAAAGTGGTTTGAACTAGAATAAGCGAGGATATGGGTTGTGATAGCATATTGAAAGCTTGTCTAGCTCCCTCTAAAGAAAAATATATCTAATTTTTCAGCAATATGGTTGAATCGTTGCCTTATATTGTTCAACATGTATGTCTCCTTCTCATCATTGATTTCTTGCATATTGTTTCTATTAGCTGAATCATTAAATTCAATTGTTATTGAGAGTTTTTGGTGATTATCCACTATTTTTTTCTAGGATTCATTATAACATTGAATTCATTATAGCATTAAATTTGAATCTTGCAATATTTTTGTTAAAAAATAAAATCATGTCCAATACATGCTTACACCAGCGTTACTATAGGTAACTAGGTGAGCATTTTGTGTTGGTGGGGACTTCAAAATATTTTACAAGGGAAGGATAGGTGTACATTTTTTTCCTTTTGAACATAGATCTATTTTCTCAAGCATCCAACTACCTAATATTAGGTTTAAGTGTTCCTTCTATGAAATCAATCATTAGATCTGCTCACTCTAAATGTTACTTTTTATAATGGTTGTCCTCACATTTACAAGCCTTGATTGCTTGTGACTATACTAAGCTCTAGAAAAGTGCATTCTAGTATTAGGATATGAGTGTTTGTCAGAGAGAGAGTGTTTTGTACTCCTAGAAGGCCAAAGAACCCACAGAAGTCATACATGCCTATAATTTTATAAATAAATGAGACTAAATTAGACAAAGGACTTTCATGCATGAGGATTAAGGGAAAAAATCTTCCTAATCATACAACATGTTCAAAATTTTAAGATTTTGCATTTTTCACCTCCTTGGGGAGGTTGATGACACTGAGAGACTTCCTCTTGAAAGAACCTTACTTTCACTAGATACAAATCTAATTTCGTGAGAACTTTTATTCACAATATTTTTACTAAACATTTTTGGGCTAGCAATCATGTCTTTCAAGTCTCACTTTGTGTAGTGGGTGTGAACTTTTATATAAATGTGAACTTGTGTACTTATCTCTTTCTAATCTCTCATACAGTTACTTTTTATTTGTGAGATATAAGTGTGTCAAAGGGAGAGGAATAGAGTAATTAATTATCATTTCAAATGAATCTAGAATATGAAGATGTTACATTAGTCAATTATTTTTTCTAATGAATCTGAAAGAGAGAGAAGTTCTATCTAAGAATAGTCTTATGTAAATGAATCTTGGATTGAGGTTATCTGTAGAATGTATCAGCTTCTATACCATCTTCACACATACAAGAAAACTCTTGTAAGATTTTTATTTCTATTGAGAAATATATTTTTTTTCCTAGCACAAGTTTTTAATATTCTGATGCTTGTGAGAGCTAGAAAACTAACTAATAAGTACTGCAAATTATTTTCTTGCTTTCAATCAATTGTATTAAGGAACTTAGTCACAATGTCTTGTATTACACTCTTGGAAGTAGAATACTACATGGTTATTTAAAATAAAATATTTTCATGAATCTTTTTATGTTATTCTATTAGAAGTGTCTACATTTATCTAGATGGCTCATATGAGATCTCAACAAAATTTTCAACATTTTGTACTTCAAAAATTTTCACTTATCAAAAGAAAAATTCTTACTACCTCATTCTTTGTTTCTATATTTATCTTATTAATAATATTCCATTTTGGTTCATGTCAAGTTTCAGTTGTTCGTGGGCTTGCAATTCTACCCATAATTTGCAAACTCAAGACTTGGAGATGGCAATCCCAAAAATTTCAACTTGCCAAAAAATGGGCAACATAGAAAGTAAAGTTACAATCTCTTAAGGAGACATATTTTTTCATAAAAGAAACATGCATTTTTCGTAACACCTTTTTAACCTACCTTGACATTTCTACCCATTTTTTCTTTGCATCCATAAAAACACGAGTTAAACATATGAAAACTCACCCGGCCAAAAAAATAGAGGGTACTTGGCAACTCATAGAGTACTTGCAGATTTTGCAAACTATAATTCTACCTATTAAAATAAAAAATAAAGATATTAGTCTTAATCTTTCCCAAAATTGTACAACCATTTTACATTCATCATAAAACAAAAGTTGATGCATTATACTTTTAATATCTTTCTTCATTCCAAAAAAAGGATATAAAGCTTAGAAAAGGAGTAAAAAACTTTAAAGTTTTGCATTCCTCAGAAAATTTATCCAATTTTCATCTTCTCAACATGTATTTTTGTGTAATTGAATTTTAGTATTCACTCTCTTCAATGATGACCAAGTGATAATCTAAACTCATATTAACAAACATAATATGAAAAATGCAAGAAACTTGATGTTTCACTCTATGAGGATATTCTAGTCAATTTTTAACAAAAATATGTCACTTTATTTAACAAAATAATCTCCATATAAACTAACAACACTCAAGAACAATGACTAGAGTGTGTCGTGTGAGCGAGAATGGGTTTTTGTATCAGCAGCAAGGCAAGAATGGAATTTTGATTCAGCAGCTAGGCGAGAATCAGGAGAACACGGGCGTTGGGGGGCAATCTGCAGGTGCAGGGTAGGAATCGAAGGTGAATGATGTAGAAACCTCAAAGGATGGGGACCCACGGGATTTATTGCCTCACCCAGGTGAGAAGATTCCTCCCCTTCACTCAGGTGGTGGGTCGCCTAGGGCCTGTGGGCGCTGGTCGAACCTATTTGGAGTCAAACCATTGGGTAAGTCGACATTCCCGAAAGTCATTGATAAATCAGACAAGGAGAAGGGCATCTTTGCTCTAGAAGTTCCTCCAGAAATTATAGACCACAATATCCTTAGTATGGCGAATACCTTGGTGGGAAAATTTGTAGGGCCAAGGCCCAACATTGATGTTGTGAGGATTTTTACCAGAAACAAATGGGATTTAAAGGGGCATGTAGAGGTGATAGAAATGGCAAAAGGTTTCATGAATTTTGAGTTTTCTTGCTCGGAAGACTTTTCTAGAATCCTGTGTGCAGGGAACTGGTCTTTGGGGAGATCTACTTTAATCTTGCAGAAATGGTTTTCCAATTTGGACTTGAATAATGATTTCCTATCCCAGGCTCCAATATGGATTAGACTCCAAAAATTGCCCATGGAATACTGGCATGAGGATGTCTTTGATGGCATTTCCAAGTCTTTTGGAGAGCTTATTTCCATTGATCCTATAATAGCAGTTAAGAAGAGACTTACCTATGTAAGGATATGTGTAGGATTGACCGAAGGACAGGATATGCCTCAAGTCATTGAATTTCAATCTCGTTTGGGAAGCAAATTCCAAATGATTGACTATGAAAGTGTGCCCTTTGTGTGCTTCCATTGTAAGAAGGCAGACCACAAGGCTAGATTCTGCCCACTATTCAAAGGAAAGGGAAAGGGGGGAAAGGCCCGCCCTCATGGTGGGAAGAAAGCTGCTCATGTTCCCAAAAAGACTTGGAAGAAGAAAGAAATGCAAGTCAAGAAAAATGGAGAGGTTCAAGAAAAAGCTAATGATTATGTTACTGACCTCCAAGTTGAACCTCGGGACCTCCAGGTTGTAGTGGATGCACTGGAAGGAGAAGGGAATGAGACAACTAAGGAAAAAACCAACCCTTCCCAAATGAAGGAATCCAAGGATAATCTCAAAGAGGCGAGTATTTTGGAGTCTCATATACCTGAGAGTTCTGAGGAGGTTGATCTAAACCTTTTCTCTGTCCTGGACTCTATGGAGGAACAAATGAAAGGGGAACATTGTCTCAAAACTCCACAAACCCGGTTAGTAGGGAACCCCCTATAATAGTGAATAAAATCTTAGAACGGTTGTCTGCCTCAACATCAAAACAACTGGCTAGGCTAGATACTTTGTTTGATTTATGTAAAGAAGAAGAAGAGCCACCCTGGACAGAAGTCAGAAGAAGAAAGAAGAAGAATAGTCGGGACCCCTCTCCTGCCTCTCCTACTTCAACTAGAAGCAAGGCCAAGGTAGATCTTGGTCATAAAACCAACCCAGTGGGAAGGAAAAACAAGAATGAAATCAAGGAGGAAGCAAGAAGAAACATCATGGATGAAACGCAGCGCACCATCTAGGAAGCCTGCTCATCAATTAAAGCATGAAGATCCTCTCATGGAATATTCATGGACTCAATGGAATCCACAAACAAGAAGTTGAAAGGAATATGATAAGGGATCATAGGCCCGATATTTTTCTTATTCAGGAAACTAAAATGAAGAAAGAAAATTTGGAAAATATTAGATTCAACAGCAACATGAATGGAGTTGCCTCAAACTCAAAAGGAGCATCTGGAGGGCTGCTGCTATTATTCAATAACAGACATTTCAATATTGTGCCCAAGTATGATGAGGATAACATCATTTTTTGTAGAGTACAACATTTTCTAACTAATGAATGTTGGTTTTTAGTGAACATTTATGCTCCCAACAACAAGAGAGATAGAAAAAATTACTGGGTCAAAGTTGGAAAGTTGGTGCAAGCCAATGACATTAAAAAAGGCATTATCCTCGGAGACTTCAACTCTCTGCTAGAGGACAAGGAGAAGATGGGAGGATTGCCCTCAGATTGGGAAAGCAAGCAAGATTTTTCCAATTTCATCAATGACCTGGCCCTAATGGATTTGGAGCTCTCGGGGGTTACCTTTACTTGGTCTAACAAGAGAGCTAGTCAGGACTACATTTAGGTCAAATTGGACAGAGCTTTAATCTCACCAGATTGATTGCACTCTTTTAGTTGTAGATTATCTCTACTTCCTAGAGTTGGTTCTGACCACTCTCCCATTTCTCTTTCGGTGTCCCCTCTTGAGCCTAGGAGAAACTGCCCTTTCAGGTTTGAGAAAATGTGGACCACTCACCCAGACCTATTGGATAATGTCAAAAGATGGTGGGGGATTGGTGTTGATGGCTCAGCCATGTTCAGAGTCACCAAAAAGATCAGAAATGTGAAGAGGATGGTAAAAATTTGGAACAAGTCTAATTTTGGCCATATATTCCATGACAAGGAGGAGTTGTCAAACAATCTATCTGTCATCCAAGATAGTATTCAGAAGGAAGGATATAATGAGAGTAACAGGGAGGTTGAGTTGTTGATCATGTCTGATCTTCATAATGTCATCAATAGGGAGGAAAATTTTTGGAGGCAAAAATCTTGAATCTCATGTCTTAAGGATGGAGACCAAAACATGAAGTTCTTTCATCTCTCCACCCTAAAACATAGGGCTAACAACAGGATCTCTGGAATTAGGAAGGGGCAAGTGTTGTCTGAAGATCCTGTTATCTCAGCTGAAGTGGTCTCCTTCTTCTCTTCTCTTCTTTCTGAGGACCCCCTGCTTTCCAAGGTGGATCAAGAGGATATCATCTCTTGTATTCCTCAGATTATTCAACCCCACCATAATAAACTTCTCTATGTTATCCCTAATGCATTGGAAGTTAGAGAGGCCCTTTTCTCCCTACCTGGTGATAAATCACCTGGTCCGGACAGGTTTCCCACCTTTATCTTCCAAATGTACTAGCTACTGGTCATGGGGGATGTGGTAAAGGCAGTTCAAGAGTTCTTTGGAGCTAGAAGTATTCTTAAGGAGATTAATTCTACCTTCTTGGTTCTCATCCCTAAATCCCTAGGGGCTGACTCTTTTGACCAGTTCAGGCCCATCAGTTTGTGCAACTCCCTCTACAAGATTATCTCTAAAGTTCTCACTTCCAAAATGCTTAAAATCTTGCATCTAATCATTTCATAGCAAAAATCGGGCTTTGTTCCTGGGAGACAAATCTTGGACTTTGTGCTGATGGTTCATGAGGTTATTCATTCTTTAGAAGCTTCCAAGTGGGAAGGTATGTTGCTCAAACTGGATCTTTCAAAAGCCTATGATCGGGTGGACTGGTCCTTTATTGGGAAGGTCCTTTAGACCTTTGGTTTTGACAATAAAGTGTGTAAACTCATTTCTTAATTGGTTTCTACCACCTCTCTTGCTGTTCTAATTAATGGAGCCCCCTCTGAGTTCTTTAAACCTTCTAGAGGTCTCAGGCAGGGAGACCCCCTATCACCTATCCTCTTCTTTATTTTAGCTTACTGCATTGGGAGGCTTATTGAACATAAAAAGTCTGATGGAAGTCTTTAGGGATTAAGCCTTCTTTGAGAAATGAACCCTTCACTCACCAACAATTTTTGGATGGCACTATAATGGGGGGGGGGAGCTTCAGTGAAAGAAGCTAAGACTTTGAAAGAGGTTCTTGATACTTACTCTAGAGGGACTGGTCAACTGATTAACTGGAAAAAAAGCTTGACATTCTTTGTTAACACCACTAAAGTAAGACAAAGGAAAATTGCCAGAATCCTTGGTTGTGGGGTGGGCTCTCTTCCTTCATCCTATCTAGGACTCACCTTGGGCTCTTCTCCCCCTAACTCTTTCTGGAATGGTATTCTGGAAAGATTCAATAAGAAGATGGTTGGATGGAAATGTGCCTCTCTCAGCCAGGCTAGGAAATGTCTACTGGTCAAATCCACTCTTCAGAACCTTCCCATTTATGCTTTGAGCCTTTTTGGAATTCCTATGAAGTTTGTAGAGAAAATGGAGAAAATCCAAAGAGACTTTCTATGGACCCGACTGGAAGGAAAGTAAAGGTACCCTCTTGTTGTCTGGGAGAAGGTCTGCCTCCCCAAGAGGTATGGAGGTCTGGGAAATAGAAAGCTTACCCATCTTAATAAGGCACTTCTTGCAAAACAAATCTGATGTATCTTCAATAACACTGGTGAATGGAGAGACATTCTCGAAAATAAATACCTTAGAAGACCCTCTCTTCATTTTACTTTATTCAATGAGGACATCCCTAAAGGGTCAACTATTTGGAATGGTATCCTGAAGGCCAGGGATTTGGCTAAGGCTAGGGTCTCTTGGAAACTAGGCAATGGGGAGGATATTCAGTTTTCATCTGACAGGTGGTTATTTCAAGGCCCACTTTCTAGCAACCCAATTTTTGAGAGATGGGTGCAAGAATGCATGGAGCAATATGGGTTTAAAGTAAGGAATTATAGGGTTGCTCAGGAATGGAGAGACCTTTCCCTCATTTCTGAGGACTTGAAACCAATAATGACTATGCTTAATGCTTTGATCCCTAGTAATAATAAGGATGAGATCATCTGGAGGGATAATCCCAATGGAAGTTATTATGTTGCTTCTGGCTACAAATCTCTCTGGGGTTTAAAGGAGAAACCCCCTTGGGCAGATGCCTGGCTCTCAGGCCTCACTCCTAAGATCAACATATTTTATTGGCTGGCCCTTTAGAACAAAATTCTAATGCAAGATAACCTCATGAAGAGAGGCCATGTTATGCCCAGTAGATGCCCGCTCTATAAAAACCAGTTTGAGTCGGAAAATCATATCTTCATTCAATGTGACTTTGCTAGGGAAGTGTGGAATTCTCTTAATCAAGAAATGGAGATTCTCTGGTGCTGGCCGAATAACCTTATCAACTTTTTCAGTCATTGGAAAAGCCCCAATAAAATTGTAGGCCGGTAGGATAATTATGCCTAGTTTTTGCCTCACTTCTGCTGGAGTATCTAGAAGGAAAGGAACAATAGAATTTTCAGGGACATAGAGGAGCTGGCTATAATTCTGGGTAGGAAGATTTTGAAAAACATAAAAGAAAACCTTCAAGTTATGAAGGAGGGGGAGGTTGATATAGGGGACAGGAAGACGGTTAAAGAAAAAGACAGGATGCCAGATGGATTCTACCCTCGGAAGGATGGTCAAAAGCCAACTTCGATGGTGCTTCTAAGGGCAACCCTGGCCCCTTTGGAAGTGGTGGAATTATAAGAAACAGTTTTGGGGAGGGGATTGTGGCCTTTGCTCTCCTGCTTGGAACCCAGACCAACCATTTGGCTGAAGCCAGAGCCACGTGCAGTGTGGTAAAGCTAGCTTTTGAAGCTGGAGTTTCCAAACTTTGGCTTGAAGGGGACTCCAAAAACATAATTAACAATATTAATGGTATCTCCCCTCCCTCATGGTCGATTGCAAATATAATTGATGAGACACATGCCACCCTCACAAAATTTGAGAAGGTCCACGTCACTCATGCGTTTAGAGAGGCAAACCCAGTTGCTAATTGGTTTGCTAACAAAGGGGTGGGAGCAGACAAAGAGATGATCTGGCATTCCAAAAAAGATATTTCGATGGACGCTAAGTCACTAATCGAGCTGGAGAAAATCCATGAAAGTACAAGTCAATCTAACTGTAATCATGTTTAATAAAGAAAGAATGGATGTTGGTATGAGCAATAATATGTTTCTTGGTTTTCGTAATCTCAAGGGATTTTCTCCTTATTTTTGACAAGTTTGGAGGATCATTATCATTTTCACTCGCTATTGTATCAAAGAGGCGAATGATCATGAACCCAATAATACAAATAGAGCCAAAATCTTGGCTGGAAAAAAATTGCAGAGATTGGGGCTCATGAGAATTGTTGAAGAAAAAATGGACGTCATGACTGGAGAATGGAGCAGAAAGGAGCTGATGGGTGAAGTGGAGAAGTTGAAGAATATGGGCAAAGTCTAGAAAAAATTGGAAAAGGGCGGAGTTGCGAATTTTTTTGAGAAACTCCATGGTTTTGACCCTGAGCTCACCAACAGCATGGTGAACTCATGGAACAATAGCAAGGTCAAGGTGAATGGGGTTTCTTTCCAAATCATAGAGGAGGTGGTTGTGGAGGTCACTGGTATCCCTATGGAGGGTTTCAAATTCTACAGGGACAAGAAACTTTCGTCTAATGCAGTCAAGGAGTTCATGAAAAATTTTGCAGAGATGAACAAGATGGAAAAGAAAGAGTCTTTCTATGTGACAGAGACTATAAAGAAGTTTTGGAGGTATGTTTTATATGCCCTCATTGATAATGTTACCATGGACCCTAGGTTTGATCGAGTCAGAACTCACCATTTTGTGATTTTAAATCATTTTTGCCATAAGAAAAGAATTTCCATTCCCTTTTACCTTCTCACTTCTATGAACAAGGAAATCTCTAGTTTCAAGAAGAAAGCCACTATTAAGCCTTCTTTGCATGAGGGATTATTGCTCCTCATCCATGAGCATTTCAAAGCTCAATCTATGTGCAGGAACCCTCCTCATGTTGAGGATGTTGACAAAGGCAGCTCTAGCTTTTCTTCTGACTCTGATGACATTGAGAGCATTAGCTCGGAGGAGGCGAATGTTTCCTCAGGAAAGAGGAAAATAGGTCAAGCCAGGAAACTGTCCATTGCTACAACTCCTAGTAGGAAAAGCTCTAGGGATCATGGCCAAGCTCAATAAAAAGAGGGTTATGCTAAGGAGGAGGAGGAAATGGATACGAAAGATTCTAACAAAGTGTCGGAGGAGGAGGTGGAAGAGGAGAAACTTGGGAAAAAATGGAAGAGGGAGGTTGTGAGAGTTGAGGAGACTAGAAATCAAAGGATGGATGCTATTCCTCTTCCCCTCTCCCCTATCCATCTCAGCCTCCTTTGGAGGAAAAAGTGAATGTCATCACTGGTGAGAACGAGGGGGAAGTGCAAGTCAAAAATAGGATAAAGGCCTGGAAAAATTTCAATGTGAGGACTGCTACTATGGGAATTTTTAGGGAAGCTATGAACCCTCAGATCCTGGTGGACAACCTGGAGTAGCCTAGGCTCAATGAGCTCATAGACCCAACTATGCTGGCCATCTCAGACAATGCAAGGGAGACTAGAATGAACCTTCTAAATAATACCCACAGTAGTATGATTGACAACTTTAGATCAATCAAATGGCTCTTCCATGAGCTAGAGGAAGTTAGAGAAAGGGTATCCCAAATGGAAAGTATTAAGAATAAGATAGGTAATGACAGCCAGGAGGACCAAGAAAATAGAGAAAGCTTAAATGAAAGGAGATTAAGAAATCTTGAAAACTACAACCAGAACCTGGCAAGTTAGATGATTTCTCTCCTGAGTTTGATGAATGAAAACATCCAATCCCTTGCTGGTAAACTTAAGGACAGGAGCTTACTGGTGGATGAGGGAGGACAGAACAGGGATAAGGCCAGGTCGAATGATGACAAGGCCACAATCAGTACTCTCACTAGTATGGATCAGGGCATGGAGAAGGTCCAGGATCAAATGGCAAAGGAGTAGCAAAAGATAATCGAGGCAGCTCAGACTATGCAGGAAATGGAGAAGATAACTAAAGACTAGTTTTCTTGTCTTTTTTCTTTTTGTCTTCCTGGCTTTTGGATTTTTGACAGGCTTTTTGTAGTCTGTTTTAGTTTGTTTGTTTTTTGGCCTTTCTGTGGGCCTTTATTTTGGGCTAGGCCTTCAAACTTTTTTTCAGCTGTTGGACCTCTGTTTTGGCTGGGCTTCTTTGGCTTATTATCAGCCTTGTTTTTGTAAAACTTATGGGTTTTAGGATCCCTTAAAACCTATTTTTCTTATCAAAAACAAAATAATCTCCATATTAAATATCAATTCTTCCCTTTTCTTTAGGTGTACTATTCAAAAATATTTCTCTCTAAAACTGTGACTAGAAAGTTAACAATTTTGCTACTAATCTATATTGAAAATAACTTTATGAGATATTTCTTTTTTGCACACTGCATATAGATTAAAGAACTAGTGTCATTAGGCATTGAGGTTATTCTTGTTACATTAGGGGCTATGGGGATTGGTTGGCAAAAGCTTCTACCAAAGATTGATTAAGCAGGTTATCATTGAGTCCTTAGGGCAAGTCAATTGATTTATTACATTTATTGTAGAACATCTGTGCACATAAGAAAGCCATGAAATGCATGGTTGACCTTGTTTAGCATGCTTATCTTTCTTGTATAATGCTCATATTCATATTTAATGTAGATTTTTTGGCATCCCTATTATCCATGACTTTGACGTCTACAATATTGAACAATTTTGTAGATCTCTAGAAACCATGGGTGGAACTTGATGGAAAACCATGTGTTGTTATTGGGAAAAGTGCTCTATTGGATTTGTATGATAGTTTTTTTAGTCATGTTTACAAAAGCCTTAATCTTATTTATTATTTCCATATTTCTAACACTCAATATACTTTCTTAGGAAATAAACAGGAAATAGAATTTATTTCAATACATTACACAAATTAAAGTATGGATTGCTATCATGTAGTTGGATGTTGCATCATCCCAACTTATTGTAATTGATAATGAATTCAAGGATTCATATTTCATAAAATAATTGAGTGAAGTAATTTGCTAGAGTTGTGTGTAGTTCCAATTTTCAATGAAAATGATGCAGTGACAACAAGAAAAGAACCATACAAGGTATTTACTCCTACAACAAATTTAAACCACATGATTTTTTTATAAGTATGCAAAATTTTTAATTTGTGATTTATTTTGGCTAAAAATTTGTGATAGTTTGTTTGAAAACTAGCTTACTTCCATACATTTAACATTTGACATGGTACATTGATACAGGAGCATCCAAAGGTATTAGGACAATCCTGTGTCACCCAAAAAAATGTACTTAGACTTAGTTTCTGTTTTAGGTATTTTCATTTTTGGATACCCATTTGGGTCAAATAAAGGTTCCAACTCTCACAGTTCCACTATCAGTGTTCTAAGATTGAGTTTTTAATCACCTTAGGATACGTGTAAATGCTAAAAAAATAGGAGTATGTAATTGAGCCATCATTTTGGTGAACTAGAAGGTGTAAATTGGTCATAATATTTTCATTGTAATTTAGAGCATTCTAAAAAAAGAATCAGGTCAAAAGGCCCCACAGTTTGAAATTTATCGTAGTTTTCCAATTTCTGGAGACATCCTAAGAATGCATCAAAGTTAGGTTAGGGGAATTAAATGAATTTGAACATGGCTGAAAAATGGAGGACAAGTGAAGCTGGTCCATAGGGCTATAGAGCGCTTTGAGAACTTTCTAGAAATGTAAACGGTTCATCAATCGGAGCTACAGTTCAAAAGTTATGCCTCCCAAAAGTTCGGTTACCGTTTCTAGATTCTTCTAATTTTGCGTCGACTTCTAATGTGACTTCTAGAGCCTTCTATTTGTTCGGTGGATGCCTACTAGCACTTTCTAGAATGTATTCCTAATCCTTAACCCTCCGGGGTCTATTTAAGAACATTTCTGGCATTGTAAAAGGCAGCTCGAAGTGGAGTTTGAGAGGAGGTACTGAAAGGAGAAATTGTCTCTAGATTTATACTATTGTAAGCCCTTAGGGCATGTTTTGAAGTCTATTTTCTCTGTACTAAATGTATTAGCATTTTCTCATAGTTAATAAAATTTTCCCTTTCTTTTTGTGTCCATTCTATGCTTGGGTTGTGTCTCCATCATACATGGACCTATTTTGGATAATGTTTAAGACCATAAATGGAAATTCTTAAACTCTTCATAATATATCATGAACTCCATACTATTCTAAAGGAAATCTATTATTGAAATGAATCCAATCGAATCATTACAATATGTCCTCACAAATAACTTAACCTGAAAAACTACATCAATCCAGCTCATATATAAATGTTAAAAAAGATGGTTGTCACAATAAATAAATTAAAAACAGTAGAATTCTTCAGGCAAGATGAGTACTCATAGAGGGGGAAAATGACTTAAAATTTTAACTCTATAATGGAAGAAGATAAGCTTCAAAAGCAATAAGGTTTGGTTATTTGAAAATCCTAATAGAATTGAAATCCAATGTAGAATCAAAGAATAGAAGTTATACCATTCTATAACACTTAATGAGAAATGACAACAATATAAAAAATACCAATATTCAAGGAGTTACTCAAAAGGTTAAAGGAAAATGGAATAGCTCTTGTGCATCTTCAACTTTAGGTTTAGACAAAAAAATTCGACATTCAACATCTTTCTTCATATGATTTTCATTTTGAGTAATTTTGATAATTGGAAGGCCTTCTACTACCACTCTCTCCACTCTTTCTCTTACATTTCTTGACCAACTTTCCCTAATCAACTTTCCTAATTCAACCAAAATAAGAAGATTGATATTTTTTATTACATCATAGCATCTCCTACATTTGAGGTTAGGAATATTCTCACATACACATTTTCTAATGTCATCTATGTGAAATACACACTCACTAATGTCATCTGTGTGAAAAAGAATATTGTCATATAATGAGTCCACAATTATTTCAAACATGTTGAGTTGACATGCAAAGTAATCAACTTGATTATTGATGTCTTCTTCATACACACTTTTCTCTCTAATAATTTCATTCATCAAATCATGAGCTTGATTGACTATGTCGGGAGTCTCTTTAAATGCACCTTCAATGCATTTCCTATGAAATAAGGAAGCTTCATTGCAAGGAAAATGACATACCTCCTCTAAAATTTAAAAATAGAGCTCACATCTATATTCATTTTCATTATTATTAGTTCCATTTACAACATTAGGAAGCCCTTGTACAACTCCTATTACCTCTATAAACATCAAGTGTCTCTCCCCTTTTTCTTTCAAACCATTTATCCAGCATTCCCAAATCAATTCTTTCACATGAGACAATTTTTTATGGACCATACCAACTATAGGGTAGTATATTCCTTTGCATTCATCAAGGTTAACATGAATTTCATAAATACAATGTTCATGTTGGTCTCCTTGATAATAGGATAGTTTGTAAGGATACTCCTTCATATCTATTTTGGCTTGTGACAACTCATTTTGTGTATTTCATTTCTCTATGTTCACATCTTTTCTAGGTTTTATATGTTTCATTTTGTTTCCATGTGTATTTAATTTGAAATTGAGCAAGGTGTGGTGAGTAGGGTATGGACAAGAGGATGTTGATATTTGCAACATGAAATAGGCCATGTATGCAACCAAAATTATTTCAAGTAAGTCTTTTGAATTTGGGTTAATTGCAAAAAGTCTATGTTGATTTTTTTATGCAAAGTGAATCTGGATGTACCCCAAGGTGATCTAGAAACCAAAAAACAAGCAGATAGTGGGAAATGAACAAGAGGAACAAGATTCAAATCTACAGAGATTATATTTCATATATTTGAATCAAGAAGTTTACATCCAAAATGCATAGTTTTACAATCTTCCAGGTTATGACCATTACAAAGAAGATTATATCTTCCAAGAAGAATAGATCTCTAGACTCAAATGTGAACTTTTACCTCCAAGATACTCCTCACTAAGATTACTACTTCTCCATGCTTGAATAATAATATCTAAGACTCTACCCAAGACCCCTTTAAATACGTGTATGGTCACAAGTCAACCTATTACAAATTACCAAGTAAACCCTTACATTAAATGCATAACCAAGCCACAAGTTGGCTCTAAATAATTATTAAATACCTATCACAAAATTAAATATGCACAAGGTTAGCCCGAACTAGAACCAGACATAGACAACTCAATCAAAGAAGGACCAAGAAAAATATTGACACTCAGCACATATAGGAACACTGACCACCAACAAGAACACTCCACACATGAAGGAAAAATTGGCCAATACTAGTTATTCAACCAACACTGCAACTCAAAAATCACTACAACTTGGGAATCACGGCAACTTGGCAAATATTGTAACTTGACAATCACTAGAACTCAGTAAACACTGCAACACAACAAACACTGTAGCTCAACAATCACTAGCTACCAACTAACTCGTCACTTGAAAGATCACTCGGTCGATACTAGAAGAATAAATGGGATAACACACTAACATGTATGTTAACACAATGTTAAAAAAAATTCAACTTGACTAATACTAAAAATTTATTGGTACTTGACAATTGTTGTAACTCAGTAGCAACCAATAGAATCAACAGGATAACATGATGGCCAGGATGCTCTTGCATCAGACCCCTTGGGTAAATATAAAAATGTGCCCCACATTTTTCTTCCAAAAGAAAATTCTACACACAGCTTCATCTTCAAAACAAGCTTCCAATCCATCAAAGAAAAGAGATCAAATCTAAAAATTAACCATCTATGCTTCATCCATTCGAAAATCAGAATCTCATCCATCCAATTGACATACTCACTTAATTGAAAATCATAATGCTCCATTTTCAACTTATCATCACAAACCCGATCAGCAACAACATATGAACTTAGATCCATAATAGTAGCAGTATATAAATCTATGAAAAAGACATTATGTATATTCATTCCTCTAGCAAAATCATCAAAATCCACATTAGTAACAACATTTGTATCCTTCAGCATCTCAGCAATAATATATAAGTTTAGATCCATATCAGCAACAATAGCATGACATAATTTCACATCCATAACATCTCTAAAACCCTTAATCATATTACCTGAAAGTGAATCCATCTTCTTACCACAAGCAACATCTAGAAACATAACATCCATAACAAAATGAACATATAACTCTAGATCAGCAATGACAACAACAGATAAGTCCTCAATCACATCTATTTCAACATTAACATCATCCTAAATAAAAACAACATCCATTTCCTTACCAACATATGTGAAAATCCTCTTTAGCAATCTCATTCTGCACAACAAGATGCCCTACAATTTCTATGTCAGATCTATCCATCTTTTCATGAAAACAAAAAGATGGGTATGTGCAAGATCATGGTGAATGAAAGTATGGCCTTAAGAGGTAGTGAAATACTGGCAAATTAGCGTTATGTCAACTTGACACATAATTTTAAAGTGGTTCTAGACTTTATATCAAAAAGTTGTAAGAAAATAATCTGTAGGAAATTGAATGTAGTTTCTAAACTACTAGGCCTTATCTAGAGAAAAAAATATTTGATTGGTCAAAAGTTTAGATTTTAATGCAGTACTACAAGAATTTTAGAGTGATAATAAAAAGTAGGTGTATGTTTGACCACCTTAATCAAAATCAAATGATAACATTTTTAAATATAACGATATATATAAAAAGTAGACTCATGCCTAGATGTGATGCATTTTTTTAGATATTTTTATTCCAAATAAATAATTAAATATGAATTTTCTACTAAAAAAATTTTGGAATAAAAAATTCTCGTGTCTGACCACCTTAACTAATTGAAAAATTTACCAAATTCATTTATTTATTTTCCTTATACTAGGTGAAGGATAGAATGTGACACAACTTTTTGATTTAAAAAATGTTATACCATTTCAAAATTATAGCTTTTTTTCAATCATTATGTTAACTAGCACTTTACAATCATCTTCATTGAAAATGAACTAATCAATACTTATTGAACTCAGAATTTGATAGATATTATATCGATGGAATCTTGAGAGTGTTATAAAAAAAATCCTTTTTCGTTTCATTCAATTTCAATGAAAATAACATTGGCAAATGGCTACTTGAAGTCTTAGTGTCAGTAGAACCCTTCTCAAACACATTTTTTTTGGTTGACCAAATAGGTTTCATAAATACCAAGCCTAATTAGATACCCAATTTCAAATTGAATATCTGATCTCAAATCGGATACCCGATATGAAATCGAGTATCTAATTTACTCCAAATTTTCCAATTGGGAGGGAAACCACCCACATTGAAAATTTTGGAGGGAAATTTTAGAGGAAACTTTTAGAAGGAAACGTTAATGGGAAATTTATTTTTTGGAAGTGTGGGCATTATTATTATTACATATGATTATTATTATTAACTATTATTATTATATATGATTATAATTATTATTATATATAGTAATATGTATGATTATTATTAAATATATAATCTAGTAATATATATTATTATTATTGTTATATAATCTAATAATATATTATTATTATATTAAATATATATTATTATATTATTATTATATTAAATATATAGTATTATATTATTATTAAATATAATATTGTCCTGAAATGCGTTGAGAGGGGTCATAGGTTAACATATGACCCCTCTCGACACATTTCATGAAAACATATGTCCCTCGGGCCCCTAGTGACCCTTTTCAATGCATTCCCAATGGGTCCCTAGGGGTCATAGGGCCCCTATGGACATATGTTGTCATGAAATATGTCGATAGGGGTCATAGATTAACCTATAACCCATCTCGACGCATTAGAACCAACCAAACGGGTCCCTAGGTGTCCTAGGGCCCCTAGGCACATATGTTTTCATGAAATTCATCGAGAGGGGTCATAAGTTAACCTATGACCCCCCTTGATGCATTCAAACCAATCAAATGCATCCCTTGTAGACCTAGGGCTCCTATGGACATATTTTGTTATGAAATGCATTGATAAAAGGTCATAGATTAACTTATGACCTCTCTTGATGCATTGTAACCAACCAAATGTGTCCCTAGGGGTCCTAGGGCCCCTAGGGAAATATGTTGTCATGAAATGCATAGAGAGGGATCATAGGTTAAACTATGACCTCTATCGACACATTAGAACCAACCAAATGGGTCCCTAGGGGTCATAGTGACCTTAGTGACATATGTTGTCATGAAATATGTCGAGAGGGATCATAGGTTAACCTATCATCCCTCTTAATGCATTAGAACCAACCAAACATGTCCCTAGGAGTCCTTGGCCCCCTAGGGACATATGTTGTAACGAAATGAGTCGAGAGGGAACTTATGACCACTCTCGATGCATTGAAACCAACCAAACACATCCCTAAGGGCCCTAGCGCCCCTAGGTACATTCGTAGTGAAGAAATGTGTTGATAGGGGTCCTAGATTAGCCTATGACCCCTCTCGATGCATTAGAACCAACCAAATGGGTCGCTAGGGGTCTTAGGGCCCCTATACACATATGTTGTCATGAAATGTGTCGAGAGGGGTCATAGGTTAAACTATGACTCCTCTCAATGCATTTGAACCAACTAAATGTGTCCCTAGGGGCCCTAAAGCCCCTAGGAACATATATTGTCATGAAATTTCTAGTGACACATTGGAAACAACCAAATGCATCCCTAGGTGTCCTAGGGCCCCTAGGACATATGTTGTCATGAAATGCATCCAAAGGGGTCATAGGTTAACCTATGACCCCTCTCGATGCATTAGAACCAACCAAATGCATCCCTAGGGGTCTTAGGTCCGCTAGGGACATATGTTGTCATGAAATGTGTTGAGAGGGGTCATAGGTTTGACACATTAGAACCAACCAAATGCGTCCCTATAGCCCCTAGGGACATACATTCTCATGAACTACATTTATAGGGGTCATAGGTTAGCCTATGACCCCTCTTGACGCATTTCATGACAATGTATATCCCTAGGGTACATTTGGTTGGTTCTAATGCATTGAGAGGCATCACAGGCTCACCTATGACCCCTCTTCACTCATTGAAACCAAAGGACATATGTTATCACGAAAAGCATCGAGAGGATTCACAAGTTCACCTATGACCCCTCTTGATGCATTAGAACCAACCAAATGCATCCCTAGGGGCCCTAGGGGCCCTATGGACATTTTTTGTCATGAAAAGTGTCGAGATGGGTCATAAGTTAACCTATGACCCCTTTCGACACATTAGAACAAACCAAATGCGTCCCTAGGGGTCCTAGGGCCCCTCGAGACATATGTTGTCATGAAATGTGTCAAGAGGGAACCTATCACCCCTATCGATGTATTTGAACAAATCAAATGCATCCCTAGGGCTCTTAGGGCCCCTAGGGACATATGTTGTCATGAAATATGTCAAGAGAGGTCATGGGTTAACCTATGACCCCTCTTGATGCATTAGAACCATCTAAATGTATTCCTAGGGATCCTAGGGCCCCTAGGGACATATGTTGTCATGAAATGTGTCAAGAGGGGTCATAATTTAACCTATGACCCCTCTCAATGCATTAGAACCAACAAAATAGGTCCCTACAGGTCCTAGGGCTTGTAGGGACATATGCTGTCATGAAATGCGTAAGAGGAGTCATAGGTTAACCTATGACCCCTCTTGATGCATTAGAACCAACCAAATGCCTCCCTAGGGTTCTTAGGTCCCCTAAGGACATGTTATCATGAAATGTGTTGAGAGATAACCTATAACCCCTCTCGACACATTCAAACCAACCAAATTTGTCCATAGGGGTCTAAGGGCCCCTAGGGACATGTGTTGTCATGAAATGCATCAAGAGGGATCATAGGTTAACCTATGAGACCTCTCGATGAATTAGGACCAACCAAATGCATCTCTAATGGCCCTAGGGGCCCTAGGGACATATTTTGTCATGAAATGAGTCAAGAAGGAACCTATGACCCCTCTTGACACATTGAAACCAAATGGGTCCCTAGGTGTCCTAGGGGCCCTAGGGACATATGTTGTCATGAAATGCATCAATAGGGGTGATAGGTTAAACTATGACTCCTCTTGACACATTAGAACCAACCAAATGTGTCCCTAGGGGTCCTAGGGCCCTTAGGGAAATATTTTGTCATGAAATGCATTGAGAGGGAACCTATGACACCTCTTGACACATTCAAACCAACCAAATGCATCTCTAGGGGTTTTAGGGCCCCTAGGGACATATGTTGTCATGAAATACGTCAAGAGGGGACATAGGTTAACCTATGATCTCTCTTGACACATTAGAACCAACCAAATGTGTCCCTAGGGGTCCTAGGGCCACTAGGGACATCTATGAGACCTCTCGATGCATTAGAACCAACCAAATGCATCCCTAAGGGCCCTAGGGACATATTTTGTCATGAAATGAGTCAAGAAGGAACCTATGACCCCTCTTGACACATTGAAACTAAACAAATGTATCCCTAAGGGCCCTAGGTCCCCTAGAGACATTCATTGTCATGAAATGCATCAAGATGTGTCATAGATTAACCTATGACCCCTCTTGACACATTAGAACCAACCAAATAGGTCCCTAGGTGTCCTAGGGGCCCTAGGGACATATGTTGTCATGAAATGCATCAAGAGGGGTGATAGGTTAAACTATGACTCCTCTTGACACATTAGAACCAACCAAATGTGTCCCTAGGTGTCCTAGGGCTCTTAGGGAAATATTTTGTCATGAAATGCATTGAGAGGGAACCTATGACACCTCTTGATACATTCAAACCAACCAAATGCATCTCTAGGGGTCTTAGGGCCCCTAGGAACATATGTTGTCATGAAATACGTCAAGAGGGGACATAGGTTAACCTATGAACTCTCTTGACACATTAGAACCAACCAAATGTTGTCATGAAATGTGTCAAGAGGAAACCTATGACCCCTCTTAATGCATTGGAACCAACCAAATGCATGCCTAGGGGTCGTTGGGCCCCTAGGGACATTCATTGTCATGAAATGCGTCAAGAGGGCTAATAGATTAACCTATGACCCTTCTTGATGCATTAGAACCAACCAAATGGGTCCCTAGGGGTCCTAGGTCCCCTAGGGACATATGTTGTCATGAAATGTGTCGATAGCAGTCATAAACTAACCTGACCCCTTTCAACGTATTGGAACCAACCAAATGTGTACCTAGGGTCCTAGGGCCCCTAGGGACATAATTTGTTAGTAGATGTGTCGAGAGGGGTTATAGGTTAACCTATGACCCCTCTCGATACATTGGAAACAACCAAATGCATTCCTAGGGGCCCTAGGGCCCCTACGAACATACATTATTATGAAATATGTTGAGAGGGGTCATAGGTTAACCCATGACCCCTCTCGACACATTATAACCAACCAAATGTGTCCATAGGGGCCCTAGCCCTCGTGATACATTAGAACCAACCAAATAGATCTGGTTCCTAGGGATATATTTTGTTATAAAATGCATCGAGAGGGATCATAGCTTAACCTATGACCCCTCTTGATGCATTTGAACCAACCAAATGGGTCCCTAGGGGTCCTAGGGCCCCTAGGGACATATGTTGTCATGAAATACTTCAAGAGGGGTCATAGGTTATCCTATGACCCCTCTCGACACATTGGAACTAACCAAATGAGTCTATAGGGGCCTTAGTGCTTCTAGGGACATATGTTGTCATGAAATTTGTTGAGAGGGGTCATAAGTTAACCTATGATCCCTATCAATGCATTAGAACCAACCAAATGGATCATAGGTCATAATAATAATAATAATAATAACAATAATAATATATGTTGTCTATACTATATTTAATAATTATAGTAAAAATAATAATAATATAATATATTAATATATTTTATTTATAGGTCATAATAATAATATAATATAATAATCATATATAATAATAATCATATATATTAATGAAACATAAGTTAATGAAATTTGTTTACATTGCCCATAATTCCCTCAAAAATTTTGGAATCAATATTGGATATCTGATCTGATATCAGCTATCTGATTTGATATTAGGTATCCGATCTGATATTGGATATCCTATTTGATATCGAGTATCCGATCTAGGACTAGATACCCAATTAAACTAGCATGATTTCCCCAACATATTCCCTATCACTACAGACCTAACAACATAGCTTTTTGCTGGCCATTTTTATGGGTTTTGGGAAACTAACTTTTTGGGGCCCAAATGATCGAAAAAGGTTCAATAATATATCATTAGGTGTATGATATTGTCATCTAAATAGGGAGTAGTAGTCATCGAAAGGCTAAACGAAAAAGGAAGATATCAAATGAAGACATTGCAACATATAGGGAAAGGGACAAGGTAAATCACTGAAGCAAAAGACAATGTATGTTAAATATGAGTCAAGTTGATGATGTATTGGTTAAAGGTGAAATCATAGAGTCAGAAAATGAATATGTGTAATTGAGGAATGAAAATCTACCAATTGATAACGATAATGCCAGGATCAACAATTTACAGAATGATAATTTATAGAATGAAATGCTACCAGGTCATAATGTAAATTGTATTATTGACCATGCCAAACATGACAATGCATAGGAACCTTACATATCTCCTAATTATAATCAACATGAAGGTTCTTGAACACCAAAATAGATAATTGAAATTGATGAAATGATTGTTACCAATTTTTAAAATAAAAAATTAGAAAGAACCATTTAGTTATGGGCTTCAAGACTATATAAGATATTTTTTGGCAACAAGACAAAGGTGGACCAATGTCTGCTTTTTATGCACTTATAAAAGATGCAAAAGATGAGACCTATGCTTTTCAAATTGAAGATTCATGTCAATAAAAAAATGGAAAGAAATGCCATTATTGTGAAGAATCTTTTTAGTGCTCTCAATAGCATTGGGAAAAATACTAGGGAGAAGGATAAGAGAGCTACTCAAAGGGTTATTACAACCTCTTTGGTAAGTCATCATTTGAGAAAGGGTAGATATATGAGACAAACTTGTATTAATTTGAACCTAAATCGTACTACTTGGAGAAGAGCACTTAGTAGACAAGAGAGAATTGATGATCTTCTTCAAACTGAAACATAAGCTTTTGGTGGGAAGCTATCTAATGATATGAAGGAAGAAATTACACAATTTTGGCACTCTAGCTCAAGAGTATCACCCAATGCTAAAGATGTGTTAAAGTTGAGAATTGGCATCAAAGACTGCATGCCACATCCTAAACATTATTTGGAGGTAAGTCAAACTATGTTGTTCAAACAATTTAGAGAGAGTCATCCAAGTCTTCATATATCACAAAGGGCTTTTGAATATTTGAAGCCATTTTATTGTCACCCTATTAAAGGATTTAACACCTTGTTAAAAGTTCTACAAAATAGCTGTTAAGCCAACCTATCTTCATAGGATTTTCATTATCCTAATACAATGGCTAGGAAGTATAGTAGAATGTATTGATCTAATCACTTACAATCTTCAATTCCTAATTCTAGATTCTTGTTCTATTCAATTTGATCTGATCCTTCCTAATCTGATATATCTCTATTTGAAGTACTAATACTCTATTCTTGACCAACTAATTCTACACTGTTGTTCTTCCTCTAAGTCTTCTCACCCCTTCCAAAACTTCGCTATCATTCACTCATGCATTCCCACATGACTTTTTACACACACTCTCTCATACTTAAATCATGGGGTTTTGACCTCCTTATAAAGGTTTTGAGACTTAAGGTTAGGTATGAATCTACGATCGAGATTCATCCATCTTTCTTGCTCAATTCTTTCCATTTTTCCTGATTGGTTACATGCTCTCTCCATTTTTCTAATTGGTTGCATGTTGATTACATAGGGAATGTAAAATATTTGATCTTATCTTTTAAATCCTTTGAGATTCATCTTGAGTCGGCTCAAAAATGGTTTACATCTGAATTTGTGAAGGCATAAACTCATATGTTGACTTTGTGTTACTCGACACTTACTGATTATTGATGCTCAGCACATGTAGGATTTCTATCTTGCTTATCTCCTAAAGTAATTTCATCTCACTTGGCTCCTATACTTTTCTCGGCACATATACTGGCTTGGCACCAATTATCACTCAGCACTTGAAACTTGCTTGACACTTGTTGAATTTTTGCTTGGCACGTACTATAGCTTGGCAACTATATTATACTCGGCATCAAGTTAGAAATTTCTCAAGCGTGTTGACACTCAATTGTCAAAAACCAGTCTAAGACCAACAATCTCCCCCTTTGACATGAGTGTCAAAATACTTAACTAAGCATTATGAATCTAATCTCTATGAGTACAATATACATCTTGTTCAACGTATGTACAAAACTTCAAAAAACTTGTTTAAAATTTTGTTGAAGACTATATACCTCAAAAACTTGTTACTCCCCCTGACCTGATGTGTCATTTCTGTATCCAAAACTCCTTATGTTGAATTTGTCTCATTCTAATTATTCTAATACTCTTTATCTCTACTTTTTCATTCCTTCCCTTGTCTACCCTATTTCTATCTACTTTGTTGTTACTCCCCCTTTCACACATCTTCCCTTGCAGTTTTTGTATCCTTTTGGCTTTATCTCCTTATCTCTCCTCAAAACTCAATATTTTATTAACTCCTTCAATTTATTATATCTCCCTCAAAATGTATTATCTCCCCCTTATTGACACTTATGTGAAAGGGTTCTATGAATGAATTGAATATTTAGCCAAAAAGATTTGTCTACCTCCATTATAATCTTGAGAGTAGCATCCCAATTGTCTAATACAATTTCTAGTGCTTTAAGTTAGATGGTTGTCTCTGCTACAAGGTGTACTAGGTCTTCCAATATAGAAAGATTGGGATCTTTCTTCAAGATATTTTCTACATAGGCTATTTCTTTGTGTAAAACTTCCATATGAGGGGTTATGGCAAACTAGTTTTGTATTAGCTTGGCCTTGGTGTTTGCCTCATTTATTGTGAGTATAGCTAATTCCCTTTTTGTGTGAAGAGTTGTAGCAAAATGCTTCTCACTTTGAGTTGTATCCTTTGGTAGTTTCATGCTAGATACTTTAAGGTTCCTTTCCAAGCTCAATATCCTCTGGCTAGTCTCTTGTGTGAAAATTGAGGAATCACACAGTTTGGAGTACAATGAGAATATGTTCTCAAGTACTACTTTCACCTTTTCTACCATCTTTGCCAGCTCCATTTGTGATAGTGCTATCTCACCAGATATTTTCTCATTTACCTTCATCTAGAATTTCTTTTAAGACCATTCAAGTAATTTGACATTGGTGTCTAGGTCTTCATTTTGTACCTGGCCTACTATGTTGGATAGTTGCTCCATGATGGGCTTTGTCTCATTAGGTACTTGCAAGTTGAATGCATCAAGAAAGATGTCTTTGATTTCAATCAATGCTTGCCTTTGCCTATACTCATTCCTAAGTATCTCTTGCTTCTTCTTATTTTCTAGTGCCTCTTGCACTTCATTTATCTAATCTATGTTCTTTTTTTTTTGTCATAGCTTGGTATGACCATCTCCTCATCAAGTGTAGGGTCTCCATAGTGAAATACCCTTGCTACCTTAGTAGAGCTCAAGTCTAGTGCTGATATTTGCAATGGTACTACATCAATGCTCAACTATTGTGTTGTTCCAATGAGAGTCCTTGTAGTAGGAAAAATTATCAATGTTTGAATTGCCTCTTGTTCTTTCCCATTAGGGCTCTCTTCCTTGATCAATGATTGTGATATGAGGAGGTGCACCTTGACTTTGTGTTGTAAGAATAGAGATATCCTTCTATCCTATTTTCTCCTTTTCTTGCTCCTTAGTAGTTGAAGTTACTATAAATGTGTTGTCAACCTTAGCTGATGTGTCTTTTACAATTTTCTCTTACGGTTGTCCACTTGTAGCTATTGGAATATGTGAAGGTGGTTCTTGTGGATTCACCTTCTCCTTTGTAATCTCTTTTACTGCCTTTTGAAGTTCCTCTACACTCACCAAGACTAGGTTGGTACACAAGTGTGCTTGTAGTGTCGTCTGATGAAGGATCTTTCTAAGATCCTCTATAGTCAATGGGTTGATGTTCTAACCAAAGGTGTTAGGAAAATCCTTTACAATTATTGTCTTTGCAAGTGTAGGTGTTAGATATGGAGGGCTAGGAGGTGGTATTTTTGTGTCTTGCACACTTTGATCTATTTGTTGTTGTATCATGTCATCTTTTTTTCTTTCCCTCTCCACTACAACATCCGTCTTTTCTTTCCCTCCTTCTTCTTCCTTGTCATTTTCTTCTTCATTGTCTTCATCATTCCTTCCCTCAAAGGGATCTTCTTGTCCTTCCTTAACTATCTAGAGACCATAAATTACTTTCCACGTGAGAGTGGACTTCTTTACAACATCTTCAATTTTATTTTGCAAAATATTGAATACTCTGTATTTGGGTGCAAATTTTCTCCCATGCTTCTTACTTGCCTTACTTATTTGACCTTTTTTAAGTTCAAGCATCACACAAGCCAATGTTGACTCTCTTATTTATTTTTCCATGTTTAAGCAATAATTCCATTTATTTTCTACAATGGAATATAACTCCTTAGGCATAGTATTATCAAGTTCAAGTGAAGTATTCTTGAACTTTTCCATCATAGTGTATACTGATTCTTCCACTATGTTTTGTTCTTTTCTACTTAACCTATTAAAGTTGATACTTTTCAATACAAACAAGTCTGTATTATCTATTATATTGTCACATATATTCTCTAGATCAGACTTAGTGGTGTGACTTACTACTCTATTGTCCATTGTCATCTAACTCTATCCTTTCTTCATCTAACTCTAGAGGTGCCACATATTTTCTCCTTGGTTTCTTCTCTGTTGGCCCTCCTTTCTCTATGGCTTTCTTCTTTTCTTATTCCTTTGTCACCTTTATTTTATCCCTTGTATCTACCCTTGTGGTAGGTTTTTTTGGGCTTGGATTTTCTTTCTTCTTTCCTTTGGGCTGAGCAGCAGGCTGCTTTTGTGTTTTCCTCTTCTTAGGCTCTATCTTAGGTGCTTCCTTGGTTTTTTTCTCCTTAGCACCTTCTACTTCTTTAGCATCTTCACCCATGTCTTAGGTTAGTGCTATTCGCTCCTACCCCTATTTCTCTTCATCTTCACCTTCCTCTTCGTCATCTTCTTCTTCCTCTACTTCTACAATGCCTTCTCCAAATTTAGCCTTGAGATTTTTGACGAATTTGTCCTTTTTCTTGAGTGTAGAAGCAGCCTTTAATTCCATATCTACTTTATCTCTTACTAAATCATATGTGCCAAAATGTTGGGCACTTTTATCTACTTTTTCTACAAGTAGAGTTGTTATTTCTATAGATGCTTCATCAATTTTTATCTCATATCCAAGTGGTCTAAGCCATCTTACCCTTGGTATAGCTACTTGGATATAGGTATAGTCAATATCAACAAGAAAAAAAATATCATTTATGTGCTGCTCCACAAGTGAGATTGGATTCCTAAGTCTTTGTTTCATTGATTTCTTGAAATCTTCAAAATAGTTGGTCATGAGTGTCTCAAAATTTGCCCCCATTTGTTCAATATATTCATTTACCTAGGGTACAATGGACCTATTTGTCTTCCAGCTAACCTTTCCAAAGGAGCAGAATTCATTCTATACATAGAAGAATATACATATCAAAATTGCTTTGAATTTAAATTGAGCTCCCTTTGTTCTTCTTATAGCTCCCAAATTTTCATTGGTTTGTTGTAGTTGCAGTTCTGCTAAATCATAAGTATGATCATTTTTAACAAGTTTAAAACCAACATCTATTGCAATATAGGGAACACTATTGAGTCTACTAGATTGGTAAAACTTGTGGGATATGACTCTAATAGAAAAATCAACAAGAGGATCCTTAATAGTATCATTGGTCATGCCTCTCTTGTTCCACTTGGTTCTAGTATTCTTCTCAATAGCTTCTTTGGAGTCACTACTTAGGGTTTTAGGCTAATCTAGGGTTGGATACCCTATGAATAATTCTTTTTGAAATTTTAACTGGCCCATCTTCTAACCACAAACATCCATCATGTATCCTACTAAGTACAATTCTAATCCTTTCAGTCTTAAAAATAGTAGGGAACTCTAAGGCATGAATTAAGCCCTTCTTCTCAACGATTTGGTACTCTTCTTTGAAAACACCATTCTCACATAATTTTTCATAAGCTTCCCTAATTTCCATGTCTCCTATAGCACCTATTTTGTATTTATAGCATCTCCTAACATCTTGGACCATTACAACCTTAGGAGGAATTATGGAAAAGGATGTGGTAGGATCATTTTTATAGGCAAATTTGGGGATAGGTCAAAAATCGGGTTGGTTAACTTCATTTGACACTAATTGAACTTCAAATGGCTCTTTTTCCTAGGGTTTTCTAGAATTGGAGGCTATTTGTGAAATCTAGGGATTTAACACAAAGAAATTTCAAATTTTCATAGCTCAGCACGAGTATAAATACCTAGAATTGTCGAAACTATGTTGAATCTCATTTGAAATTTGCTCAAATGCTTCAAACTTCTGCTTAGAAATTGTTCTGCTCTCTTCTCATCTTTTTCTGTTTGTTCATAGTGGTGAAAAATGATTCAAAACATGATCATATACCCTTGTTTCATAGCATTTAATGCTTAGTGCATTTATAGCTGTCCATTTGGCTCTTTAAGCATTTCTACTTTAATCAACTTCCACTATCTTTCTAGTACTCGACATATACTAGACTTTCACTTTGCTTGGCTTCAATACAAATTTCCTTCACTTGGTATCCACTACCAACTCGGTTGTAACTAATTACTTAGCTTCCACTAATTTTGTTAGACAACTTGGCATGTACTACAATTTTACTCGGCATCTAAAGGCAACTTTCCTTACTCAATAACACTTGTGAGAATTTGAAGCTTTAACTTTGCATCTCAATTCATGTTGATCTATCTTTTCCAATACTTACTTTTCTTGGAACTAACGTATGGTAAAGCTTTGTATATCAGTTCCAAATACCTTCTTCTGCTTAGTTGGATGAAGTGTGATCACTTGACCTTTTGGGTGAAGTGATCCCTCCATTGGATGTGTTGCCTCCATCTTTCTTCTTCCAAGTTTTATTTGTTTCTCCTCTAATGTGTTCAACATCTACCTTTCCTTTTCCTTTGTTGAACTCTGAGTTGGGTGCCTTTGACCTTGTTGGGCAATTCTTATGGATATGTCTAGTCTTCAAATAAATAAGCATGTAGTTTGGCTCAACCATCTGTTGTAGCTTCCACTAAAATGTGTTCTTATGCAATTTTCTAGGATGTATCCATACTCTTGATAATAGTGAGAGCTTAGCCTAGTGTTGTAGTCCCAATTGTAGTGATGTCCATGATTATTTGATCTTGTTGGTTGATTAGGTGTCCACATAGGCTTTGATCTGCACTCAAAAACTCTATGTCCATACTTCTTGCAATTTTAGTAGTGACCTTAAAATCGGTGTGTTCTAATGGTTCTCATCCTATAGCCATGTGCTTGATGTCCTTGCTTGTTGCACTTATGACAGTGACCCATATCTTTAGGTTTGTTATACTAATTGCCATTCTTGCTCCTGCACACATTAGAGGTATGTCCCTTTTTACCACAAAAATGACAAGTAGATTTAGTATTCTTACCTTTTTCACTTCTTTCTTCTACAATCTTGGATGACTCTCCTCTTTTATTGCTAGTGTATCCTAGTCCTATGGTGTCATTGTTGGATCTTGGTGATTTTAGTAGCTATTCAAAGTACTTGATTTCTTCACTAGGTTTGTTGAAGCTGTCTACAATCTCTTTTTCTCTTCTCAAGTCATTTTGTAGTTGTTCATTTTAGATCTTTAGTGTGGAGATCTCAATGTCTTTGACATTCATCTCATGATGTGCATTCATCATCTGGCTTAGGGTGTCTAGCTGCATATTGGAAATTCTTGCAAGCTCAATTGTCTTTTCCTCTAATCTATTAGCAAGGTTTCTCTTGTCATCTTCTATCATAGTCTTATCTTTAATAGCTCTTTTCTTTTGTTCAGTCACTTCACAAAGCATCATGGCTTGAGATTCTTGTTTAATCTTAAGAGTTTTGATCTCTTCTACTTGAGCACTATTCCTCTCCATCAGGTCTGCTATTTTTGCATCAAACTCCTTGGAATCTCCATTTGGAAACACTTTTAAGGTGTCAATCTCCTTGTACTGTGTATCATTCTTAGCTATGGCAATCTCTCTTCTTCTTTTTAGGGATTTCCTCAATTCTTCCCTGGCTTCTTCCAGAGAATGTAGAATGAGATGTATCTCAATTTCCCAGTTCTCTATGATCTTCCCAAGTTTGTAGACTTCCATTTCCATATATTTTCTCCAAGTTGGAAGGATTCTCTTTGTGAGAACTCAACTCTGATACCAATTATTGGAATTGACAAGTGCAAAGATTTACTTTTGAGAGGGGGGGTAATTAGAAGTAACACATTTTAAACTCTAAAACCTTTTAACTGAGGTTATTTACATGCATCTAACACATCTAATTAACATAAAAGTAAAGGCATGCATGAAAATAGATAACACAAGATTTGATCACCCAAAATCCCTCCAAAATGAGAAGGTAGAACTGGGGTGGGGATGACACCCACAACTTATCACTATAGCAATGTGTAACTAGTTAAGGTTACAAAGTTTGATCACTATTAATGGTTTTTCCTGTGAAAGGCCTACCCTATTAAAGGCTTTACACCCTATTAAAAGTGACCTATCTAAAGGATTTACAAACACTCGCTTGGAATGTCACCTTGTTAAAGGATTTAACATCTTGTTAAAGGTCCTACAAAATAGTTGTTAAGCCAACCTATCTTCATAGGATTTTCATTCTCCTAATAGAATGGTTAGAAAGTATAGTAGAATGTATTGATCTAATGACTTACAATCTTTAATTTTTGATTCTAGATCCATGTTTTTTTCAATCTAATCTAGTCCTTCTTGATTTGATATATCTCTATTCGAAGTGTTGATACTCTGTTCTTGACCAATTGATTCTACAATGTTGTTCTTCCTCTAAGTCTTCTCACCCCTTCCAAAACTTTGCTATTATTCACTCATGCATTCCCAAATGACTTTTTACACACTCTCTCTCACACTTGAATTATGGGGTTTCATCCTCCTTATAAAGGTTTCGAGACTTAAGGTAAGGTATGAATCTATGATTGAGATTCATCCATCTTTCTTGCTCAATTCTTTCCATTTTCTTGATTGGTTGCATTCTCTCATCATTTTTTTGATTAGTTACTTGCTCATTATATAGGGAATGTAAATGATTCAATCTTATCTTTTAGATCCTTTGAGATTCATCTTGATTCGGCTGAAAAATGGTTTACATCTGATTTTGTAAAGGCACAAACTCATATGTTGATTGTGTGTTACTATGCACATACTAATTACTAATGCTTGACACATATAGGATTTCTATCTTGATCAGGTCCTATAGTAACTATGTCTCACTTGACTCCTATACTTTGCTTGGCACATGTATTGGCTCAGCATCAATTGTCACTTCACAGTTGAAACTTGCTCGGCACTTGAATGACTTGGCACCTATTGAATTTCTAGCTCAACACATACTGTAGCTCAACATCTATATTATACTTGGTATGAACTTAGAAATTTCTTAAGTGTGTTGACACTCAATTGTCAAAACTAATTTGAGAGCAAAAAATCAAGCTATATTGGGATCTCCATCAGAGAGTATACCAAGGTGTAGGGCATTAGGGGAGGAGTGTGGGGTTTTTAGCATTCTTACGAGTGTGGGCCTGGGAGCATATTATGATATTTAGGCTGATTGGGTAGAGGGATGGGCAGGCAAAGGAGCTGGTTGTGTATAATTGGGGTGATTTTCTCACCTATCATCATACAAAGGAGGTGGATTACTAAAAAATCTAGTTAGATAAGATTTGAATCATCAAATGGAGGTCGTACATGGGTCTTGAGCTATGGGCACAAGAGAGGCAGTATTTGTGATACACCATTTTTCCATGTTTCATTTTTGCGTGTGGGAGTATATTTTCAAGTAGTACCAACTAAATAGGGCCCTTCAATAGTTTGGATGGCCACAAATTTCCCTTGTAGAGCCAAATTGGGATTAGCACATGACATGAGAGCCAGTTACTATTTTTGCATTAGTACTTCAGAGGGAGGGGTTCCTATAGGCATGGAAGGAATTAGCACAATAGGAGTGAGATTGGTTTTGGGGTGTAGCAAATGCAGGATCAACTCAAGAGTACCAAGATGGTTTTGAGCTCCCTAGTCTAGTAAGTTAGGCTAGGTCACTAGGGTAGTAGTAGTGGTAGGAGAGATCACCCAAGTGGCGAGGTAGGGGAGATATGTAGCCAAGGGGTTATGACAAAAAGAAGAGGTGTTCGTAAAGGAGGACGCATCTCTGAGGTGGAGGTGGAGGGTTGTGAGGGAGGAGAGACTAGAGGAGGTTAGCCATAGCTAAAGAGGAGAGAGGATAGAATAGAGGAGGAGAGGAGATTGCAACAAGAGGGTGGACAAGGGCCATAGGAGCTAGTAGGTGGAGGGGGAGGTGGAGGTGGATTATCGTTAGGGAGAGGGGATGATGGATTCACTAGTAGGTATGCATCCTTGTAATAGGTACATGAGGTGACTAGTCAGCTACTATAGGATATGTAGTAGGAGATAGATCAGCTCAAGATAGAGTGAGATCAGCTCTAACATGAGCACAATGTAGCACAGGACTAGAAAGATAGAGTAGGGATAGAGTTGGGGACATTGCGGATGGAGTCTAGGAATTTGGATGGGAGGTTGGAGGTGATGGCTTTAGAGAGATAGATGTTGTAGGGGAGGATGGACACCATCTAGGAGGAGAGAGATAGATTAGCGGTGGAGGTAGTGATGTTGAGGGCAGAAGTGGTGATAGGTGGAGGATTGAGTTGAGGAGATTGTGGGGGGAGGTGGAGGATTTGAGGGAGAGAGAAAGGTTCCATCATGAGAGATATCATGCAATGGTGCTAGCTAAGTAGATAGAGCATTATATAAGGCCAACATGGTCAGGTATCGTTGGGACCTATATAGGCATGCATGGAGGGGGAGAGAGTTGATGGAGCTCTAGGGGCTCATAGAGGATGGGCAGGTCTTAGCACACATAACAAAGCTATAAGATAGTACAGAGACAAAGGTGAGACAAGGGGGCTAGTGGGAGGAGGGATGAGGTGGAGAGCTCAGGTACTAGAGGAGGATAGATGAGGCTGCCACCTCTACCAGCAACAACACCAAATGTAGGGAGGGACACCCATGAATCTCATAGTGAGGAGGTGATGGATGAGGAGGATCAGTGATATGCTACATTTTTGTATAGTATTTTTGGATGTATTTTTGTGGGCACAGACCCGATGTATTGGTATGGGCATTTGGACTATATGGATACTAGATATTTGGACTATGATGGACTTTGGTATTTTTGTAGGAATGGGTGATTGATTTTTTTATTCTTATTGGGTGTGATATATAGATATGATCATTCTTTGGGATTTACGGAGTACTATGTTGTGAGTTATTTTTTATGTGAATGCTTGTATGAGATGCATCTGGTTAGATGTAGGAGAGTGACTAACATGGTTTTATGCAGGATGTAATGTTTGTATGATGTTACTGACATGTTGCGATGTAGGATGTGATGTGTTTATGATGAGATATTGGATGGTGTTGATGCTTTGTGATGTAGGATGTGATGTGCTTTATGATGACATAGTGGATGGTATTGATGCTTTGTAATGCAGGAGGTGATGTGCTTATGATGAGATATTGGAGATAGTTCATGATGATTTTTATGATAGCTAAAATAAATGGAAATGAATCTAAGATATGATGATGGATGCAATGATTTCTAACTTTATGATGAGAAACATGAATTGAATATACTATTTAAATGATGATAATGAATGACTAAAACTAGGATGATGAAATACAAGAAATGAGTGTAAATTATGATGATGATCATGATAAACTGAACATAAACTATGATGATGAAACATGATAAAATGAACTTAAAATATGATGATGAACATGATAAAAACTATGATGATGAAACATGATAAAATGAACTCAAACTATGATGGTGAAACATGATAAAATGAACATAAAACTATGATGATGAATGTGACAAAAGGAATTCGAAACTATGATGATGAATTATGATAAAACAAACTCAAACTATGATGGTAAAACATGATAAAATGAACTCAGACTATGATGGTGAAACATTATAAAATGAACATAATACTATGATGATAAATGTGACAAAAGGAATTTGAAACAATGAAGATGAATTACAATAAAGTGAACTCAAACTATGATGGTAAAACACAATAAAATGAACCCAAACTATGATGGTGAAACACATAAAATGAACTAAAGCTATGATGGTGAAACATAATAAGATAAACTCAAACTATGATGATGAAACATGATAAAATGAACTCAAACTATGATGATGAACATGATAAAATAAACATAAAACTATGATGATGAGTTATGATAGAATGAACTCAAACTATGATGGTAAAACATAAAAAAATGAACTCAAACTATGATGGTGAAACATGATAAAATAAACTCAAACTATGATGATGAAACATGATAAAATTAGCTCAAACCATGATGATGATACATGAGCCTAGGGTTTATGATTCTTAAGTTTATGATAATGAAGATGAACTTAATGTTCAGGATAAGGAAAGTGAATCAAGAGATTCTAATAATAGAGCGATTTAAAGCTATGATAATGCAAAGATGACCCAAGAATGAACCATAAAGATTAGGATGAGTGAAAATGATGAGTGATGTGGGCTTTCAAGAATTAAGATGATGTAATGATGACTAAAAATAGGAAAAGAGATTATGGGAATGCAGGGGGAGATGAGTAGACATGATACAAAATGTAGGTAGAGTGATTGGGAAACATGTGTAATTTGTAGGAAGGTAGTGTAGCATATCATTTATTAACCATAAACTTGGTATGGGGGTGGAAACAATATGCACAACTGTAGCCATACATTTGTATGGGATGTAGGAGGATGGAATGGGGAGGAGATTAAGTTTGTGAAGGAAAGGGTGGGTTAATATGATAAACATGTATGGTAAGAGAAGGATGTGTAGGATGTGGGTAGCACATGTAGAAGTTGATAAAAGATCAACCCCATAGCTCCCAAGAATCACCTGCATGCAAACACCTGCCATAGAAGAGAGAGGCAAAAAGCTATGGAAGCAGGAATTTCCAAATCCATAGATGAGACATTGTTGATGAGAAATAAAGAAGATTGCTATAAAAAATGAAGTGATGTTATGTACACTAGGAGAGCTTTTATATAAAGGCCTTTGGAATGCTTCTAGAAAGAGATAGAAAGAGCTAGGAGATAAGCACAACAACTAAGCATACATCCACAAAAAGTGGATTATCCTCCAAGTAGATGAGAGGATAAGTATGACAAGGTAGGTGCAAACTCCTGTATTGTCAAAAAGACAACATGTAAGAGTACACTTACTCCTAGGTGATAAACTAATAAATAATAAAATAATGCATTTATCCTAAGTAAACTTGAGTAAAGTGTAAATAATAATAATTTACACTAACACCCCCCCTTAAGCGCAACTTAGGGGAATGCACTTAAGCTCACAAAAGCTATGATGAAATGAATAATGGGTCCTGACATCTAGGCCATGTTAGGTACCCTTGTACAAATGCAATGAAATGCGATGCAATCTCTATAAATTGGAGACAGTAGAGAAAACCCAATGGGAAAAACCCTACTCCAAAAAGAGATAATTGAAAACCTAGTGAAGGATTGAAGAAGCCTCCAACTAGAGGAATGTCCCAAAAAATAGGAACAAAGAGAAGATCATGAAGAACATCACTAAAACATGTAGAAGCTGCAAAGCTCTGTCAAAAGTAACTGTTGATCTAAAGAACCTCCACTGAAAATAGAACCTAACCAGGTAGACAAGACTGTAATCTACATTGAATTAGGACACAAACAAAGGAAAACAATTAAGCTTGAAAATGCAGATGTCATAAAACACAAAATCCTAAAGAGCTGATCAATTAAACTAAGGAAGGTTGCAACCAAAGTAGGAATGAAAAGATGAGTGTCTATATGGTAGATGATCCATCTCACCAAAATGCATAGGTACCTAGCCACTGCAATCACCTAGTATATAGGATCAAATACTAAATACATAACCTACTATAGTGAACCAAGGAAGCATTAGAAACAATAAGAAAATTGATCAACCCCACAGCTCCCAAGAATCACCTACATGCAAACACCTATCACAGAAGAGAGAGGCAAAAAGCTATGGAGGTAAGAATTGCCAAATCCATAGATGAGACATTCTTGATGAGCAAAAAAGAAGATTGCTATAAAAAATTGAATTGATGTTATGTACACTAGGAGAGCCTTTATATAAAGGCCTTTAGAATGCTTCTAGAAAGAGCTAGAAAGAGCTAGAAGATAAGAATGACAACTAAGCATACGTCTACAAAAAGTGGATTTTCCTCCAAGTAGACGAGAGGATAAGTATGATAAGGTAGGTGTAAACTCCTATGTTGTCAAAAGGACAACACATAAGAGTACGCTTATTCCAAGGTGATAAACTAATAAATAATAAGATAATGCATTTATCCTAAGTAAACTTAAGTAAAGTGTAAATAATAATAATTTCCACTAACAGTGTGAAAGTATGAAAAAGGGAGATGAATTTGTGGTTCTTTGTATGGGACAAATGACAAGGATGATAGGATACATTTGAAGCTTGAGGGTGGGGTACTTCATAAAGAAGTACCACCATGTAGTGTGAGCACTTTATTTGATATAGGAATATTTGGGATGTGTGAAGGTTACTAAGAACATCAAGGCCTTTACCCCAATATTACATAGGAATGACTCAAACAAGCATGCAAGGATTGCCCCAGCATCGCACATGAGTCTTAGAAAAATTAGGATGGAAATGATGTTGGGTGATCCACAAGCAAATGATATTTCCCAACTACATCATGTGATCATGATTGGAAACATGTTTGGAATATGCAAGGGTCATATCCAACTGACTTAGAAGAACAAAAAGACCCTCATCAAAACATTTCTTTTGAATTGCCCCAGTCAGCACACCATGATATAATAGATCATAGTGACTTTGAGGAGGGAACAACTAAATTACTTGGAAAAGATCCATTTGAAGAACACACAAGAAAAACCCAATATCAGAAGAAAGAATAAATACGTGAAAAAGTAACCTTTTTCCAAAGAGATTGGGAAGACTAGATACTGATGGGCCAAAAGGTAAACACAAGGGTGAATGTATCCTATAAAAATAACTGATTGGTAGTATACCTTGGATTATGAAAAATGTGGCAATGAGAACTTTGCTTCAAACAATTCAAAGATTTCGCTAGAGGGTTCGAAAAAGTGATGTGTTTGCAGAGGAGCATGTAGTGTATGGCATAAAAGGGGAACATCAAGAATGTATGACTATACAAACTTTCTAATGGTTTAGATATTTTGGTAAAATGCAGGAGTGGGTTTTGATATGATGGGAAAAGCTCAAGACAAGGAGGTAGCATGATAGATATAGTACTTTTATTTTGACAAGGGTATGATACACAGATATGGTACAAGGGATAAAATACAACTAATATGATACATGCAGTAAGGTACACGGGTAGGATAGATGTGTGAATGATGGTAAAATACACTATCTTGGTGGGTTTTTTCAAGCTAAAGGATAATGATAATTAGACATTATTTGGGGGAATCCAGGGATGGAATTATTAGAACACATTTGGAAAATGGGAATATGGGTGACAAGATGTGGAAGGGTGATGGGGGAGGTGTAGGTTATTGATAGATAATGAATAGGCTAAGTACACATGGCACCTATTTACTAGGTTTTCACCAAGGTACCTATCCAAGGCACTTGAATTGCCAAATTTTTACCATTGGGCACTTATTTCTCTTTACTATTTTTCACTTATTTAGTGGGATACACTAAGAATCCTAGGCATATAATTTCTTGAGATGGATGATATTGGTGGGATCATTCAAGACTTTACCTTTAAGTGTTCATAACTGATAGGCCCCTGAGCCAAAAGATGTTGTGACCACGTAAGGACCAAGCCATGTGGGTTCAAACTTGCCTTTCTTTTCTCACTTAGCTTGGACCTTCAAGTTTTCTTTGAGGAACATGTCTCCTTGAAATTGGCATGGATGGACCTTCAAGTTGAAGTTTCACTTGAGGTGATTTTGATAGACCATGAGATGGTCATAGGCTTGTTGCCTTTTTTCATCAAGGAGATCTAGTTGGGTGAGTCTAGCTACTCTATAATCCTTATCTAATGTCTAGCCCCACAAAGAAATATGTAGGGATGGGAGTTTGACCTTGATAAGTAATACCACTTTAGCACCATAGACTAGGGAGTATGGAGTTGTGCCTATGGATGTAAAAAATGAGGTGTGGTAGGCCCATAGGGTGGGGTTGGTTTGCAAATGCCAATCGCGACCAGAATCAGTGACAACTTTCTTTAGGATTTTGAGTAGGGTTTTATTAGTTGCCTCTCCTTGACTGTTACATTGTGGAAAGTATGGTCTAGAAAAATGGTGATGGATATAAAGGGAGGTGCATAATTCTTCCATATTGAGGTTTTCAAAGTTGGTTGGGATGCCAAAGTGACATACGATATGATAAAGGATAAACTTGGACACTTGAACTCCCATGGTGGTGATAAGTGAGACTACCTCTACCCACTTAGTGAAGTAATTAGTTATAGTGATTATCCACTTGTCTCCATCTAAAGAGAGAGGTGCTATAACACCAACAAGGTCAAACCCCCAACATGAAAATGGTCTTGGCTGTGCAATAGGTTGAAGATCTTGAGGTGGGGCTCAGATTAGATTGGCATGTTGCTAATAGGGTAGACACCTTTTGACAAAGTCACATGCATCATGCTCTAGAGTAGGAAAATAATATCTAGCCTAAAGTATTTTCTTAGCTAGAACTATTCCACTTGTGTAAGCACCACAAATTCTAGAGTGTACCTCTTTGAGAGCCATTGAAGCTTTATTTTGGTCTAAACACCGAGAGAGAGTTTCATGATAATCACAATGATATAGGTTGTTAGCTATGATAGTGTAATGGGATTCTCTATGGATAAGGTTCTGGCATTGAGTTCATGTGAGATGGGGAGATATGATACCATTTAGTAGGTAAACATGAAATTCATGTTACCATGGGGATTGGGGACCAACCAAGATGCATAGCTATGTTGATTCATCATTCTCATATGTCAGCTCATGTAGCTACACAACAAAGAATTCATTTCCAAGATGGTTGTTCCTCTATCAAGAAAAGGTGATCATTTGGGAACTCCATGATAAGAGGGTGATTAGCAACCAAAGGTGCATTGACCAAGTGATATGTTATAGATTGACCTTTGATAGCTTTTCTATCAATATATTGGATGTTAGATTCAATAAGAAGCATGACCCATTTAGCCAGATGCCTTGTGCATACTATATGTGACAACATATATTTTAATGGATCAATTTTGGATATTAGTTGCATAGTTTGGCTTAACATATAATGATGCAACTTTTGAGTGGAAAAAACCATAGTTAAGCAAGCCTTTTCCAATGGTGTGTAATTGAGATCTTACCTAACTAGAGTATGGCTAATGTAGTAAATAACCCTCTCTTTCCCTTCATCATAAATTTGTGCTAGAAGAGCACCTAGTGTTTTTTGGGTAGCTATGATGTATAATATGAATGGCCATCCCACAATTAGAGGAACCAAGATAGGTGGAGCAGCAAAGCATTTCTTGATCAGTTAAAAGTTACTTTGGTAAATAGGATCCCACCTAAATTTTTTATCCTTTTTGAGTAAATGTGTAAAATGGTTGACACTTATCAAATAGCTAGGAGATGAATCTTCTAACTGACTATAGTTTCCCTTGGAGACAACGAAGCTGTCTGAGTGTCTTAGGAGGAGCCATATCCATGATCACCTTGACTTTTTTAGTGTCAATCTCAATACCACATCATGATACAATGAGCCCTAGGAGCTTTCCAAATAAGACATCGAAGACACATTTCTTAGGGTTGAGCATGAGATGGTACTAAGCCAGCCAACTGAACACTTCCTTGAGATGAGATAAGTGATCAAGGGCATTAAGAGATTTGACTAGAATATCATCCACATAATCCTCAAGATTTTTGTGGATTAGGTCATTGAAGATGACCGTCATGGTGCGTTGAGTTGCCTCAAAGTTCTTTAATCCAAATGGCATCATCTTATTACAAAATATCCCCCAAGGGGTGGTAAATGTTTTCTTATGTTGATCTACCTCTACTATTTGAATCTAATTATACCCTGAGAAACCATCCATGAGTGATAAGAGCTCATGGCTTATAGTGAGATCAACAATCATGTCTATGTTTGGCAATAGAAAATCATCCTTGGGAAATCCTTTTTGAGATCTTTGAAGTTTGTACAAATCCTAATATCACCAGAAGGCTTTGTGATAGGCACCATGTTGGAGATCCATTTTGAATAGTCAATCAAGCGAATGATCTTTTCCTTTAGTAGTTTTTCTAGCTCTACTTTAACCAATAGAGAAACTTTGGGATGCATCTTATGGAGTTTTTTCTTGATAGGTTTAGCCTTTGGATCCATAGCCAAATGGTGTACGACTAACTTAGGGTCCAACCCCAGAATTTATTGATAGGACCATGCAAATTGACCAACATTTTCATGAAGGACTTCGATGAGAAGTTATGCCTATTTAGGTGGTAGAGATGCAGCAATGTAGGTGATTTTTGGTATCACTATTAGACTGATATTGATCAGCCTAGTTTCTTCTATTAAGACTAGTGATATTTTGCACATGTGATCTTGTGGAGGAAGGATGAAATCTCCATCCTTGAGTGCCTCAAAAAAGTTCTCATTGTTGGATGTGTCATTTGTTTCTTTTCATTTTTTGAGTCATTCAATGGTGCTCTAGAAGAGTTTTCACAAGAGGATTCCTTTTCTTTGATTTCTTACTTTTTAGCTTCATTTTTCTATTCAATTTTGTGATTAGAGATTTCCTCCTCCCTGAAGTAACCTTTTGGATCCAACTTGTAGACATAAGCTGTTTGTGGAGGTTGTTCCTTGTCTGGTGTTTTAGACTGCATGAATCTAAGGAGTGCATGCTTTGTGGAGAATTCATCAACATAGACAAAACTTGGTTGGTCCTAATCAATGAGTTTAGGTGTGTGAGTAGTAAGTCTATAAGATTTAGGGATAATTGACAAAGCATAGGGGCTCCTAAGACAAGCTCATCAAGGAAGATATCATCATAGGCTTGCTTTTCTACTTCCTTAGGAATGTCTTCAACCTCAATAGGCTTGTTTTGGATATTTATGAAGGCATGGCCATCTTTTGTGGTACCCCTAGTTGTGGGGAGTCAGTAACCTAAGCCTTTCTTTCTTTTTTCTTTGTATACTTCCACAATCTACCTAATGTCAGACTCCTTATGGCCTAGACCACCTCCTTGATAATCCCATTGCTCGATAGCAATGTGATGTGACCATGGGTATTTTTATTTGAAGTGATCAATATGTTCTTCACTTTTTGGAGGTGGCTCTCTGTATATCCATGTACTAATGTCAGGATTTTTTTCCTCTCTATCGAGGATACCTTTGGTAATAAATGTGGTAGGTCCAAGTTTCCTGAGTTGAGGGGTCATATCTAGCCTTGGCTCCTGATATGTTGGGTATCCTTGAGTATGTGGATGAAGTGGTAAAGCACTAATAGTAAAAGTATTTGAAAAATTGTATTCTTCACAACCTTGGTAGTTGATCTCAATCATAGAAAGGGTGGAGGCTAAAATAGTATCTGGATCATGTTAGGTGCCAAAGGAGCTATCCATGGTGTTGCCAATCTTGATTCTAGGGCAATGGTTTGTATATCAATCTTCTATTGCATTACACTAAGAAAAGGGTTCAAGATCTACGTAGATGGTTATCTTAGTGTTATTATGTGGAACTTGATCCACTGATGATATGTGAATGGAATGGCCTCTATTGCATGAATCCATGGTTGACCAAGGAGGATGTTGTATGTAAGATTAAGATCAACTACATGAAAAACTATCTCTTGAGTGGTTGGGCTGACTCTGAGAGGTAGCAAGATGGTTGCTTCAATGGTGCGCTCTAAGTTGTCATATGCTTTGATGGTGATGACCTCATTGAGGATGTTTTCCTTAGTGTATCCTACTTGTTTGATGAATTTTAAAGTACATAGATTCAGATCCAAGTCATCAGGGTAAAATTTAAGAAACCTCCCTCCAAAAAAAGATATAAATTATTGGTGACTCTTTCATTATTTTGAAAAACCAAATTATTTCTATCGGTGAATCTCTCATTTTTTATTTTAAACATTAAATACATTGGCAACTATATTGGAGTCATAATTTTTTAGTAGAAAATATTGGTGAATATCAATAATAATAGGAAGTTTGCTAATTGTCATGGAATATTACAAATCAAAATTGAACATGTTTTATCTCATGGAAATTATGAGGATAACTACATTATATTTTAAATCAGTAGTGAAAAATAAATATTGGTAATATATCCCTAAAGTAACTAATAATTATGATAATTATTGGTGAATTAATTTTAATTTCTTCAATAATATATAATATTTATGTGAATCAAATCTAATCATGTACTGAATATTGTGGCAAGTCTTTGAGTTTAAATTTTTTAATAAAATAAATTATTGAGCAAATTTGAATATTTTAGAACTAAATTTAATAAAATGTGGCAATTTAGGTTGCATTAAAATTTAAATTATTAGCCAATCTTCTAGCAAAAAAATTCTAAAATTCACAAAATTATGAATATTCACCACTAAGAAACACCCTATGAGCCATTATCTATGATGACCCATTTGATAACAAAGTCAAAAACCTTGACAACTATGCGAAGTGGAAGTATATGATCGAGCTCAATGGCTAAGATGTCAAATGCTTTTAAGGACAAAGCACATGAGGCAGATAGGTGGCTAACCAGGTTGCGAAACTCGGTGACATTCATGTTGGTAGGGATGTGTGACTCGTGGAGAGTACTGTCGAGGATCTTTTGATAAAGTGGGCTTTTGCACAAGAGATCTAAAATGGAAATCTGAGTTGGCATATTTCCAAGGTGTTCCAAGATATTATATTGTGGTCCTAATTTGGGTGGTCCTAATGAAGTTAGTCCTGATGGTGTAGATATAGATGAGCCAGCTATGTTGAATTGAGCTCTTCAAGTGGTGATCGCACATTGGGCTTCTATGCCTTTGATATTTATAACATTTATAGAAGGCTCAACTTGTGATATGCATCTAATGAGGTTTCCATAGTCCAAGTAGGCTGAGGTATAATTCTGAGACTTATCTCAATTATCACCTTGTTTCTTTTGAGCATTATTGAGTTTTTTATTGACATGAGTGTTTGTAAGGGCTTCACCTATGGTTGCATTGTGTGGAGGAAAATAATTTTGATATATTAGCAGCCTCTCATTTGGTGAGGTTTGTGTCCCCACTATGATCTCATTTTGATCGATAAGGTCTTGAACATAGTCCTTGAGTTGCATGCATTTGAGGGTGGTATGCCCCTTGACATGAAGGAATTTGCAAAACTCATCATCCTTATACCAGGATGCCATAGACTAATTAATTTCTAAGGGTTGTGTGTGGGGATACTGAATAAGGTTATCCTTGGCTAGTTTCTCAAAAATTGCATCAAGGGTTTCACCCAACAGGGTGTATACACAAGGTTGCCTTTGAATGCATAGTTTGGGTCCAACCAAAAGTGTGATAGAATTAGTCTAATTTTGACAGTTGGGTACTTGGACATTGTGTTGATTGTTTTGTACAATCGATTGCTAATAGATTGGTGGCTGGTATCGATAAGGTTGTTATTGACAAAACATGGTGGGCATGTTAGATGTTACTCTGATGACATGAACATGTCATGTGTTAGTGACTCCATCAGTAACTATGTTCTTATTTTTGTCCCAATATTGTGGTTTGTCATTTTTGGGCCTATGATCTTGGGTGTTTTCCTTGTAATCTTGATGACACCATCTTTAATGAGCCCTAGCTTGATTCCCAACCCTTTTTACTAATGTCTTTGTATGTTTGTAAGAAATTCATAACCATGTGATGGGCAAGACTAGGATGTGCATTGTTGATGAACATCTTGACAAGGTGACATTCAGGGATGGTGCATGAGATCTAGGTTGTGAGATTTTACCATCATTGTAAGTATTTTGTGAGGCTTTCTACTCCCTTCTATTTGGTATGAACTAGATCCACTACATATAACTCAGTCTTGACCAAATAGACATATTGAGCGATAAAGGCTTTAGAGAGATTACCAAAAGTTTTAATTGTGCCCTGGGGTATATGACAAAACCATTCAAGGGTGGGGCCTCCTAAACTTTTTGGAAAAGGCCACTTGAGGAAAATATCATTATAGGCCACTTCCTGACAATGCATATAGAACTCTTTGACGTCTGTGACTAGGTCACTTTTTCCCCTAAATTTATCAAATTTTTAAATTTCAAAGTGTTTAGGAAAAGATGCCATTATGATAGTCTTGTCAAATGGGTATGGACAATAATTTTCAAACTTGAAAGTTTTGGATTTTGTTCCATCTTTGAGAGCTTTTAGAACATTTTTCATCTCTTCCCATTCAAATTTCATAGGTAGGATAATAGGTGCCCCCAATCCTAGTGCCCCCAATGTGAGGTATGTAATGCATGATGTAGGTTGATATGAAAAACCTTGGCTTTTACGTGGTGATGGTTGAAATATGGGTTATGAAACTATTAGGATGGATGCTATTGGTTGTTGGAATGGGGTTTGGGCATACTGGCACACCTACTAGATAGACTATTGGTGGGGGAGTTTCAGTTGGGAGATACAAGTATGGGGTTGATGGCTGACTAGATAACTCTACATAGGTTTCTAGACATATTGTTGGTGTGATGATTGTGACTGAAAAGGTGGTAGCATGGATAGTACATGGGTCATTCTCTAAGAATGTATACCTTTCCCAATATATATTGGTTGTGCTCTTGCTTGAGAAATTAGTTGAGAGTTAACATGAGCTAAGTAATTGATGTAGGCAAGGGTGTTTACAACTAGGTGTTGCGACAAAGGGATGATTTGGCTATTGCCTAAGGGTTGCATAGAATATTAGTTGGTAATGGGTGGTAATGAATATACTTGAGGCATGAGGGATGGATACAACTAGGACATAGGCATGGATGTAGTACTAAAGGGAACACTGGTGGTAGACCCTCATGCTTGACCAACACTCTAAGGTTCTAGTGGAGATAAGGCAGAGGTACTTAGGCTAGTGATAAATGGATTGATAGTGATGTTGGGTGGGATGGACGATGAAGTTCTCAATCCTAATGGAGGCATTTCTATAGTGTACTGGGATGTGGATTAGGCATTTGTGGCACTAGTGAATGGATCGGATGTGGTTTGTGATGGAAGGGAAAATATAGTATTGCTAGGTAGAATAGGAGTATATTGTGAAACAAGAATAGGGGTGGTAGAAGTAGATGCAAATGCTATACTTGCAGTTGGTTAGGATGTGGTGTAGACTAAGGGTTGAGTGATGATGGGTTGATTACTTTGTAGAATAGAAGCATTGACTTGGGTTGAAGGGATATTTGGGTCTGTTGGTTCTATTTGTGTTGGTTGGTATCTACCACTTGATAAATAGAAGTGATCATGAGGGGTAGATGACCCTATGGATGGTGGTTGCCATCCAAATAGAGGATGTGCAAGATCTATAATGTTGGTAGGTGGTGGTCTTCCAAAACCAAAGGCTCTAACTTTATCCCTTAATAAGTTTTCCATGATGTTTTCCCTGTTGTGATCTATGATGGCATTAACAATGGTTGCATGACTAGGTTGGTTCATGAAAGCATCAAAATCTAGTGGAGAACTTGATTCTTCTGGAATTCATGGTGGTGGATCTACTAGTATTGTGGAGACTACAAAGTATGGTTGTGCCTGAGATGTACTACTACTAAGACTAGGATCCATGTCCTTCTTCTTCTATTTATTCTTATCGATACATGTGGTAGGTGGCATGAAATAATGACTTCCCTAAGGATGAGTGCAAGATGTGATGTGAAAAAAATGAAGGCAAGTATATGCGAGGAGGTGATTTGTCTAGATATGACTAGGGTGGAGGGGCTTTCTAAGATGCAAAGAAGAATGTGTGGGAATGATACTAATGATATCTAGGGAACCTAAATGATATGGTGCTAAGTAAAAGAGAGTATGTTTCCCTTATGTGTGAACTCAAAATGTGATGGTGATATCAACTCTAAGGTAGTCTTGTGACCTTTTAGAAGATAAATGATGATCAAGTGTGTAGCCCAACCTTTTGGTCAAGGTGATGAGGGACACAAATGAAAAGGATAGTTTATCCTAAACAATGCTTAGTTCAAGGATAACTATGATATTGTGTGATAGATGGGGGTTTTTAGGGTAAATGATTCTCAATGAGGTAATATTAGATGCTTAAGTGAGTATGTAATGGAGGATTTTTGGATCTATGATGCTTATTTTTGATGATTCTTGAAAACCTAAGATTGATGACAAAATGGGGGGGATGAATCTACAAAATTCTTAAATGGGATGAGGAGCTATATGGAAGACTAAGCCTATGAGGTGAGAAATGTATAAGTGTGTGTGGAAAAAGAAGGACCTAATCAAAGTAACACTCGAGTTGTTGATAAGGCTTGGGTTGATACCACGTCTGAGAGTTAAGTTTTGAATTTTGCAATCCCACTTAATTTGTAGTGCAACTTCAACACCATCTTTCTCAATTTGGTCTAGTTTACTGATCCTTGGATCGAGGGTATGGCTCTTGCATTCTATTTCTATCTCTTTGTAAGCTGGTATTTGTGTAAGTATAGTGTTTTTTAACTTGGTTTTGGATGGGTCTGACCTGAGATTGTTAGGAATAAGGTGTCTCAACCTTGTATAATTCCTATTCTTATTATTATTTGTTTTGTAAAATGTATTTTTGCAAATAATATGTAAATGTGAGTGTACATGTCTAGTTGGCATGTTGATCACTTACATGTGTCGGCATCTTGAAGTGTGTGAAGGAGATCATGGCTGAAATGGTTATGACAGATTCCTATGACGCGTAAGAGCGATTTAAGGAATGAGCTATGATAGGTGTAAGAGCACCTTATGACATGAGGCCTATTTGGGCGCCCAAGAATGAGTGGTTGGTGTGTGTAAGAGAATATGCCAAAAATAGGTTGGTATGACGGATTCCCTTACACTTCTCTTGTGACCGCTATTTTTGGCAGATTCTATGACAAGCTGTCATTATCTATTCAAGGGATGGATGCCCTTTTCTTGGTATTGGATGTACATGTGGCATTGTGCATTTTTCTTGGTGGTTGAGCCATGAAAAATGCCAAACTCCATTATGGGCATTTTTTTGGGTCTTAAGATGTTCATAAAATGAGTATTGCATGTTATAATGCAATAAGGTGATAGATGAAAGTTTGCAGGTACTGAGGTGTTGTTGGAGTCTTCTATTGTTGATGTTGAACTTGCATTGCAAGTGTATTGTAATCTTGTGTTGAAGATAATACATTGTGCAGGTTCTAGAGGGGTGGAGTTGTTTTACCAAAAGGTTTTTCCCCACCAAAAAATCTTTGTGTTATGTGTTCTTTCTCTATCTAATTTCTGTATGCATGGTTGGCTGCAATAATGTTGTTTACATGATATTGAATCTGTAAGTGTAGTAGATTTTAAAAGGATTTGCACCATACTTTCCTTATGAGATTAGTGTAGGAAGTTGTTTTCGCACCTGAGTTTCCTTACAAGTGGTATCAGAGCTTGATCAACTTTTGATCCTAGTTGTTGGGTAGGGTTTTTTGAGATAATCTCAAGTTGAGTGGGAGTCTTGTGTAGAGCATCCTGAATCTTGTTTGCAGATTAAGATGGCGAGTTCATCATATGGAAGAATGCAGGTGGATAAATTTAATGGCACTAATTTTGAGTTGTAGAAACTCAAGATGGAAGACATGTTGGAAGATTGTGACCTATGGGAAGCAACTACAAGCACTACAAGACAAGCAACTATAACTCAAGCAGATTGGGATATCAAAGATCGTAAAGCTAAGGGTCTCATAAGACTCTATTTAACCTATGCAGTCCTTCTGAATGTTCTAGATGAGAAAACCGCATATAGTTTGTGGGAGAGACTTGGGGCCATGTATCAGGCAAAATCTCTGGTAAACAAGTTGTTCCTAAGGAAGAAGTTGTATTCTCTATGAATGGAGGAAGGTGGATCCTTAGCTACACAATTGACATCTACTGGTGTCAAGTTAGAGGAGGAGGATAGTTGCTACACACTTTTGTGTTCTTTACCAGATTCATAGGACCATCTTGTGATGGCTCTCGGAAGCACATTAGTCGCCTTCAAAATGGATGATGTGGTGTCTTCATTGCTATCAGAGGAGATGTGAACAAAGGATTCCATTTTAGAAAAAGAAGCCCTTGTTGTTCGTGGGAGATCCACGGAAAGAGGAAAGAAAAATGACAATAAGTCTGACAATAAGGGTAGATCCAAATCTTGTGGGAAGTCAAAGACTTCCAATAAGTCCAAGGCAAAATGTTGGAACTGTGAAAAGACTAGGCACTTCTGTAAAGATTGTAAAGAGCCTAAGAAGAAGAAGAAGGCCTCAGATTCTGGTTCTTAAAAATCTCAAGAAGATGGCGATGCATTCATCGTAGCTTTGGCAGCCCATGCATCTGATGATGTGTGGTTGGTTGACTCGGGTGCATCTTTTCACATGACCTCTTATTGAAACTAGTTCTCAAGATATGAAGAGTTCGATGGTGGAAAGGTGTACTTGGGTAATGATTCTCACCTAAAGATAGTTGGACACGGAAGGGTCACTATCAAATTTCTTGATGGACAAGTAAAGGCAATCAATAGAGTTATGCACATTCTAGGTTTGGCACGAAACCTACTATTTGTAAGTATGTTGAATGATGTAGGTGTGCAAGTTATTTTTTCGAAAGAAGGATGTAAGATGATTAGAGGATCGATGGTGCTTGCTAAGAATACTAGCATAGGTACTTTGTTTCAGCTAGATGCATGTATTCCTCTATGTAACAATTCTTCATCCTCACCATCTGAACAAGCAGTGAAGAATTCTGTGGTTATTGGTTTCGATGGCAATGCAAACACTTTGGAAGGAAAGCTTCCTGCAGAAAAGACAATGTGTTGGCATATGAGACTTCTCCACATTGGTGAGAAGGGTCTCAGAACCCTGAAAAAGAAAAATCTCGTTGAGGGGTTAAATGATTGCAATCTCGAGTTTGACTTCTGTGAACACTGTGTATATGGTAAACAAAATCATGTTCAGTTTTACTCTAGTTCTCACAAATCTTTTGATGTTTTGGATCTTATTCATTCTGATGTATTTGGTCCTGTAAAAGTTCCTTTGATCTCCAAGTTTGTATTTTTTGTATCTTTCATATATGATTACAGTAGAAGGACATGGATTTATGTCCTTAAAATTAAGGCACAAGTCTTTAGTTGATTCAAGGAATTTAAAGCCCTTGTAGAGAATCAGACTAGTAAGAAGATTAAGTGTGTGAGAATTGACAATGGTGGTGAGTTTTGCTCAGTAGAGTTTGAACAATTTTGTAAAGAACAAGGTATCGAGAGGCATAAGACAACTCCTTATACCCCAGAGCAAAATGGAGTTGTAGAGAGAATGAACAGGACACTGATGGAGAAGGCTAGGAGTATGCTTAGTGGAGCTGGTTTAGCACAAAGGTTTTGGGCCGAAGCTATGGCCACTGCTTGCTACCTAGTTAACAGATCTCCTACATCAGCCCTTTTTGGTAAGACACCCATGGAGGTGTGGTCTGGTAAGAAGCCTTCAATTAGACATCTTCATTTTTTTTTTTGTGAAGCTTATGCATATGTTCCAAAGGAGAAAAGATCTAAGTTGGAAAACAAAGCTATTAAATGTATTTTCATCGGGTACAATGCTGATGTGAAAGGATACAAGCTTTGGGATCCTGTGACAAGTAAGGTGTTGTATAGTAGAAATGTTATTTTTTGAGAGCTAACATCTTCTCCTATTGTGCTACAACCAAATGAAAAAGAAAAGGAAAAAGATGGTGTTCAGTTGCCTCCTACCCCTGAGAAGACTGAACAGAGAGACTATATTGGGTCTAATGATGAGGAGAGCTCTAGCAGCTCTGATAGTTTAGAAGAAGAGGAAGAACAACCTCAACCTCAGCCCTTGAGGAGATCCACGAGAGAAACAAAGCAACCAGAAAGGTTTGGTTATTCTATGTTAGATTCCAGTTGTGCTTTTTCTTTGATTACTAACACTGATGAGCCTAGATCTATGAAAGAGGCTTTGGGCATGGAAGATGCAGGTTCCTGGATTGAGGCTATGGATGATGAGATGGCTTCCTTAGAGAAAAATAAAACATGGGACCTTGTACCTTTTCCTAAAGGGAGAAAACCTGTTGGCTGTAAATGGGTGTTCAAGAAGAAATTCTGTGCAGATGGCAGTGTTGAAAGTTACAAAGCTAGATTGGTTGCAAAGGGGTATTCACAGGTAGAGGGAATAGATTATGGTGAAATATTCTCTCCTATTGCAAAGTTGACATCCATTAGATTTCTATTATCTCATGCTGCATCATATGATTTAGAGATAGAACAAATGGATGTGAAGACAGCTTTCCTTCATGGTGATTTGGAGGAAGAGATTTATATGTCACAGCCTGAGCACTACATTGTTAAAGGTAAAGAATCCTTTGTTTGCAGATTGAAGAAATCTCTATATGGTTTGAAGCAATCTCCTAGGATGTGGTACCTTAAGTTTGATGCCTTTGTGTTATCAATTGGATTTGTAAGATTGAAATTAGATCATTGTGTTTATTTCAGAGTTGAAAATGATTGCCTTCTTATTGTTGCATTATATGTTGATGATATGTTGTTGTTTGGGAAGGGTAAGGGTATGTTTCTGATTTTAAATCTCAGTTGTCAGCACAGTTTGAGATGAAAGATCTTGGGGCAGCTAGGTACATCTTGGGTATGGAAATCAATAGAGATAGGTCTAACAAAAAACTTTGGTTGAGTCAGAGTAAGTATGTGAAGTCTGTGTTGGACAGGTTCAGCATGGCAGATTGTAGACCACTATGTGTTCCTATTTCTATGGGAACAAAGTTATCTGTAGATGATTGTCCAAAATCTCATGGTGAGGTGGAGGACATGAGTAGAGTACCTTATGCTAGTGCAGTTGGCAATCTTATGTATGTTATGGTCTATAGTAGACCAGACATTGCCCAAGCAGTGGGAGTCCTAAGTCAGTTTATGGCTAATCTTGGACGGATACATTGGGATGCAGTTAAGCGAGTATTTAGATATTTGAGGGGTACATCAGATTACTCCATATGTTATCATGGTAACTCTTTTGGATTTTCGCATTCAGTTTGTATTCATGGGTTTGTGGATTCAAATTGGGTAGGTGATATTGATCGCAGGAGATCCACCAGTGGTTATGTGTTCACTATGTTTGGTGGTGCCATCAGTTGGATGAGTAAGTGACAACATGTGGTTGCTTTGTCCACTACAGAAGCTAAGTACATGGCTACTCATCATGCTTGTAAGGAAGCCATTTGGCTTAAGAGATTGTGTTCTGATATTGGTGTTGATGCAAAACAGATTACTATTTGGTGTGACAGTCAGAGTGCTATTTGCCTTGCGAAGAATCCAACTTTCCATGCCAGAACGAAGCACATTGATGTGCAGTTTCACTTTGTGAGAGATATGGTGGAAGATGGAAAGGTAAATTTGGAAAAGGTAGATACTGTGAAGAATTTTGCAGATGCATTAACGAAACCAGTGGGCACTGAGAAGTTTCGATGGTGTTCGGAGTTTATGGGTCTTTCAGCCTAGAGTGGTTAGTTCCTGTTATGTTCCTAATTGCTCTTACAAGGTGTTCGACAAGTGGGAGAATGTTAGGAATAAGGTGTCTCAACCTTGTATAATTCCTATTCTTATTATTATTTGTTTTGTAAAATGTATTTTTGCAAATAATATGTAAATGTGAGTGTACATGTCTAGTTGGCATGTTGATCACTTACATGTGTCAGCATCTTGAAGTGTGTGAAGGAGATCATGGCTGAAATGGTTATGAGAGATTCTTATGATGCGTAAGAGCTATTTAAGGAATGAGCTATGACAGGTGTAAGAGCATCTTATGACATGAGGCCTATTTGGGCGCCCAAGAATGAGTGGTTGGTGTGTGTAAGAGAATATGCCAAAAATAGGTTGGTATGACGGATTCCCTTACACTTCTCTTGTGACTGCTATTTTTGGTGGATTCTATGACAAGTTGTCATTGTCTATTCAAGGGATAGATGCCCTTTTCTTGGTATTGGATGTACATGTGGCATTGTGCAGGTTTCTTGGTGGTTGAGCCATGAAAAATGCCCAACTCCATTATGGGCATTTTGTTGGGTCTTAAAATGTTCATAAAATGAGTATTGCATGTTATAATGCAATAGGGTGATAGATGAAAGTTTGTAGGTATTGAGGTGCTCCTGGAGTCTTCTATTGTTGATGTTGAACTTTCATTGCAAGTGTATTGTAATCTTGCATTGAAGATAATACATTGTGCAAGTTCTGGAGGGGTGGGGTTGTTTTACCGAAAGGTTTTTCCCCATCGACAAATCTTTGTGTTATGTGTTCTTTCTCTATCTAATTTCTATATGCATGGTTGGCTGCAATAATGTTGTTTAAATGATATTGAATCTGTAAGTGTAGTAGATTTTAAAAGGATTTGCACCATACTTTCCTTATGAGATTAGTGTAGGAAGTTGTTTCTACACCTGAGTTTCCTTACAGAGATAACTTAATGGGGTTTTACACAACTGTGGGCTTTAAGGTAGTGACTACGCTAAGTATACCTTTCTACCATAGGTTGGAAAACATAAATTGGTTGGGTAGTAACTAGTTCTCAAGAAATTGTGGTTTATATAAAAAGGACAAAGTAGTTTGGGTTAAGATACAATTAGCAAAGTGGGATAAGTAGGCCTAGGACTATTGTGAATAGACTTGCTAACAATGCTTTGAAAATGGTAAGGGTAAACTTGGTTTGAAGGTAAAAAAATTTGAGTGCTCAAAAAAAAAATTATTTAAAAGGAAAAATATTTGAAGTAAAATTGGTCAAAAACCAAAGTTGTTGTTAATGGGATTGCTAACAATTTGTTCTAGAACAACGAGGATAGTTTGAAAAAGGTAAACTAGAACCAATGAGAATAAAGTTGTTGTGAATAGACTTGCTAACAACTATTTTTGAGATAACAAGGATAAGACTCTTTTGGACATAACAAATTATGAGCAAACAGTCTCTTAAAGGACAAAGCAACTCTAAGAGAGACAAACAAGTGATCTCTTTAGCAAAAGGATTTGATAGTAACCATTGAAATGTGTATGTTCTACAAATATTTTTCATGGGCTTTTTGCACAAATAAGACAATTCAAAAACACTTCTTATCCCTAAGGTCAAATTTGGTTGCAATATGTCATTCAATGGTCCACAACTTGATGTCTCTTAATTCTAGTGCAATATGTCCCTCTAATAGAAGAGGTGAGTTTATACAAGAGTCAATCAAAAAATGATACACATCAAATAATCTTCAAGGCATGGAAAATAGAAGTCCCCCTTCTGCGGGGACAATGACTCTTGGTGATGAAACCCAAGTAACCTTATGCCTCTACTAGGGGAGCATGATCATAAGTAATCTTGAGGGATGTTGTTTCCCTTGCACCATGAATTAACATACCAAGGATAAAATCATGATAACTGAATTGGGTTGTAAATAGGTTTGTGGAGTTAGGCAATTGGTTGTTGTGTATGTGATCCACTTAAGGATCTATTCCAAACATGCTGAAATCATGAGAAAGTTTTCCCACCTCAGGCTACTCCTAGAAAAAGACCACCTGAACTTGCCTAATAGAGCGAGAAATTTTACCCTTCCCCTCATTTATATACCAGCCATATTTTTACTGGTTTGAGCTTCTCACCAAAGGGGACGCACTTCCTAAAGGTGGATAAACTCGCTAAAAGAACTCCTAGGTTGTTGTGAATGATCTTGCTAATAACTTTTAGTACATGCATCACGTAATTAAGGTCTTAATTTGCAAAAGTAGAGAAGACAAAGATGCACTAAAGGGCACAATCTCAAGATACATAAAGCACTTGGTTTATTTTTAATTTGGATGCTTAGTCTATCTTAATAGCTAATTTGAAAACACATGTGATTTTAACATACAATGTTTATTTCCAACTTACAACGATGGCCAACATAATAAATCATGTCAACAAAAGAAATTGAGCATGAAAGCTATTAAAATGAGGGAACAAGGATGATTTTTCTTTATGCATTAGAGATTGAGTGAGTTCTCTTTAAGCCCCAAAGCTGAAGTGTTTCCACATAATGTTCATTTGGACCTTCAACTAAATGTTCATCAAAATTGTTCATTTTTAAGGCAGAGCATTCGAGATTTCATTATTTAATTATCTAAACAATCATTCCATTAAAAATTTTTCTAAGATGTAAAAATTCATTCCATTGGGATAATTATGAGTGCTCCTTTAAGCATTCAAGAGTGATTTTTTTATGAGAACACTAATTAAACCTATAAAAAGAATTGTTAGAATCCCAATGTGTTATCCCTATAACAAAAAACAATTATAACTAAAGGCTAGAAGGTCAAACAAGTGAACCCACAAGTTTTAGCCTACGTTTTGCAGCTTGGGATCAAGGTACATAAGACCGGTGAAAAGTTAGGAAAAGTGGGCCATGGGAAGAAAAATCATAGAGTGGCCCCCCAACAGCATGATCCCATAGGTTTTTGGGGTTGTATTCCCATTGATAGGTGTATCTACAAGTTTGAGGATGGGAGAAAAAATGGGATTTTAGGGTTTGGTTAATCTGGTCAAGCATTCTCACAGGCTTTTATAATGATCCCACTGATTTCCCATGGGATGATTACTCTATGGGAATGTTAAGGAGTGGTTTTCATGCCACATAGTAAAGGGGGTTTAAGAAAAACATGATCCTACCTGTGCAGGTTCATAATCCTATTGGTTTAAGTTCATGAATTTGCAACCCTAGGTTCATGAATAATGGGTGTTGGCAAGGTGTCTGAACAGGAATTTGATTAGGTAGCTAGGAGTGCGCTTCCTGGTTGGGGATTTTAGTACCTAAAAACAATGTTAAGAAACCAAATACCTACACAAGCAAGTTTAATATATCAGTTTGGTTAGTCAACAAAATGAGCAAAAAGACATGATTAGAATGACCCAAATGTGGGCTCCCACCGGGTGTGCCAAAATGTAATGCTAAAAACCTAGTATGCTATGAACAATAATGACAAATTTAACATTCACAAAACTAAATAAAAGAAACACTTATGATAAGACAAGGTGGACACCATGAAGGAAGGAAAACCAAAAATGGTAAGCTCCCTGGGTGTGACTTGGGATGATGTAGATGTGTCCAAATAGATAGGGTATGTATGCACGGTTGTGCTCAAGCTTCAAGTAGTGGATTTTTTATCAAGCATGGAGATGAGTGGAGATTTCAACAATGGATGTGTGGGGAAAATTTAACATGGCAATGGTGTAAATGGATATTCTATAGAGGTTAGTGGGGCATTATAAGTTTGCATTGGTAGATGATGGATTGTAAGAGGGGAAGGGCTCAATTTATAGGCTAAGGAGTAGTGAGATGGAGGGTTAGGATGTGAGGATGGAGAGAAGGTGAGGAAGGACTAGGATGCAAAGAGAGGAGAATTTGTGGATTGTGTTTCTTCAAGGCTCTATCCTAGGGGATTGGGTTGTCAAAATGGAGGGTCAAGGGGAGTAATGAGGGAGGAAGAGTGTGTAAGAGGGATGTAAGAGGCATTAATGGGCATATAAGAGCCATTAATGCCTTTGGATAGGGATGGAAGAGGATAAGTGAGACCATTGACTTTGGCTTGGATTAGTAAGTTCTAACCCTTGCTTAAAGTTGTGCACATGTTTAGGGGGGTGATTAGGCTTAGCTTAGAAAGCGGGTTAGAACGTAAGTGGCTTAGCTTTGATGGGATGGGTTAGTTAGGTGGCTAAGTGAGGTTAGTATGGGTTAATGGGTTGGATTAGGGGTAAAGATAGGTTTTAGGGATGGTTTAGGGGTTTAGGATGATTTATTAAATGATTTATTTAATAAAAGGGGATTATGAAATTAAATCAAATAGATTTTGGCATTTATTTAATTTAATCAAGGAATAGGGATTTTATTGATAAATTGATTTTGGGTTATCATTTGATTTCATCAATTGGACTATAGTTAATTTAATTAATTAATTAATTAGGGGATGACAATTAATTAATTAAATAATAAATATTTAATCAATATTGTCCTAGAAGATCAGTAAATAAGATTATATAATGGTTTAATTAGATTTAGGTGTCTACATTATGTATATAGTTAGGATTAGGGTTTATCCAATTAGGAATATGGTAAAATAAACTTAGGGTTACTATTAACATAATATTAAGGGTTTATTGAATTATGCATATTTAGGATTAGGTTTTATTAAATTATGAATATTTAAGATTAGTCTTTATTGTTAGAGTAAATAATTAATTGTTAATTATTTATTCTATTTGCTTAAGCTTACTTAGGTCATGCATTTATTTAATATTTCATATTTAATGCATGTAGTGGTTAGTTGTTGACAACACGGGAGTTTGTTCCCTTCTAGTTGTCACACTTATCTTCTACCACCTTCCAGCTTGTTCTACAAGCTTCCATGAGCTCTTTATATTCAAGCTCTCCTCTTTGTATAACATCACATCATTTCTTATTGTAAATACATTTCTTCTTGTGTTTGCATTCATGGTGTCTCTCATGTCCGTTTAGGGTTTTGCCTGTGCTCCATGCTCCTCCCCTTCTATGGCTTCTCTTTGACAGGTTTCGCATGCAGGTCATCTTGGCATCTTTGAAGTTGGCTTTCCTCAACTCCAACATGGTATCAGAGCTAGATCTGTTGTAGCTTGTTTGGTGTTTCAAGAAAAAGGGAGAATAAGGGTTTGGCGGATCAGATCTGGTGTTTTTTCAGGCTTTTTCTGAAAAAATAGGGGGGTCACTAATTTTTAGAGCAGTTTGAGGCCAAATAGACCTCACGGATGGATTCAGAAGACATCAAAACCCCCATTTTGATATAAAATTTGTCCGATTTGGACAACGTTGATCTGGGAGGCAAATTTTTTTGCCGTACAGGGCCGTACGGCCTCTGCACGCAATCCGAGATGCAAAAAATTGCAAAAAAAAATTAAAAAGCAGCACTTTTTGCCACGGCGGTTTAAAAAAACCACCTGCAGTCACCGAGACCGCTAGCGGTTAGCGGTAACCGCCTGCGGTAAACCGCCGGCGGTCCGCTGACCGCTGCGGCTCCCGGCGACCGCTGCCGCTCTGTAGCCCCCGCCGCTGGTGGCGCCGCCCACCCACCACCGTGGCCACCATCGGCTCCGCTGCCTTCCTCAGCTCCGCCTCCACCCAGTGGTGGCACCTTTTTTTAATGAAGTTTTTTTGTTTTTTTATTATTTTTTTATTAAAAAAAATAATTTTTCATTCATTTTCAGAGGCCCTGTTGGTTTTTTCTCCGTAACTTGAGCATACGGAAGTATTTTTTCAATCCAAAAAATGCGTCAGAAAGCTGGTTCCGAGATGGAGATATTGGTATAGGTTTTTTTGAGTTTTGATGTAGTTTGGTTGCCTATTTTGGCAGTCAAAGCTAGATGTTCTATTTTGCACTCCGGGAGGCGTATCTTGAGCTTTCGATCTCCGTTTTTGGACTTCTTTATATCGCTGGAAAGCTCTTTCTATGCAATTTCTAGTGACATTGGTTGTTATTCCAGATTTTTTTCCAGGCACATTCTATTCAATCTTTTGCATTTTAGCATTCTGGTGGATATCCTGATTGTTTCAGGTCCAGGGATCGATTTTGTTGCTTCAGTTGCTTCGTTTTGGGCTCTACCTTCTGTTGTTTCAGCCTTATGTCTTTTTTGATCATTGTTGATATTCATTGTAAGCATTTTTATGCAACGCACTGAGATAAAGTGCCACTCTTGCGTTTCGGGATCCTTTTCATCATTGTGATTCATTGTACTCGCACTATTATATAAAGTGCCATGGGGGGAATAGTTGTTTGCCGCTTATAGGCCCTCTTTCTCTTTTTTTCTCATGTAGTGTCGATGACATGTGCCTTTATTGGTGTCTTTACCTCACTCTCGATGTGTTTGGTTCCTATGTTGTAGGAGATTTTTTGGCCCACCTTTTCAGCTGCTTGTCACCTCACCTGCCTTAAGGGGAGGTTATATTGTTGTTATATGCTTCTTTGGTTGATGGTTCGTTGGTGTGAGCTATGTATTCAGTACCTGATCCTACATACTAGGTGATTGCAGTGGCTGGCTACCTATGCATTTCGATGAGATGGATCATCTACCATATAGACACGCTCGGTTCGTGCCTTCTATTTCCATGGAGGTTCTACAGATCAGCATTTTGACAGAGTTTTGTGGTTCTTCATGCTTCAATGATTCTCTTCTGATCTCTTTGTTCCTTCTTCTGGAACATTCTTTGCTATCTCTTTTTGGAGTAGGGTTTTTCCCATGTGATTTTCTCTATTTCTCCTCTTTATAGAGATTTTGTTGTGATTGGGTACCTGATCAGGCCTTGTTGCCGGGACCCAATTTTCCTGCTTTCATAGCTGTGCTAGGTTAGCTTACCTCCTGAGCTTTGCTTAAGGGGGGGTCTTAGAGTAATTATTTGTTTGCACTTATTAATTAAATCACTTTGATTTAATTAATTAAGTTGCCTATTACTCTAGTTTTCTTAAGCTATCTTGTAGGTGCATATAATTAATATTTTATTAATTATATTGTGCAACCTAGCTTTTTTAGGCTTTAGGTTACCCTTTTTAGAGTTTTGATCTCCTTTTATAAGGATTGGTCTCCTTTGTGTTCTATTATCTTTTCCATTTCTGAAAATACATTAGCATATTTTTCAGAGCAAAACCCTTTGCCTCCTCTTGTCTTTTTCTTCTGTGACAGGTTTTTGCATGCAGGGATTCGAAGGCTTTGTGGATTTGATTGGCTTATTTGCTCAAATCCTACATGGCCTCGTTGCTGGGACCCATTATGCATTCATCTTAGCTTTGTGAGCTTAAGGCATTTCCCTAAGTTGCACTTAAGGGGGGGTGTTAGAGTAAATAATTAATTGTTAATTATTTATTCTATTTGCTTAAGCTTACTTAGGTCATGCATTTATTTAATATTTCACATTTAATGCATGTAGTGGTTAGTTGTTGACAACACGGGAGTTTGTTCCCTTCCAGTTGTCGCACTTATCTTCTACCACCTTCCAGCTTGTTCTACAAGCTTCCATGAGCTCTTTATATTTGAGCTCTCCTCTTTGTATAACATCACATCATTTCTTATTGTAAATACATTTCTTCTTGTGTTTGCATTCATGGTGTCTCTCATGTTCGTTTAGGGTTTTGCCCGTGTTCCATGCTCCTCCCCTTCTATGGCTTCTCTTTGACAGGTTTCGCATGCAGGTGATCTTGGCATCTTTGGAGTTGGCTTTCCTCAACTCCAAAATTTATTACATTGTGGTTTTAAAATTATGAATATTTAGAATTAGGGTTATTACATCTATGGTTTTTAAATTATGAATATTTAGAATTAGGGTACATTTTAATTATGGTGTTTTAAATTATGAATTTATTTAGGACATAGTGAAACAGAACAACCTACTGAGGTTGGAAAAGGTTCATCACAAGTTCAAACATGTATGTATGCATGCATCTCTCACAAGTACAATCTCTCTCTAGATTTATACCTATCTATAGCAAACTTTGTATCTTTGAGTTTTACTTTTAGAGACAAATACCCTTACAAACTTGCTTGATTTTATTTGTTATATCATGCACATGTAGTAGTAAATGCTGAAAATTTTGGACAAGAGGGAATTGAAGATCCAGCAATGGATATTGAAGAAGGACCATCTGAAGGTTAGATAAAATTGTATTTAATAATTCATTTTTTATGTATATACACATATGTGGACCCTAAAGAGAAGTTATATCTTAAGTCTTTATTTTAATTTTTCTTGTAGCCTGAGATCAAACAATAAATGAGAATGCTAATCTAGCTCAAAGTTTGAAGAGAAAAATTAATCATAGAAACATAGATCATTTAATTGAAATGGATGTGGAAAAATTCACAAAATGTGCTAGTCAACCTACACATACTATGAAGAGGAAATTGAATAAAAAGTCTAAAGAAATAATTGCACAATTTGAGATTCGTAATACAGTGGAGAAAACTCAAATATTATCAATTTCACTTCTTAAAGATGAATTAAAAGAGCCATTGAAACTATTGATACAAGTGTAAAAAAGAGGAGGACTTCTAAACTACAAAAATATATTGTTGAAAGTGTTAAGGAAGGGCTACATTCCATTGGGAGAAAATCTAGATCTACAGATAAATCCATTACATGAAGAGTGATATTGTCATCTATTTTAAATAAGAAATTATGGCAAAAAAGACAGATCTCTTTACTATCATCTCATATTGGGTATAGTTGAAAGATGATATTACATTATCTAAAAAGGAGAAACAATTTGGATGATAGTACATTAGAAGGAAATTGGGTGCTAATGTGTAGAGTTCCTTGATCTAATAGGATTTTAGAAACAATTGAGAACTTAGCCATTCAATTTTGGATTGATAATAATTGTCCTTCACCAAATAGAAGAGATGTCACCAAGAAGAGGATTGGGCCTAAGGAGTATCCTCAACACGCAAAACATTGGTTGGATGTCATGCAACATGAATTGTATCTCTCATTTTGTAATTTAAATCCTAACACAAAGATAGGACAATGTTTGAAAGATTGAAACCCTATTTTGTGAAGATAAATAAATATTTTGAAACATGTTGTTTTCGATATCATGTTAAATTTGATTTGTACTATAAAGTGGTTCTTCTCAAAATTATTTTCATAAATGACCGAGCCAATTCATAACATCAATCTTATGTGACAAACCAAATGATTATGCAATAAGTGAAATAGATTTCATAAAAGGAACTTGTGAAACATGTGGTAACCTAACTAAATTTCCTTTGAGAGATGAAGATGCTGATATGATGAGGATGGTAAAATGTAAGATATATAAGTACATAAAGTCGGAAACAAAAGTTGGAAAAGAATCAACAAGGTTGGAATATGTAAAGGATGACATACCTGCTAGAGAATTTATGTCAATTTTTTGTAAATTGATTCAACCATATATACGTCATGATTTTTTTGCTAAGTGGCAAGCATAATAGTTTCAAACACTAAGAGAAACTTTCCCACTTTAGACAATTTTATCTATTGTTGACTTTGCAGATAATTAAACACTAAGAGAAACTTTCCCACTTTAGACAATTTTATCTATTGTTGACTTTCCTTCATTTCTTAAAAACAACTTCAAGCAGAATACTAATATATAAAGCAAGTTACTATTATGGTTCAAGGTCTTATCGACATGCACAAATTGATTTAGATGGTGTGTAAAGTATAGATCAAGAACATGTCATTAAAAAAGAGTATCACTTTTACATTAGTTTTTACAAAGAACATGACACACATTTTGTGGAACATTATTTTAAGACATTTTTTGATGATTTGATAAACAAAGCCATAAAATGGAAAAACATTTTGTATGGTCAAATGGATGTGTGGCACAATTTAAATCAGATAGACTATTTTATGCATTATGTAGATATCATCGATAACTTAATATACCATACATTTGGAGTTTTTTCGAGAGTGGACATGGAAAGGGTGAGCATGATGGTGCAAGAGCTTGCATCAAGCATGCTTTAAGAAAGTATCAAATGGACTATAAATAATATCATATTAATAATGCTCATGATGTGGTTGAGTGGTGCAAAACACATTTTACAGTGCCAACAAATACAGATAACACGTCATCACAAGCAGATCGAGTCATACCATTTAGAGTGTTTTGTGAGCTATCAGGTATAAATTATTTTGAATATTATAATCAAATCAATTTTATATTTAATATGCTATGTGATAACTATTTATTATGGTACCCACATGTTTAAAACTCATTTTTTATATGTATGTATGGACCTTACATTCAGGTGTTGATAGAAGATCAATGCATGCACACAAGAGGGTATAGAAGACATGATCTTTGCATTCAGTTATGAGTATAGATATTAATGTGTGGTCATTGTACACAAGAGAATACTTCTTTTTTTTTCCTGATTATATTTATAAAATCTATGATGGTCGCATTAATCAAGAACGTGGATATGTGGGTGAATGGAATTTGGTGCCACTAGATGTTATCAATATGAATGAGTTTGTGGATGAAAACTATGATGATATTCCATTGATTTCTAGTGATTATGACCATATTTTAGAATTGATCTAAGTTAGTATTATTATTATTATTATTATTATATACATATATATATTGGAAATATTTAAGACTAGCTAGGTTATTGAGAGAGGAAGTGTGAATCAGTAACCACAAAAATTTACCAAATTTAGATCTTAATTGCAATAATCCAATTACCATTTAGTTCATCAAATTAGATCTAGCTGCATGCATGAGAAACTAAAAACATAAAACATTCATAACACTTGAGCACAATAATTTGGTGACCCAGAAACCTTCCAAATAGAAAGTAAAATTGGGGTGGAGATGATACCCACAAAACTTCAATATTATAGCATAAATTTGGCATGTTAAGGCTTAAAATGATCACTTCTAATGATCTACCTTATTAGGAGCAATTAGGACTACTAGGTCCACCTTGTTAGAGGTTTTACAAACACACAATGAAGTATGCACTCGGTAAAGAGATTTGAGAAAAGATTGTTAAGTCTACCTTCTTAAAGGATTTGGATTGGTTCACCTATTAGGATGAAACAGTAGATCTTTGACTTACAACTGAATTTCTGATAGAGATTCCTTGAAATGTTGATCACCTTTATGTGATAGATATGACTCTATTGCTCCTTTTCTGATATGGCCTTCAATATACTTTGTCTCCTACTGATTCACATTTGCATGCTTCTATTCCACATTAGTGTCACACATTCATACAACCTTGGATATGATACAATACATTACATATATATATCAATCCAATTTACATAATTATAAAGTTGGCCAATATACAAGTTAACACCAATATTACAAAGTCAGCCCATATGTAGATACTCAGGTTTTGAAGACTAACTTGGTGAAGTTCTAATACTCGGCATCTACTATCATTACTCGACATCATCATGCATTTGGTAGAAGTAGAAGCTCAGTCCCTACTAATCACTTCAATGTAGTCTTGAACTCAGTCTACATTGGTGACTCAGTAGATATTGTGTAACTTGGTATAAACTGAATTACATGTTTACCATGATTGCACTTAGTAAATACTAATCATCACATAGCTCAGTTAACACTATCTTCACTTTACATGAACTACTAGCTTGATAGTAACTGTAAAGCTTGGTAACCACTAAAGTGCATGGGTTGAACTATTTCACTTCACGCTGACTAATTCTACTCGGTTTGAACTATTGTACTTCTTACTAACTGAATTCCCTTGGTAACCATTGGAATGCTCGGTAGGAACTATAGTGCTCAGTGGCTACAGAAATATATGGCAAACATTGTAGACTATTCAATAAGCTCGGTAGCCATACAAAATCTGAATAAGTGTTGTCACTGATAACAAAATTGACTAAATGTCAATAATATACATGTGTGTGTGTGTGTGTGTGTGTGTGTGTGTAAATATATATACAAGTATGTATACATATACACTCTTGTACATGACACATGGAATTTATATACATGTACTTTTTGTAGGAAATATTTTTGTAGTCATGGAAGAATATGAAGATGTAGAAGATGTCAGCTATTATTTATTGTGTTGCACCATATAAAAAGAGAAGCTAACAAAGACTTAAATAAGTGATGGAATTATGTTTCCCATAGGTTAGTATATAGTTGAATCATGTACATGTGTAAGTACATCTATTTTTTTTATGAATTTAAAATTATTGACTTATTTGATTGACCTATATGCAAGTTTTATAGTTGTACAAGGAACATATTGAAGTTAAATAGAGTACTTAAGAATGGGATTCATTTCACTGATTATCAACCTAACAATAAGGTATATCAATATAGTAACTATGTTATTGCCACTGATCTAACTCTTCATTCAATCAAAGGACCTAGAATACATAACTGGAGGTTCGATATTGATGATCACAGGAAAATATTAAATGATATCCAGCAACGAGTTAACCCACTTGATACCAGATAGAAACAACTTCTAATTTGAAACAACTTGAACATTTTGAGATTTGGTTGAACTATTTGAAATCTGAAATTAGGTTCAACAATTTGAAATTTGGTTAACTTGATCACTTTAAATTTGGTTGAATTAATTATATATTACTTTTAATCTTTCATTTAACTTGTGAAGTTTAAATTTTCATTTATAACTAATTATAGAAATTAGGAACTTGTATGTGACTAATTAGGACATGTGCCTTGAGGGGAAGAAATTCGAACATTTGTCTTAAGGGGAAGAAATTAGGACTTGTCTTAAGGGGATGAAATTAGGACTTGTCTTAAAGGGATGAAATTAGGACTAGACTTTAACCATACATAAATATCACTTGCATTATTAGAAATTAGGAATTAGGAATTATGTAACTAATTAGGAATTGTGTAAATTTAATTACCTAACCTTCACCCTAACCAATTTCATATGTATGTACATCAATTTCATAAACCAACACAATCTAACATAATCTAACATGTAAAAGAACATGTAATCTAACATAATCCAACATAATCTATCATAATCTAAAATAATTTCCAACATAACTAGAACATTATCCAACATTATCTAACATGTAAAATAACATAGTCTAACATAATCCAACATAATCAAACATGATTTCCAACATAATAGAACATTATTACTTTTACTCTTTCATTTAACTTGTGAAGTTTAAATTGTGATTTGTAACTAATTATAGAAATTAGGAACTTGTATGTGACTAATTAGGACATGTGCCTTGAGGGTAAGAAATTTGAACACTTGTCTTAAGGGGGTGAAATTAGGACTTGTCTTAAGGGGATGAAATTAGGACTAGACTTTAGTCGTATATAAATATCACTTGCATTATTAGGAACTAGGAATTATGTAACTAATTAAGAATTATGTAAAGTTAATTACCTAACCCTGACCCTAACCAATTTTATGTGTATGTACATCAATTTTATAAACCAAAATAATCTAACATAATCTAACATGTAAAAGAACATGTAATCTAACATAATCCAACATAATCTATCATAATCTAACATAATTTCTAACATAACTAGAACATTATCCAACATAATCTAACATGTAAAATAGCATAGTCTAACATAATCCAACATAATCTAGAATTTAATCTAACATAATTTCCAACATAATAGAATATTATCCAACATAATCTAACACATGTAAAAGAACATAGTCTAACATTTAATCTAACATAATATTCAATTCAACATAATAGAACATTATCCAACATAATCTAATATGTAAAAGAACATAGTCTAACATAATCTAACATATAAGAACATATATAATCTGGATGAAAGTTTGGACCAAATAAAAAATAACAAAAACATGTATAATCTAGATTAAAGTCTAGATCAAATAACAAATAAAAAAACCATGAATAATTTGGATGAAAGTCTAGATCAAATAACAACTAAAAAAAACATGTATAATTTGGATGAAAGTCTAGATCAAATAATCTATAATATAAAAAACTATAGACTGTCAGGTGCAGGACTATCACATGATGTCTCCTCACAGTGTCATCTGAAGACTAACTATCAGGATGCTCACTAAGATGTGTTGGCCCATATATATTCAAGAGAAAGTGAAATCAATGTAAATAATTTCATATTTAATTAAATCTCTTTTAAATTTATAAATTGCATGCAATTTATATATTACATTTAAAACTCACATGTGTCTAATTCAAAAAAATTAAAACTAACATGTCCACTACTGACATCATCAAATGAGTCTTGATGATGTACATGATCTGGCATCAAAGATGGAGTAAAAAGAGGAATGTCTCCTTGTAATACATACATACATGTGTGCAAAAAATCAAATTAAAAAATGTATTTAATTAAAAAGGCACAATATGTATACATGCATAAATTATTAGTTGAACAAATGTTCAATTAAAATTTTAACATGATTGTAAAAAACTATAGATTTACCTATGTAGATGTTGGCATCTAATAATACTCAGACTATCTAGCATCGATTGTATCCACCAATATATCCATATTTTGTTGGGCCTCATCTAGCTCCATCTTTGCATCTATGCTAGCATGACTGGTGGTTGGCACCCATCCTACTAATAATGAGCTAAGTTTTGATAATCAGCTAACAATGAAATGTAATTATTTTCATTTATGGAAACACATGATGTACATGTTCACAAGAAACCTTGGAAATAAAGTTACTTAGTGATTGGTAATTAGAAAATTGTCTACGTATAGAATTTGGTTTATAGCAGTGTATTATTTTGTTTATAACAAGTTGCTGACATCATATTATGACTAGTGAAGTTACATGGATATTGTATACATGTTAGTGATGATGTGTATAACCTCAAAAGTTTGTATAGACTGTACGAAATAGAGATAATCATGTTTTAATGAAGCAAGACAGCAGAATTGAAGGAAATAATTGTTTTATTTACAAAACAATTACTTGTCCAATTAGTGTCAGCATCCTATATGTTTACTCTAACTTGAAAAGTGAATTATGATCTTAGCCAACCCAGTAGTAATTTTTGTTAAGGCATGGTATTTACGCAAAGGACTTCTTGAGATAAGAAGAGTGTTATCTTGGAAGATGATGTAATTGTGAAATGTGAATTGTGATGAGTGAACTTTTGTGAAAGTGATATATGTGAAGTTCTATATGAGCTATCTGGTGATCTAAGATTGAGTTGAAGATTAGAGATCAGTCAAGGAAGGAAAATAACATTAAATTACTTGTTTGAGTAGTGAGCTCTTCTTGTAGTTGAAATTGCATGTTTAGGCAATGGGCTCTTCTTGCATACATTACACCACAACTCCTAATAGAGATTCAAAGTCTCCTAACAAGGACTCCTTATACTAAATTTTCTCATTGACTCCTAACAGGGTCCATCCTCTAACAAGGAACTTATATATCAATATATTATCTAGTGGGTATCATCCCCACTAGGGTTTTCTCTTGGCTAGGGTTTCCCTAGTTAAAAAAATATGGTGTTATGGGTTATCTTTGTGCATTGTTACTGTTACTATTTAGTATTACTTTATTGCTTTGTTATACATGGTTTAAAGTAAGTAATAATATCCAATTGGCAACTAAAGTTTGTAGATTACTGATTCACCCCCCACCCCCCCTCTCAATAATCCCTATTTCTAACAATTGGTATCAGAGCACAATTACTTTGAAGAGGCTTAATAGCTTAAGTAAGATCCCTATAGATATGGAATAGTTGATGAAGAACCTTGAAGAAGCTCTTGAACAAATTGATCTCCTTGCTAAAGAAAGAGATAAGTTGAATGACAGATATGAAGACTCCAAAGTATACATTGGTCAATTGAAAGAAAAGATTGAACATCTAAAATCCAAGCCTAAATCTACTAAATCTAGAACTAGTGATGATGACTATTCAAATTTGAAGATAGAGTACAAGATCTTGAAGCATGAGTTGAAGATTGCAAATCTAAAGTTGACTTTGAGAAATAATCCTAGAAAAATTGAATCTGATTTAAAGATTGAAAATACAGATCTAAGAGAAAGTTTGGCAAAGAAAACATCTGAGTTTGAAACATTAAAATAAGGTCATGAAGAACTCCATAAGTAAAATACTATTGTGAAAGGTGAATTGAAACAGTGCAAACAAAAACTTAAGAAGCTTTATTCTAGTAGAGAAAAGTTTGATGATTCAATGTCAATATAGAGACCTACTTATGATAAGACTGGTCTTGGTTATCTAATTAACATGTTTACGAAGAAGCATAAGATTAGATCATATCCAAAAGAAAAAAATAAAACTGATGATAAGATTGAATCAAGTCAATCTTCTGAGAAACCTAAATAAGTTGAGCAAAACAAGGAAGTTGAAATCTTGGATGAACCAAAGCAAGTGGAGACTCCTAAGACAACCAAGTATGAATTTAGAGGTAACTGATTTTTATGCAATGAAATAGGTCATATGAAAAGAGATTGTACTAATAAGTCATTTAATCATGTTAAAGACTTCTATTGTCATAATTGTCATGGTATGGGTCATAATGCAATTGATTGTAAAAAAACCTAAGTATGATAATGATAGAAGAAATAGTAGAATGTTTAGAAATATTAATCCTACAAATAGAAGAAGATCTAATAAAAGGACATCAAGAGAAGGAATATCTTATGAAGACAAAAGATAGATCCTATGTTATAAGTGTAACAACTAAGGACACATTGCTCAGAATTTTCATGCACCTAATGATTAGAAGAATCCTAGAAACAAAGCACCTATATGTCAGTTATGCAACAACTTTGGAGAAACAAAAAAGTATAGCAAAATGAATAGAAACTTTGGAGATAGAAGAAACAATGGATGAAACTTTGAGAACAAAAAGAATGATGGAAGAAATGTCTAAAATGACAAAAGCAACTAGGAAAGGAACTCCAGAACTAGTAGAGACAATGAAGAACAAAGAAACATTATGAGTAAACTTTGAGAAGAACTTAATGAAGCATTTGTAAAAGGAATAGATATCTCAAAAGAAAAGTTAGATGATGATGAGACAAGAAGATCGAAGTCACTTGTTGAGTTTGATTCAATTAAGTTAAATTAAGGTTGTTCACAACATCAAAATTTGAGAACTTCAATTAAATGCCAAATTAGAGGTAGCAAAGTTGGGAACAAGTGTATCCATTCATGTTTAGATGGTACCTAAGCTCACCTGTAATTTGGAGCTCATCTAAAACAAGTTATGATGGAATTCAAAGTTACTAGTATTGCAGTAAAGGTTGATTCTGTAACAGAAGATGAACAATAAGTTTTTGTAGGAATTTTATGATGCAAAAGTCTTGAGGATATTTGTCATGATAGAAGGAGGCTAAAGTAAGCCTCTAGTGGCATTTGAAGATAGGATAAAAGATTCTAAATAGTTATTTGATTATAGAATGTAATTGATAGTTTTTTCACATTTGTGAAGTACGCAATTAATGAAAGTTCAAGTTGATGGATAAGTTGAGTATATAATTGATTATTCACTTCATTGTGAACACATTTGAAGTGAAGAGCATTTAGAAGTCACTTGTCAGAGCAATTTTGAAGAAAACCCTATTTTTGGAAGAGGTATTTTATCATTTTTTCCGCAAATTGTTCGGTAAAATTTCATAATTGATAGAATCATGGATATGTTGTTAGTACACAGTGTTGAGAATGAAGATAGACCTACATTTAAGATCATTTCTATAAAACCTAATGAAGGAAACCCTAACTCAACATTATCTATCACTTCAAACAATGTAGTTTAACTTGAAGATGTAGGAAGTTATTTGAATAGCAAGTTTGAGTCAATTGGTAGTGAATACATGAACAAAGACATGGAATTGGTTTTTAACTAAAATGTAACACCTCGCCAAGGGATCCAAAAGAATTAACATACAATTTTACTAAGGTTGCCAAACTTTTTTTTTTTTAAAGAACAAGAATAACATACACGTCAAACATAAAGTAGCGGAAGCAATAACATACACTCATACATAAGCAAACAGATTACATTCCTTAAGGATCCCAAGACGTTGAGTTACATTTAAATTTTAATTAATACTAGTCTAATAAATACCACATCCATATGAAAGAATAATTGAAATTCCAATGTCCATTTAAATTATATATACATTTGTTCTGAATGCCACTTGGCAATAAAATTCAGAATGCTCAATCATCCAATGTACATGTCACAAGGTATGAAAAGCTAAAAGAATATACATTTATAAAAATAGAATTACATCATCCTCCTCAAACCCATGATATAAAGTATAATACAATAAATGAAACCATCCATCATAAAAGATATAACCATCTATCAAAAAGATATAAACATCTATCATAAGATATAACCACCATCATAATGATACAAAGATAGAATGAAATGAAATGCAAACAAGGAAACTCTAGCCACGGTATCAATGGATGAATCTCAATGGTAAGAGTTAATAGCACTACCACTCGACCACGTGGAACCTAAATGGCCCACTCCCACCATGCTGAGGAGATAGTCTCAAGTCCCAAATAGGATATCAATACAAATATCAAAAGTACTCTCTAAGTCCAAGAAATCCTAAAAACAATCTAACTCAAAGGTTCCAAGATAAATTGACATCTAAACCTAGAGGCACACAAAGACACATAGGAAACCTACTATGTAAGTGGGCAAGTGTCATCGCACGAATCACGCTAGAGTTACCCTGATAGTCTCATAGGACCCTGGCCCCCTAGTGATCCCTATGAGGCACTAGTATCCTCTTGTACTGACAAGGCATACTAATGGTGGAAGGTCACAACCAAGCATTCTCTCTACTCCCATCCTAGTCTGTACTAGCACTCGAGGCATGGGTGAGAATATACAAAGACTCTTATTAGGTTCATTTTACACTCGTTTAGTGTAGTGTTTTCACTTATTAACCAACTTACAATGGGTTACCCTGGCAGCTACTTAGGGCCCCAACCTCCATTGCAAGCCACTTCCTGACATTACATATAGATAACCTACCCTAGGCTCACAAAAGTAAAAATCAAAGAATCATATAAAATCACCTTAGTCCTATACAAGTGACTGGAAAGCATCAAAAGATAAATCACAATAATCCATCAGTTCTCTATGAGAAGCTAAAAAGCATTCCAAAAATATTGACAGAAGACTCAAAATGGTTAAGTCGAATATGTCATGACATGAAACCACCAAGAACAAATCATACAAACACCTTAGTCTTACAAAAGTGACTGGAAAGCAATCCAAATATAACTGATCGAGGACTCAAAAAGGTTAATTCAAGTAGGTCATAAAATTCACCTCAGGTTCACACAAGAACACTGGAAAGCAATAACAATCAATAGATCAACACACATCATAGAGCATACCGAACACATTACCATGGTTGAGTATAAAAGATTGAAACCAAATCATCATAACCTCACAAATGCAAAACTCCCAAGCCTCTAGTAACATCCTAAGACTGGTCAAAGCTAGGTCAACACTAAAAACCCAAAGTACAGACAACATATACATAACAATCTAGTTCTTAGTTTGGTTTGATTTTTACTATATATTTCAAGTTTCCATTTTTCTAGTTACCAAATTCACTAAGGTGCTCGATTTCAAATAGAGTTTAGTTTATGTCTTTACAAAGTATAATAATTATTAAGGTTTTTGAATCATAAAAGTTCCCTAATGTGGATAGCAATCATTTACATTTCAAACTGACTGGTCTAGAGCAAAATCTGAGTTATTCAAAATTAACATTTTTATTTTATTTTATTTTTATATCAAAATTCTCAATTACACATCTCTCCTAGGTTTGTAAAGCAATAATAATTATTTAAGTAATTAAATAATGATTAACAATTCTTAATAGCATAAAGGAGTTTAAGTACTAATACCCCTTAATAATTTACAAATCTAAATAATTTTAATAATAACTTAATTAAAAATTATTTAAAATTTAAATCACTTAATTAAATTATTTATTTAAATATAATTTAAATTATTACTAAACAATTATTAGTTTATTAATAATATATTAACTAATAATAATTTGTTAACATTTTATAAATTAAAACTTATTAATATTTAATATATATTAAATAACATTTAATATATTAAGTAACATTCACTAAAATTAATATTAATTAATAAATATATTAATAACCAAATTTTATAACATACAATTAAAATTTTAATAATTTTTTTTTAAAACACCAACCACCCGATGTTTATAAAGACATGTCGGCTTGCACAACATCTTTGTTGTTGTCGTAGTAGAGTACGCTACGTCAATAGCAATACCTATTGCATTAGCAGTATTACCTACTGCATCAGTAGCAGAGTCTATTATGTATACACGTGGGGAAGAAAATAAGGAGGAAGGGGTGGGGTGTGGGGTTTTGCCCCACCCTTTCCATATTAAGTTTTTTGTATTTTATATATATATATATTATAATTTGTTTTTAAATAAATTTATTTTATAAAATTTTATTAATATAAAATTTAATTAAAACAATTTCCTTTTTGCATTAAAACATTTTTTTTTTTTTAATAATAGTTTCAACGTTAATCTGATAAAGAAAACACAACCAACCTGTCAAATTTTCTCTTTAAATTTTCTTTTTAATCTCAAAACTCTCCCTGATTAATATCTCATTTTCAAATCTATTAAAAGAGGGTATGGATCTTTTAATCTTCTTGTATATAGAGGATTTAACATACATACAAGAAATACACAATACTAAAATATTCGTCACAAGAATTCTTCAGATAACCATTCAACAGTCACGATGAAGACAAGAAAAGAAAGAGCATAATAAATTGAGTGAATAATCACAAGCATCTACATGGACTCTGATGCTAATTGCTACGCCCACAAAAATTATGAGGAAAATTTCTCCTCCCAAAACCTTCTCTCTTTCGAAATCTTTTTCTTGCTCCAAATTCGTGGTCCTTCGAAAATGAACCCTCAAATTGTGATATGAAGTTCTCTCCTAAAATCGGGGCACTAATTGCGTGATCACTCAAGAGGACTCCTTGCTCACTAGACTTTACTCTGTATTATCTTTTCTTTATCTTTTACATGCATGTTTATTGAATTATAAAATAACTTTATTTAATTTTCACTTGACTTCTCTTTTTTAATTAATTTATTAAATTTTAATCTCATGCACACATTATGCAATCTTAAAACTTTTAATAAATTAATATCTTTTTCCATGCTTAACTTTATTTTTGAAACGTTAATTGATAAAATATTTATTAACTTAAATAATAAAAAATGTTTAGTATCTATTTAAAAAATGAACTCTAAATCTATTATTATTATTAAATTAAATAAATATTATCCCGTTCTAAAATTAAACTTATAACTTTTATCTTCAAATTTAATTCTTATTATTTAATTAATCTCCCAATTAATTAAATATAATTAAATATTAAAATACCGTTATAAATTTCCATTAAATTAAATCATTAATTTAATTACCTAATTTGACTTAATTAATAGAAACACACCAAAGACCCATGAAACAAAATACGAAAACCCATCATAGAAAAACACGTACAAAATCAAACTAAAGGGCTTTAATCACAAATTAACATCATACGATGCATTTGGAAGGTAAACAACTCAGATACTTGTCTTAATTTTCTAAGACAAATGGGTTCAAAGGTTTAGGATTTGGACTTAAGAATTTATCTCCCCTCTCTTACCAATGAGATAATGCGATAGGGTACGCTCATCCTAGCAATTCAGGGAAGTCAATACCTGATACTTGCAATCTGCATAAAATCCATGCATGTACAAACACAATATTCTAAACTAAACAAGCAATGGCAAGAAGTGGTGCATCGTGTAGATCCTGACTAGCAGGTGACTACGACTCCCTTCCTTAACCACATCAGAAACACCATACATAAAGAAAATATGCACGCACACCATACACATGTAGTATGGGGTATGTATCCATAAGAAAACACATATGATAATCCATCTAACTAATCATCATCAATAACTAAAATCATTGAATAATCATCATGCATACATGAAGTATAGAGTACCAAGTAATCTCATCATATAATCAATTGAATGTGAAACAATATCTAATAATCTCAAAAAATACTACTAGTAATCAAGCATAAAATTAGCCTAAAAGAGTTTGGCAATGATAACAAAAATGTAAACTAGAGGAAGGCACTACACATGACATGATTGTGAAGCCTAGATTTAACATCTAAGGGAATTAGACTTGTTTAAGTATCATTTCTTTCGTGAGTTAGATACAGATGAATGGACACATATTATACTAAGTAGGATACATGATGGTAAGTTATGGATGCAACATAAGGTAGTTGACATTTCTATTGACCTTATTCATGAGGTAACTGGTCTTAGCAAACAAGGCAATGTACCTATAGGAGAGAAAATGGTCAAGAAGAGAGTTGAAAGTTATACTAAGGCAGTGTACAATGGAAAGGCTATGGTGATCAGCACCATCAAGCAAGATGATGTGAGATTTCTAAGTAGAATTATTGCTTACTCAATTTGTGCAAGTTCTAAGATAAATGAACTTTTAGCAAGATTCATTTATGTAGCATATAAGATATGTGTTAAAAAAGAGCAAGTGAATCTTAGTGAAATATTGAGAATGCAACTCATGAAAAACCTTGAAAAGATTAAGAGGACAAAGAATGGTGTGTTAGATTCCAATCATTAATCAATAACATATTCTCTCATGTACTTAAGATATTTCCTTACTTATTAGTCACAGACATAATGAGTAATGATAGATGCATAATGGAGAAGATTATAGAGGTATGCAGAAGGTGTCCTGCAGACAAAATATTAGATAGTGGCAACCTAATAATGAGAACATTTTAGAATAAGATGAGACAAAGATTTAGAATTGCACCTACAATTGTGGATAGATTCAAGGAAGACATATGTATTTTAGTTGATATAGATCACACTTATATTCAAGTAGTGGAACCTCGAGAGACATTTCTAGATCCCCTGAGCTACAAATTGAATGATGATGTTGCAGTTGGTTACATTGATGTGTTATTAAATTTAGACAAAGACAAAGTAGAGTACAGATTTGGTACATATGATGAGATCACTCAGTATGCTCATCAAGCAACCTTGGAGAAGGCATCACATAAGAAAATTGAGTCAATAATGAGGAAGGCATTATCAAAGGCTGGAATCATAGATTTTGAATCTAAGGTTGTGAGACAAAAAATGAAGCAAGGTGTATTGAACATACAACCTTGTCAATATCATTTGCTAAGACATCTTTAGAACAGAGCATTCCATATGTGGTAGTGTCCAATGTTCAACCTAGTGAACATAAGAGAAAGTCTGAGGGATTAGTGGAAGTAGTGTCTACAAAGACAAAGAGAGTCGAACAGCTGACCATAGGACCGAGAAAGAGACAGAAAACATTGTTAACAATTAAATCTAGTGATGAAGAGGATGAGGAGCAAGAAACCAAGCAAGCAGAAAAGGTGACTCCACCTAAGCAAGTAACAGGAAAAGCTTAGTAACGTTGGAAGCCAAAGATTGAGAAGATCAACATAGTGATTACAAATGAAGGCAACTTTGTTCATATAAACAAGTTCTATGATTTATACAACAATTTTTAGAAAGACCGGATAGATATATCTACTATGAGATATATTGTATCAAATAATCTGAAATTGAAAGATCTTGAGAGCATTATAAATAAGATATTCTATGAGAGGCTTATTCAAAAGAAGGCTCCTACAAGGGAAGAAGACCTTGAACTTCAAAAGTCTATGCTAAGAACCATTTGCAAGACTGATGATGAAGATTAATTCAAAAGATTATTAAATAATCTTGCTCCATACTTGAAGAATAAATTGAGGCCACTTTTATTTTTGATTGGTGAAAAGGATAAGTTAAGAAAAGAGATTGTAGCAGCAATCAATCAAATGATGACAGAGTCACAGGCAACATCTTCTCCAGCTCCTATAACCTCAAAAGTGTCAGTAAGTGGTGATACTATGAAAATTGATCAAATCAATGTTGCCATTAACATTGATGATACCAATCCATTTGGTGGTTTTGAACCAAATTTACCACACACTGAAGACATTGAGGATAAGTTGAAACAAATTGAAGAAGAGAAGAGGCTACTAGAAGTAGAAAAGAAGAAAGTAGAAGAAGCCAAGTAGAAATTGCTTGAGGAAGATAAGAAAAGAAAGGAAGATGAAGATAAGAGAAGGATTCCAAAAGAAGAGAGGAAAAAGAAAACTAAGGAAGAAGAGAAGAAAAGATTGGAAGAGAAGAGAGGAAGAGAGGAAAGAGAAAAGAAAGAAGAGGAAGAGAGAAGAACTAAAGAATCAGCAAAGAAATAGAGGGAAGATGGGACTAAACCATCTAGTTCATCTACTCTACTCTCTCTTACCAATTTATCTACTAATGATGATGATCAAACAAATCTGATCTCATCCTTGACCAAGCTAATTGAAAAGAATAGGAAAGTAAAAAGTTTACAAAGAATAGTAATGGAAGTGATAGACAGACTGCACAGTACATTGGTAGTTTAGCATATAGAACCAAATCCTAAATAGAGCACACAAGCAATGCTAAAATCATTTGATGAAGAGTTTACAAATTTGTTGAATGTTGTAGAGGCAAAGGCTCAAATTTTCCATGATGCTAACTTGTTTACCACCATCTGCTAGAATATCAAGAATGACTTAGTTAATCTTGATATTTGTATAAAAGAACTTCAAAAATGCTAGCAAGAAGGGAAAACTTTGTATGTTAAGTGCACCTTATCATACAAATTGACTAAATATATTGACAGTCAGATAGAGACAAAGATGAGTGAGCTAGAGGCTTTATCTAGCCAGATCCAACATCTATCTTGTAAAGTAGATGATTTTGAAGGTCAAGTTGTCAATATTCTCAGTAACATCAAGAAACTAGAACTTTTGAAAGAGAAAATTTTGAAGAGAACATCTGATTTCAAAGAATCCATTACTATAAAATTATCTTTTGTTGAGAAATACTAAGAGGAATGTGTCAAGGCCAAGGACACATATTCAAACTTTTTGTATTCAGATATAAATGCAATTGAGATTGCATCACATGCTTTATGTGCAATTCTCACATCAGCCAAGTCTACCAAAGAGACATGGACCAAAGGTATGGATAACTTGAAGACTATTTTTTATTGTTGTATGAAGATAATATCAGCATAAGGAAGGACAACAATTTTGATAGTTTTTGGATAGAATCTTGACATTCTGACCTTTGTCATTAATGTCAAAGGGGGAGAGATACATGTGAAAATTATATACATGTTAAAAAGGGATATTGTTGAGAGAGATACAATGAGAAGAAGATACAATTGGGAAAGATACAAAAGAGAAAGATACAATGTGAATAAAAGTAGTAAAGTATATTGTAAAGGGGAGCATATGTAAAGTTGAACAAGTTATAATAAATGTAATGTTTATATGTTGTTTATTTTGTTTTTGTCACTTAGCCAATTTTCCCTATTTTGTTGCCATCAATGCCAAAGGAGGAGATTGTTGGAAATTGGATAACAATGATATGTAATTATTGTCATTTATGGCAACACATGATGTACATGTTCACAGGAAACCTCAAAAATAAAGTTACTTAGTGATTGGTAATCAGAAAATTGTCTAAGTATATAATTTGGTTTACAGTAGTGTATTGTTTTGTTTATAACATGTTGTTGATGTCATATTATGACTAGAAAAGTTACATGGAGATTATATATATGTTGATGATGATGTGTATAACCTCAAAAGTTTGTATGGACTATACAGAATAGAAATAATCATGTTTTGATGAAGCAAGATAGCGGAATTGGAGGAAAGAATTGTTTTGTTTACAAAACAATTACTTGTCCAATTAGGGTTGACATCCTAGATGTTTACTCTAACTTGAAAAGTGAATTATGGTCTTAGCCAACCTAGTAGTAATTTTTGTTAAGACATGGTATTTATGCAAAGGACTTCTTGAGATAAGAAGAGTTCTATCTTGGAATATGATGTAATTGTGAAATGTGAATTGTTATGAGCAAACTTTTGTGAAAGTGATATATGTGAAGTTTTATATGAGCTATCTGGTGATCCGAGATTGAGCTAAAGATCAGAGATCAGTCAAGGAAGGAAAATAATTACAGGTTGCTTCTCAAGGAGGATAGGAGGTTGCTACTGCTCAAGGGGATAGGAGGTTGTTGTTGCTTGGGAGGATAGGAGGTTGTTGCTCAGGAGGATAGGAGGTTGTTGCTCGGGGGGATAAGAGGTTGTTGCTCAAGATGGATATGAGGTTGTTGATCTATCATGTGAAGATCAATTTATGTAGTATGTGTGGGTGTATATAATGTGTAAACCTGAAATTTAAATTAAAACATGACATTTTTAATAAACTTGAAATTTATCAAGTACAATGACATTTAAGAAACTAGAATTTTGTAGACATAAAATTAAATATGTATATAATACATGTAAACATGAAATGAACACAACATATGTACAGTACTACATGTGTGAACTTGTACATCCTAAATTAAAATATGGCATTTAATAAACTTGAAATTTATTGTACTTGATGACATTTAAGAAACTAGAATTTCATAAACACGTGAAATTAAATAATACGTGGTTAAACATGAAATGAACATATGTTATGTACATGTACATAGAATTTCGTAAACATGAAAAAACATAACACATGTATTGTATACATGTGTACATTGTGTGTGTGTGTGTGTGTGTGTGTGTGTGTGTGTGTGTGTGTGTGTGTGTGTGTGTGTGACAACTTCATAAAATTATTTCAATTAAATCTAGATAGAGTCTAGATTACATGGGTGGACTACTTGACACATAACTCTAGGTTAAATATAGAACTAGATTCATGGCTAAGGTTACTAGGGAAATAAGTAGGACTATGGTTAGAGTTAGAGTTAGTGTTAAGTTTAGAGTTAAGCTTAAAGTTAAAAAACATTAGGGTTAGATTAAGACTTATTAATTAGGGCTATAGTTAGGTTTAGAGTTATAAAATTAGTACTACATATTGTTCTTGAACTGCACATGCCTCATAACTTGCATAATTTAATTTGATTAGGGTTGGCATTCAAGGTTAATGTTTTATCATGATTATGGTTTATATTATGGTTCTAGGGGTAATTTTAGGGTTACCTAGTTTAGTATTAAGATTGTGTTTAGGAAAAAAAATTAGGGTTTAATCATGGTAAATTTTTATTAAGTTAGGGTTAGGAAAATATTTAGGGCTAGGGTTAAATGAGTGTCTGTTCAGAATAGTGTTCTATGTTGAGTAAGCTATTATGGTTGAAGTTAGGGTTAGTGTTGTAAAATTGTGTAACGTATATAGTTAGATCATTAGTGTTTAATATTAGTGTGTGACTTATATTAGCATTACGAGTAGAATTATGATTAGGTTTATGATTTAGTGTTAAATTTTGAGTAAGTTAATATAATTAGCCCATTACCTAGTTTAGTATACCTAGGATTAAAAGGTAAATATGTTATGGAACTATAGTTACATGGTTAGGCTTAGAGTTAGGATTGTGGTTAGAATTTCTAGAGCTATATTGTTAGAATCATGATTAGTGTTAGGGAAAGTTAATATAATGTTTAGGGATCTTTAGAATTAAATCTTTAGGGTTAGTGTACAAATCTTGATTAAAGTTTTTATTTAGGATGTTGTGATGTGGGGCCTAATCAGACCTAGAGGTTTATTTGATGTAGTTTCTCTCTAGATTATTTCTACAGGGGTGGGGCAACACCCCCAAGATGGGGTCAAGGGGCACCACCCCTGCGAGGTCCTAGGGTAGTACCCCATGTGTGTTTCCTATCACAAGATAGGGTAGCAAGCCAAAAAAATGACCTTATAATGTAAAAGGTGTCAGCTATTATTTTCTATCATTCTAGCCCTAGTTTTGTAAGTTGTAAAAAAAATTCTATAAAAAGGCTTAGGGTTAGGGATTTTCATAATGTGTGATGCGAAAATTGGTTCTTGCAACAATATTGAGCTGTAAGGGATGACGGATTGTAATCAAGTTGTAATCACTAGATTGTAATAATATTGAACTTCTCATTTGTGAACATAGCCCAAGGATTGGGTGAACCACGTTAAATCTTGGTGTCTTGTGTTCTCTTTTATGCAATCTACTATTTTTTGGTATTGGTTATATTTGCATGTAATTTTTATTTCTATCTAAGGTTAATCCTAACATACGATTCACAAATTAGCCCATTTTTAGGGTTAAGAAGTTAGGATCATGCTATAAAAATTTATAGTTAGTCTTCACATCATGGTTAGGTTTAGGGATAACTTTTGGGTTAAAATGATATAACTTTAGGTTTAAAGGTTTATGTTTCTAGGGTAACTTAGATTTTATGGTTATGGTTAGAATCAACCTATCAATTCTTAGGTAAATATATAATGTTTAGAGTTAAGAAATAGGATTAAATTACATTAGGGTTAGCATTGTGTTACATGACATTTCTAGTGTTAAGATTGCACAATTATATTTATTTAAATTAGATTAGGTTAAATAGTCAAGGCTTAATTAGACTTTCAAGATTAGGGTGAGGAAGTCAAGGTGAAGCTTATATTAGGGTTCATATATGTGACCTAACCTGTTGGAACTAATGTTAAAGGGTTAGTTCATTGAAATTATATTATTAGAGGTAAGGTGAAGATTTAAACACACACACACACACACACACACACATGTATATATGAACTTAAATTTTAATATATTACAAGTTCACATATGTACATAAAAAAATTAAATGCATGTGTATATATGATCCACAATATGTACATGTATACATACATGTGTGTGTGTATATACACACACACATATGTACATGTAAATGATCTATACATGATATATATACATGCATACAAAAAACATATATATAAATGAAACTTAAAACATATAAAATGAAATTTAAAATGTATAAAATGAAACAAAAACATGTAAAATAGGTTTAAAAAAAGGAATAAATATACCTTTTTCGAAGGTTGGTAAATTTGGATGCCTCTCTTCTTCCTTGCGCTTTCGATTAAAACTATTTGCCACTATCGAAAATGAAATGTGGGGTCATGCAACCCTATTTGAACATTCCCATTTTTCTTAGTTTCAATTGAAACTATATAAACTAGTTTTGATTGAAACTAATTCATATAGTTTTGATCAAAACCAAGGAGCTTGACAGCAGGGTTAACAAACCCCAGTTGGGCTTTATAGTTCCAGTCAAAGCTACATAGAAAGTTCCAATCAAAACTTGCTATGTAGTTTTGATCAGAACTACGTAGCATGGAAAGCTTTGATAGAAACTTTTCTTTTGATTAGCTTTTATTGAAACTTTAAAAAATGTTTCTATGAAAACTATGAAATGAAAATTTCATGGTTGTGCGATTTTAGAGGAATTTCTTCCTTCGAAAATGTATAACCCACTATTGTGGGTTCACCCTCATATTGATCTACACATTTTAAAGGTACTTCAAGAACTGTGATAAGACTTTGTATGTGATTTTGGAGGTACACCATGATTTTCTTTCTCATTTTGGCATAACCTTGTAAATTTATTTTGGCATTTATAACAAAAACAAGGGGGAAATTATATAAAGGGGAAAGTACATAAAGGGGAAAAGAAATGAAAATGTTTGTATATATGTAAAGAGAGATATGTATAGGAAGGAGAAAATATGTATAGCAAGAAAGATATGTAAAAAGAAAAAAATAGAAGGAAAAAAAAAAGCAATTTTGAAAAATCAAAAATAGAGATTTTAGTTCAAATTGAGTTGTAGAGTCTTTAGTGCAAACCAAGCTACAAAATAGAGCATACTCAAAGGGGGAGTTTGACTAAAGAAATTTTAATTTTAGATCTTGTGCATGATAAGATTTTTTGTCACTGGTGCCAAAGGGGGGGATTGTTAATCTCATGGTAAGATATATTGTCAATTAGTGTCAAAATACTTAGTCATAATAGAAATATAGAAGTAACTGAGTTACCATTCTATAGTGTTAACTAAGCTCATAAAGGAACCAAGCTATCAATGTTTACCTAGCATGAAGTTTCAGTGTCAACTGAGATGACAGTTCTTACCAAGCTGTAGTGTCAATCGAGTTGACAATTCTACCAAGCTCCAGTAAGAATCGAGTCAACAAAGTATTCTTGTTCCAAGATGATAATCAAGCTAGCAGAATAGTGCAAACCAAGTCAAATGTGTCTACCAAGTGATCAATATGAACTGAGCATCTAGTATCAATTGAGTACCGAAGTTAGAAAAGATGATAGTTTTTCTTGAGTATCTTTAGTATCACCCGAGTAAGTCATTGGACCCGAGTTATTGCACTAAGCCAACTTGGTAATTGTTTTTGGAATTTTTTATGTTGTAGCTAACCTATGATGAAATTATTTAGATGGATATAAGTATGAAGTATTTTCTTTATCCAAATATATCATTATACCATGAGTTGAGGAACATCGAATAGAAGTGAATATGGAAAAGCAAAATGTCTAGGAGGCTACAAGTAGCATAAGGAAAGGAAGAGACTTGTCTACCACAATTAGGTGATTAGTTTACTTCAAAGGATCTTCATTTGTAGTTAGAGTTGCATTTCAGAGATAAATCCACTGATTCATCCTAACAGGTACATTAATCCCAAATCCTTTCACAGGATGGACCTAGTAGTCAATTGCAAAAAATCCTAACAGAGTACATACTTAATTGTATTCTATAAATCATTTCACAAGGTGGACCTAGTAATCCTTATTTCTCTTAACTAAGTAGATTACTAGAAGTGGTCAAGTGTAAGCCTTAACAAGCCAACTTTATTACTGCAATAGTGAAGCATTATGGGTGTCATCCCTACCCCATTTTTACCTTCTACTTAGAGGGTTTCTACATTACCAAATATTGTGTTATGGTGTTGTTGTACTTTACTACTTTATGTTTCATGCATGCAAGTAGATTAGATAACATAACAAAATGGATTAAGAGAAATAAGTTTAAGTGGTCCCCCCCCCCTCTCAATCACCTAGCTTGCAATACGTTTCCAACAATTATAATATAATTTTAAGTTTCACTTTCATATCATGCAATGGAACTAAATGCATATGGGTAGAAGCACAAACCTATGTCACCCTTTTGTAAAGAAAGAGGCTGACAAGAGTATAACTATTCACCTTCAATAACATAAAATTGGTATTGTTATTTTGAATTTGAAAATGAATAAACTAATGAAATGTGTAGAAATGGATGAAGTTTAGGATTATAATTTTTAATAATTATTTGGAATAAGAATTGATATATTTTTCTAATTTTTATAGATAATTTTTAAGCTACTGAAAATTGTTGAAAATTAGGGGTCTAGTTCCCACCACAAAACTATATGGAAATAAACTTATTTCCATTTGATCTCAAACAATGTTATAGATAACATATATAGCTAGAACAATCAAAAATAAAAATCAGCTTTAGACCTATATTTTCTCTTTTATAATGATTCAAATTTCCACTCCCCTTAAATTGACAGTTTTCATCTCCCACCACATTTTTAAAAACAACTCTATTCTAACTAGAAGAAAAATTTTACATTTTTGAAGCGGACTCTCTCCCCTAGAATGTCATATAATTTTTAATTTTTTTATATGATTTAATATTTTTTTCTTTCTCAAAATCTATACGTTTTTTAGTGTTAAAATATGCACTTGTAAAATTTTTTAATTATAATATATTGTATCTAATTAAAACACTATAAACTCTATATACTTGAATATTCTTGACTCTGAGCTTTATAAAATGGTGTTTATATGTTATTAAAAAAAATTATTAAAAATAGTAAAAGTTATTGAAACACCACTTTTTTGAAATAATTGTATTTCTCTAGTAATTGGATACAAACTAGTATAAAACATACATTTAATAAACATTTCCAATTGGAAAAGTGTGAGACCATATATAACTTAGCTAGAATGAATTTATCTAGATCATATGTTTGAACAAAATTGAATTTTAGGTAGAAATACTCAAATTCATTCATTCTGATAAGTCAGCCTGAAAGGTGACACGTCTTTGTACTTTTGCCCATATAAAATATTATGTATTATAATTGTGTTTAATGAAATTGTATTAGTTGTTGTCAAAGATATAAAAAATTGCAACTTTATTTGAGTAGTTTGGTGTTCTCCTCTCGGGTTCCCTAGCATGGTATTACAAGAAAGCATTATGAAATCATCATTTTATTAATATTTTTCTTTTTTAATTAGCTTCAAAGGGATGCCACACACATATATAGAGTGGACATTTCTAGTTGGAAAAGTTGTGTCTTATATATCTGTTTGAGTTAGAATTGATCCAACTAAACTTTACATTTGACCATGAAAAGTAACTTATAGTTGAAAAACTATAAGTTTTTGATAAGGTAAACAGGTTTTAAGGGGTCCTGAAACCCACAAGTTTAACAACAAGAAAGGCTGAAAATAAGCGAAAAAACGCCCAGCCAAAACATAAGCCTTACGGCTGAAAAAAAGCCCAAAGGCCCAGCCCGAAACAACTGCCCACTAAAAAGGCCAGAGAACCAACCAGAAAAACAGAGACCAGACAAAAAGCCAAAGCCAGGAGAAACAAAAGCCAAAGGACAGAGACCCAACCTAGCAGACTACTTCTCCATCTCGATCATGGTCTAGGAAGCTTCGGCGCACTCTTGTTGCTCTTCTGCCTTATGATCCTGGGCGTTCGTCAAATCCTGCTCCATAGTGCTGTCCTTGGCTTTATCCACATCCAGCCTATCTTTGTCTCTGTTCTGTTTATCATCTTCCTCCATCTGGTTCCTGTCTTTGAGATTTTCCAAGAGAGAGAGGATGTTGTCGTTGATCGAAGCGAGGAGGGAGATCATTTGACTTGCCAGGTTGTGATTGTAGTTCTCAATATTTTTTACTCTCCTCTCCATCAGAGTCTCCCAGCTGTTCCGGTCACCTTGGCTTTCTGCACCTGTCTTGCTCTTGATTTTTTCCATTTGGGAAACCCTATCTCTGACATCCTCAAGCTCATGGAAAAGCCATTTAATTGATCTGAAGTTGTCGATCATGCTATTGCGAGCATTGTTCAACAGATTCATGCTCATTTCTCTTGCATTATTAGAAATAGCCACCATAGTCGGGTCAATTAGCTCATTGAGTCTAGGCTTCTCGAGGTCGTCCACCAGGAGTTGGGGGTTCATCGCCTCTCTGTAGATTCCCATAGTGGCCGTTCTCACATTGAAGTTCTTCCAAGCCTTCATTCTGTTATTAACTTGCACTTCCCCCTTAATCTGTCCAGAGTTGTCATTTTCCTCCAAAGGAGGCTGAGGATGTATAGGGGAGAGGGGAATGGGCAAAGAAACCTTTCCCTGACTACTGGAGCGCTCCATGCTCTCTCCCTCCCTCTTCTGTCTTTTTCTCAGTTTCTCCTCATCCAGCTCCTCCTTCGAAACCTTGTCAGAATCATCAGTATCCATTTCCTCCTCCACCTCAGCAGAGCCAGTTTTAGCTGGGGTATGACCTCTAGGGCTCTTTCTACTGGGTAATTTGATAGAGGGGTAATCCTTCTTATGGCTTTTAGTCTTCTTACCTGAATGCTCAAAAACCTCATCAGAGCTGATGCTCTCGACATCGTCGAAATCTAAGGAAAAACTGGAGCTGTTCTTGTCAACATCTGCCCCCTGGATAGGGTTTTTGCTAATGGTTTGAGCGTGGAAATGCTCATGAATCAGAAGCAGAAGACCCTCATGCAGTGCCGGGTTGATGGTAGCTTTCTTTTTAAAACTAGAAATGGCCTTGTTCATCGAGTTAAAAAGATAATACGGGAAGGAGATCTTACTACCATAGCGAAAATGATTCAGAATCACAAAATGGTGAGTCCTAACCCTATCAAACCTGGGGTCTAGGGTTATATATTCAATGATAGCGTAGAGAACATACCTCCAGAGCTTCTTTATAGTATCCGTTACAAAAAACGTCTCTTTCTTGCCCAGCTTGTTCAGCTCTTCAGTGTTTTTCACAAAATCCTTGATTGCATTAGAAGACATCTTCTGGTCTCTGAAGAATTTATGCCCCTCCATCAAAATCCCCGTGACTTCAGCAACCACATCCTCAGTAATTTGAAAGTAGACCCCGTTCACCTTAACCTTACCATTATTCCACGAATTCACCATGCTGTTAGTGATCTCAGGATCCGAGCCATGAAGTTTCTCGAAGAAATTAGTAACCCCACCCTTTTCCAGCTCTCTCCAAACTTTGGCCTTGTTCTTCCACTTCTGAACTTCCCCCACCGGCTCCTTTCTGCTCCTCTCACCCGTCATGTTTACCTGATCAACTTCCACAATTCTCATGAACTCTGAACTGTGCAAGTTATTTGCATTCGAAAAAATGGTGATGTTTCTTTTATGATACCCGTGAATATACCCCTTTCTGAAAATAATGGTATCGTCCTTTCGAACGTGTCAAAATGTCAGAGGAAACCCCTTTTGCTGGTGAAAATCACGATGCCAATAATGGCACTTACCATTCATTAAGCAATCTTTATTATCCATAATTGCATTGGATTTGAGCCGTCCTTCCCAAGATTTTATCTTGGTCGATGAGCAACTTTGCCTCCGCCGAAAAATCTTTTCCGGCATGCCAAGTCAGATTATTGGTGGTGTTAACCCCTTTATTAGCAAACCAATCAGTGACTGGGTTTGCCTCTCTGTAAACATGAGTGACGTGGACCTTATCGAACTTTGTGAGAGTGGCACAAGTCTCAGCAATTATGTTCGCAATCGTCCACGAGGGAGGGGAAATACCATTAATGGTATTAATAATGTTTTTGGAGTCCCCCTCAAGCCAGAGTTTAGTAATCCCGGCTTCAAAAGCCAACTTGACCACCTTACTCGCAGCTCTTGCTTCAGCTAGATGAATAGTCTGGATTCCCAGCGGGGAAGAAAAGGCAGCTATTCCCTCCCCATAGCTATTTCTTATGATTCCACCGCAACCTGAAAGGCCTGGGTTACCCTTAGAAGCCCCATCAAAGTTGGCTTTTGACCAACCATCTGGGGGGAGAAGCCAGCTAGCATCCTGCCTTTTGAGGTTCCTGTCTTTTTCTTTAGCTATCTTTCTGTCCCCTTCTTCTTCTTCTTCCTCCTTCAGCACTTAGAGATTTTCCTTTATATTCTTCGAGACCTTCCTGCCAAGGATTATAGCCGGCTCCTCTCTGTCTCTAAATATTCTATTATTCCTTTCCTTCCAAATTCCCCAGCAAAAATGGGGTAAAATCTAGTCCGAGTGATCCTGCCGACCAGCAATCTTACAAAGACCTTTCCACTGATGGAAAAAATCCATGAGATTATCCGGTTTGCACCAGAGGGTTTCATTATCATGTGTGATGACATTCCACACCTCCCTGGCATAGTCACATAAGATGAAAATGTGATTTCCGGTCTCAGCCTGATTCTTACACAAGGGACATCTACTGGGCATAACATGTCCTCGCTTCATGAGATTGTCATGAGTAAGGATTTTGTTCTGAAGAGCCAGCCAGTAAAAAATGTTGATCTTTGGAGTGAGACCCGGAATCCGAGCCTCTGCCCAAGGGGCCTTCTCTTTTAAGCTCCAAAGGGAATTATAGCCTGAGGCAACAGAGTATCTTCCATTGGGATTATCCCTCCAGACCAGCTCATCCCCCAAATTGATAGGAATCATGGAATTGAGCATAAGCATTATAGGAGTCAAGTCCTCAAAGATGAGGGATAGGTCACTCCATTCCTGGACATTCCAATAATCACAAACTTTGGACCCAATTTGATCAGTACAAGCTTGCATCCATCTCTCAAAAACAAGGTTATTGATAAGTGGATCTTGGGAAAGCCATCTATCCGACCAGAACTGGATGTCCTTCCCATTTCCCAATTTCCATGATATCCAGGCCTTAGCTAGGTCCCTGGCTTTCATGATCCCATTCCAAATGTTCGATCCTTTTGGGATATCTTCATTAAAAAGGGTGAAAAGAAGAGTGGGTCTTCTAAGGTACTTGTTTACCAGGGTGTCCCTCCATTCACCGGTGCTACTGAAGATCCGCCATATTTGTTTAGCTAGGAGAGCCTTATTGAGGTGAGTGATCTTTCTAATGCCCAGACCTCCGTACCTCTTAGGGAGGCAAACCTTCTCCCAAGAAACAAGAGGGTATCTTTTCTTCCCTTCATTACCATTCCAAAGGAAGTCTCTCTGGATTTTCTCCATTCTTTCAGCTATTTTCCCTGGAATTCCAAAGAGGCTCAGGGCGTAGATTGGCAGATTTTGAAGAGAAGATTTGACTAAGAGGCATTTCCCCGCTTGACTAAGAGAGACCCCTTTCCAACCAGCCATCTTCCTGTTGAATCTGTCCAAAATACCATTCCAAAATGACTCCGAGGGTGAGGATCCCAAAGGAAGACCAAGATAGGTAGAGGGGAAAGAGCCTACCCCACAACCCAGAATCCTGGCGATTTTTCTTTGTCTAAACTCAGAGGTGTTGATGAAAAAGAGCGAGCTTTTGTTCCAATTAATCAGCTGACCCGTCCCACTGGAGTAAGTATCAAGAATCTTCTTCAGGGCTCTGGCCTCTATGACAGAAGCTTCCCCCCCAAGATAGTATCGTCAACAAATTGCTGATGAGTGAAGGGAACGCAATTAGAGGAGGGAAGGATCCCTTTGATACAAGCCTCACGCTTTCTACAGTCTATAATCCTTCCTAAGCATTCAGCTAAAATGATGAACAAAATGGGCGAAAGGGGGTCTCCTTGTCTGAGGCCTCTGGAAGGTTTGAAAAAATTAGAAGGGACTCCATTAACCAGAACAACCAAGGAGGAGGTGGACACCAATTGAGAGATAATTTTGCAAACTTTACTGTCAAAGCCAAAAGTCGAGAGGACCTTCCCAAGGAGAGACCAGTCCACCCTGTCATAAGCTTTAGAAAGATCCAGTTTGAGAAACATACCTTCCCGTTTGGATGCCTCAAGAGAGTGGATGACTTCATGCACCATCTGGACAGAATCCAAAATTTGTCTCCCTGGAACAAAACCCGATTGATACTGCGAGATTATCATGGGCAAGATCTTGAGCATTCTTAAAGTGAGAACTTTAGAGATGATCTTGTAGAGTGAGTTGCACAGACTAATAGGTCTAAAGTTGTCCAACGAGTCCGCCCCAGGGGATTTAGGAATGAGAACCACAAAAGTCGAGTTTAGCTCCTTGAGAATAGATTTGGCTCCAAAGAATTCCTGGACAGCCTGAACAACCTCTCCCATGATCACCGGCCAGAACCTTTGGAAGAAAAAAGTGGGAAAACCGTCCGGGCCTAGAGCCTTGTCAGCAGGCAGAGAAAAGAGAGCCTCTCTAACTTCCAAAGCATTAGGAATAGAACAGAGTTGTTTATTATGGATAGGTTGAATGAGCTGAGGGATACAGTGTAAAAAATCCTCCTGGTCCAAAATGGAAAGCGTTGGGTCCTCAGAGAGAAGGCTAGAGAAAAAGGAAACGGCTTCTTCCAAGATGGCAGATTCTTCAGTTAACAGCTCCTGCCCCTTTCTGATACCATAGATCCTGTTACTAGCACGGTGCTTGAGGGTGGTTAGGTGAAAAAACTTAGTGTTCCGATCTCCTTCCTTTAGCCAGGTGATCCTCGATCTTTGCCTCCAAAATTTTTCTTCCTTATTAATAATGTTATGAATTTCAAACAGGGTCTTGAGCTTCGAAACCCTGTTGGTCTCAGTGTAACCTTCCTTCTGAATGCAATCTTGGATAATAGTTAGATTATCAAATAACTCTTTCTTTTCATGGAAGATGTGACCAAAATCAGACTTGTTCCAAATTTTAATCATCCTCTTCACATTGCTAAGTTTCCTGGTGACTCTGAACATGGCTGAGCCCTCCACCTCTATCCCCCACCATTTCTTGATATTATCCAGGAGGTCAGGGTGAGAGGTCCACATTTTCTCAAACCTGAAAGGATGGTATCTCTTGTGTACCAGAGGGGAAACTAAAAGAGAAATGGAAGAGTGATCCGAACCAATTCTGGGAAGCAGAGATAGTCTGCAGCTGAAGGATTGAAGCCAGTCCGAAGATATAAGAGCTCTATCCAGCCTAACCTGAATGCAATCATGGCCTTTTCTCTTGTTTGACCAAGTAAAGGATCCGCCCTTAAGCTCTACGTCCATAAGGGCCAGATTATTTATGAAGTTAGAAAGATCCTGTTTACTTTCCCAATCCGGGGGCATACCTCCCTTTTTCTCTTTATCTTCTAGCGGTGTGTTAAAGTCTCCCATGATTATACCTTTCTTAATGTCACAATCTTGCACCATATTACCAACTTTGGTCCAGAAGTTTTTTCTATCTCTCTTATTATTGGGGGCGTAAATATTCACTAAAAACCAGGAATCATTGGTGTGCAAATGTTGAACTCTGCAGAAAAGAATGTTATCTTCATCATACTCAGCTACTATATTGAAATACTTATCATTGAAAAGTAACAGCAGTCCTCCAGACGCTCCTTCAGAGTTAGAGGCTATGCCCTTCATGCTATTGTTGAACTTAATATTTTCCATCCTTTCCTTCTTCATTTTAGTTTCCTGGATTAGAAACACATCAGGCCTTTGGTCCCTTATCATATTTCTAATAACTTCTTGCTTGTGGATTCCATTGAGTCCACGAATATTCCAAGATAAGATCTTCATGATTTAACTACTGAACATGCTTCCTGGATGGTGCGCTGCGTACCATCCTTAATGTTTCTTCTGGCTTCCTCTTTTCTGATTTCATTCTTGTTTTTCCTTCCCACTAGGTTAGATTTGTGGCCGAGATCAGCCTTGGCCATGCTTCTAGTAGAAGGGGGAGATATCGGAGAAGGGTCCCTGCTATTCTTCTTCTTTCTACTCCTGACTTCTGTCCAGGGATTCTCTTCTCCCTCTAGTCCTTTTTCCAGCCAAGCATCAATTCTCGCCAAATCTTCCATTGTCGATGCAGACAGCCTCTCTATGATTCTGTTTACTGTTTAAGGGGGGGGACAACACACCGGGTTAGGGTCCTGGGACATGGGTTCCCCCTCCTTTAGTTCTTTCATGGAGTTCGGGACAAAGGATAGTTTCAAGTCATCCTCCTGAGAATCCATAGGGGGAAGAGTCATATTTTCACCTATATTAAGTTATATTAAAGAACTATAAGTTATAAGTTATATTAAAGAGTGACACAAGTTAAAGAGAGGGAAAAACTATAAGTTATATTAAAGAGTGACACAACTTTGAACCTTTATTTTTGGTGTGTTTGATGTCGAGATTTATGGAGGACCTCCCTAAAATCAAGATTGGTGATTCTTGAAACTACATATGTAGCACTTGTATGTTTTCATATTATTATGGTGTTGAATTTGTTTGCAGCATACATAAACTAGTTTCGATCTTTGGGCTTGGCTTGACATAGCAATCTACCTTTAGATTCAAGGAAGAAATTACCAAATTTTACTGGGAAAATTCATAAGATGTTAATAATCAAGATTGAAGTTTCACCATAGCATGTTGAGTTTTAGAGATAGTGAAGAAAATGTCTATAAGAATTCTTCTAGGCATACTAATGACTATTGTTTGACACTTGCCAAATAAATACATCACAAATAAATTACAATGTAGATACAATTCAACCATAGATGTACGTGGATCATTGTTATAATACTTCCAAATACAAAATAAATAATATAAATGAATAAGGGAAATAATGGTGCATTCTAACAAATTGTTGTCCTATGTCCTAAAAAACATCTTTTATCTTCATGAAGAGTAAAATATGTGATTTGGAAGTCAGGAAAAAATAATCTTTTGAAATTGAAGATCGTCTTATATGGAATGCTAAAAGCAGAATTTGTGTTTAACTTGACTTGTGTGCATTAAATTATTTATAAAGATAAGAACTGATTAAATGTGATTATGTCAAAAAGACTGATTAGATCAAATAGTTTTGATTTAAATTGATTCATAAAAATTGAGCTTCAAATGTACCATTATAATAATATTATAAAATTCCAATCACTCATACATACATTACAAACATGAGCAATTCATACATTAATAATATTTTAATTGTACAAAATCAATATGAATACACATCTAAGAAACTAGAGATTTAGTGCAACTAGACAATTTTCTTTGAAAGTGCATACAATCTGTTGAAGTCTAACATATATAGATTTACATTTAAAATATTTAAATAGTCCAAGCAATATTGAACTCTACCTATTCTCCTCTTAAAATGGTACCACCGTAAAAACATAGATCTGAATAATTGGATAGGTTTTTATCATTATTTTTGTGCTTTACAACGTTATGGAAACAAATGATGAAGATCAAATCAGAGAAAATTGTACAAAAATTCCAGTTATTTGTAGGTGGAGAGCCATCAAAATTACAAGCAATCTAAAAGTGTTTTAAAAAGCATAAAATGATGGAGAATCGAGATGTTGATACATCTACACGGTTAAGCTACTCAATTGCATTCAGACCTGAAACAACCACCTGCACTTGCATTTCTTCGCAATTAAATCTGACAAAGAGTAAAAGAGCTTGCGTATCAATTTGGAAACTCTCACATGGCCTTCACAGTCCTGACAAATGCATATGCACAGCTATTTATTTCTACAATATTCAATTCCAAATACGTATAAGCAAAGTTGTAGGTTGACTCAGTAGCCATGCAGTTCATTATGAAATGCTGCCCTATTAAAAAAAACCAGTGCAAACATAAACAAAAGACTGAACAACGTTAAGAGTGGGGATTGCTTGACATTAATGTAAAAGGTGGAAACAAGGACAAATAAAGTAGTGAATGAAGTATATAAATTGTTTTGCATATGCATACAAAATGTGAAGGTAGGAATGAAGCACCTAGATTTCTTGACAAAATGTCTTGAAGAAGTATGCTAGTAATATCTTGAGATGTGAAAGTAGTTTTTCTTGTTATACTATAACTTGTACATTTCATTTATTATTCTTAATTTAATTATAATAAACTTTTAAAAAGGTACATAATAAATAAAAGAATTTTTTAATGTAATTGCAGCATTTCTAGTAAATAGGTTAGCAAAATGTAAAATTGTAGACATAGCACATGGACTATTTTGTAAGAAACTTTCTTAGAATGTGCACCTAAAAGGCTTAAGAAACACTTAAGAAAATAAAATGGGTATGTAGATATTAGTATAATTTAGTTATTTTCATAAATAATTCAGTAGTCTTCAATGTTTATATAGTCTTTTATGAATTTGTATATTTCTAAAAATGTTTTGTATACATTGAAGATGGTTGTCTTTTAGTCTCATTTCAATGTTAAATGAAGTGTGGATTTAGTGTTGAATTTTGGACTAAAACAAGTTCTTAGATTTCAAATCAAAAGATGATTTTGAAATTTTGAAATACAATTTTTGACTTGAAATTTGGTATATAATAAGTTGCCCATTAAAGATAGATTGAAATATATCATGATTTGATGAGTGAAAAGCCCTTTTTTGCTCATGTGAGAAAAAATTAATGTATGTTTTGTGTTGCTCTCTTATCATGAGTTGAATTTGAAACAAGCACTTTTGTGTATTGATTTGCATAAAATATGATTGTTGATCTAGTGAGGCAAGTCAATTTAAAGTATGCTAAGATAATTAGATATTTACTATGGTGTTCTTTAAATATTTTTATTAGATAACTAATATACTTTAACTTTATTCTGGCACATTTCTAAAAATTATAGATGTTATAGAAGAATGATGAAAAATGAAATATAGAACACTAAATCATTATGTCATTCAGAAAAAACATTAACTCATATGTGACTACAACAATGCATAGGTTGTGGTTATGCCTCTATTTGACTTTTGCATCTTTCTAGAATCACCACAATCTCAACTCAACTCACCTCACAAAACCATCAGTCTCTAGTGTTGCAGGTTTAGATAAATCTCCTCAATTCTATACACATAGAGGGGAGACTCAACATTAACTAGTGTGTGTGTAGCATTAACTTAGTTTGGTTGCATATGTGGAAGGATGGTCTTCCAACACTCCCCCTTAATTTCTACCACTAATGGCAATTTGTGTGGGAGAAATTATTACAAGAATGATTTCAAACATCAATTTCTTTGAGATAAATCAAGATTCTAAATTTAATCAAATAGGATGGATCCTAACATTAAGTCTTCTTAGGTACCCATTTACGACATCAAAATTTGGTTCCCCTTATCACTATCACTTTATTCCTCTTGTCATTATGCTTTGGGTTTTTAACCAGTTCACTCATAACCATTTGGGATTTCCCTCAATTAATACAATTGCTTTTTCTTTAGGTTTTTCACCTAAGCAATTGGTTTTGGCTTACCACAAACCCTTCAAAGACTTGGCATGAATATCATCCCAATGATGGGGAAATTATCTCTAAGCTTTACTCCTTTATGATGTCTCACTTTTCATGGATGTCTTCAAGAAGGATCCTTCCTAAAAACTGTAATGCCCTACCCAGAGATCCTTGGAACAAGGATTCAATTTAAGCCAAGATTTTTTTTTTTTTTTTTACAAGTATGAATGCACATGACAACATCATACAGGGATCACAAAGATTGCAACGGAAGACTTCACCACAATCCCAACAACCAAACAAATCTCCAAATGCCACTAACTAACTGACACACACAAATAGAGGCCAACAATGACCACTCACATGATGAGGGTTCAAAGAACGACCACTCATCAACAAAACACCAAGCTATGGTAAAATGCAGAATCTTGAAATTTGGCTAAGTCTGAAATCCTGAAGCCCTGAAATTTCCTAGAATCTTTATCTTAACTCGGAGAGGTCTAAAACCTATCCCAAAAGATTTGCCACATATATTAAAATATATCTTAAGTATAAGGAATTCCTTATAGTTAAACAGTATATTTTAAACCCTTAGAAAGACTGTTTTGAACTGGAAAGGTGTGAAATCCAATAAGGTGTCCAAAACCAACTTTCAAACCTTCCTCGACCAAGCCTAACTGCCCCCTATTTCTTGTGCAAGAAAGTGCACTGGTCTCGAGTTTCGCATGAGATCTTACATCACTGCACGCGAGAAAGTGCATGGCTTTGCGCTAAGATTCGCTGCACACTACGTGAGGATTTGTATCCCTATGAGGAAATGCATTCTCGTGCGACGAAGTACATTCTTGCATGAGGAAGTACATTCTTGAGTGAGGAATCACCTATCCACGTGAGAAAACACATCAGCAAAACAACAAAACAAGAATAAAAAGCATAAAAACATGAAAACCTCCACACCGAGGAGTATCAGATCCATGTAAACCAGGAATGAACACTCAAGTGCATAAACAACAAGGAAAGAGAAACATCTATCCATCTAAACCATACCAGTAAAGAACATATTGAAAGAAACATCGCAGAGAACAGAAGCAACATCACAATGCACAAAAATACATCTCAAAAAAAAACAACCAAACTAAGTACATAGTTCCTCCCAACCATCAATAGCATCATAAGACCATCATAGATCCTAGCCATCTCCCGCGCATAACATCCCAAGTCACCAATCAGATCATCGGTACTATTGTAATAGGGACATCACTACTAAACATGCTACAAACATAAGCATAAAGAAATCTAACATGCTAATAGTAAAGCATCAGATAATCCTACAAGTAGATAACATCACCTATTACATGTTGAACATCATAATAATGAAATCTAACATGTTAAACCAATAAGCAATAGATAATGCAATACAGCAATTCACATCATCTAGTCATATGCTAAACATCATAATATGGGAATGTGTCTAATAGACTAACATCATCTAAACATGATATCCAAGCATTCCAATGAAAGCATAAATCACAAGAAAGCATACTCCAAAACCTGAAGTACCAAGTGAAAACATCCAGCAACAGTCACCCTAGGATAAAAAACCATCTCTGTACATTGGTCCCTAGCAGTGGTGAAGGTAGCTATGCCTTCCAAACACGTGGCACCCGTAGGCCCACACCCATCGTGCTAATGGAGATAATGATCCAACCACAAACACACATAAAGCACAACATCCAAGGCTAACACTCACGCCAGACAGTATGATGGTTGTAACCAATAACCTAAGACAATGCAAGGAGTATATATCCTGGTCAGACACTCAATAGGCTACTAAGTAGGGACTGACATCATGGAGAGTCACTTGGCATCGAAAAGCCCAAGCTCGAACTTGTGCAAATTCAACATCCCTCAACAGAAAGGCTCTAGCACCCCACATTTTAATTATCTTAAGATTTTATTACCAATCACACATTTCATTTAGTTATCACTTAATTAAAACTTCCTCCGCCAACCCTCTGGGCACAATGATCACCAGGGTGCGGGATAGAAGCCCCCTCCATATGCTACCCTACCCTACCCATGCTCATCCTAAAACAAGTGTCCATGGGCATGCATATCCCCAACCTAACTCCAATGATCATAACTTTTGGCAAATCCATGAAAGATCGAGCCTCGCAAGTCACCGGAAAAATGTACGTGCATGTACTCGTGTGTGGCGCACCACCATCACAAAGATCAAAACACAAGGACAGGATGAGAACATAATGCAAAACAAAACACCCAACTGAAAGCAACTTGAGAGGACGGATTCTAGATGAATCCCAAAGCCAAATAAAACCATACATCATGAAATCACTCTACCGGCCTCAATCCAAGAGTATGGATTCTACACGAATCCCAATGATGTAGCAAGACCAAACATCATGAACTCACTCAACTAGCCTCACTCTGGGAGCATGGATTCTACACAAATCCTAGTGTCCACAAAACAATAACAAAGGTCCAAGAGAAACCATAACAAGTATAAAATCATTCAACCAAATGCAACGTCGAGAGTACAGATGCAACATGCATCCCAATGCAACATAAAAGTGCAATAGTGGTCTGACTGATATCCAAATGGATCATCCAAATCCACAACCCACATTGTGCCAAGAAAACTTGAGAAAATAGGGTGGCACACAAAACAAGGTAAAAATCCCAAAATTTAGGAAAATTTTGAAATTAAAACCCATTTGGCCTTTAGGTACAAAAACCCCAAAAATCTAAAAATAAACAAGTTCGGACATTGCATGCAAAAACAGCTAGCATAATGGTGCAAAACTCCAAACCCTCATCCTGAAAAATATGGAAATGTTTGTACCCGCCCAACTAGGTAGAACTAGCATATAGAAATGAAGTGGAACATTAGTTCTCAGCCTCCAAACAAACGGCTACCGAAAATAGAAGTAGAAACAAAGGCGAAACAATAAAATAGGAAAGCCCTACCTGACAGCCAAAAGGGAAAAATGGAAATCTGAAACATAAAATAAATAGCCCGTAGAAGTAGCTGAAAATCACGGCAATCCAAGGTTTCTCCGAGCTGGATCCAACGAGCTCAACCTGAAGACGATCCCATGCCCATAGCTCCCATAATGAAAAAAACAATAAATCCTCATGAAGAGGATTTTGTGTTTTACTCTCCAACTTTCTAATTCAAAAGTGAGAAGTGAGGAACTAAATTCCTTTTTGGATATTTATTCACTTTTCAAGTGAATAATCGATTAAAGCAAATAACTAGCCAACCTAGTTAAACCCCAAATCGACCCAAATGAAAATAGGCTATTCCTATAAATAAGAATTCATCTATGGCAAAGCTGCTAGAAATTAAAATAAAATAATTTAAAAGCTCAAAAACCCAAAAAATAGAAATCTCCTTAACAACTTCGCGACAATGCGAAACTCTAAATGCACAGACACGCTCACTGGTCTAATCACATAATGCAAATGAGTTTAGATTTAATAATCACCGAAAGGTTTAATTTAAACATTTAAAATAAGGATGTGTCGACCATACAGGGATGACATTGGTAAAATATAAATAGCTGAATCACTAACTCCATGTGCCACTACCAGGGATATAAAGCCTACACACTAAACAACACGATCAAGTGCAATTGCATATAATAATATAGCCAAAGCAATAAATGCATTAAATCACCTAATTTAGTCATTTATATAATTATATTAAAATAATCTATTTACATCACTCATATTTACATAAAGCATAACAATGCAGGAATGAAATAAATAACCATAGCATTAAATCCATCACATAACATAATCAGTGTTATGTCCAAAAACCAGATAACCAGATATTATCATAAAACACATTGTCATCTCAAAATGGCATCATCATGCAATATGATTAACTAAAAAACATAGTAGTCTAACATCTATGATACTGAAATCAAGGTATAATATTGAACCCTCAGGTCCTCTCAAATGTAAAACATAACATAAGTAACAAATATCTCTTAGATCAAAATATAACAAGGTAAATGTCCACAACACATAACCAAATAATCCAACATGGACAATCCATTTCTAATCATTTAAGCATTTAATAATGGTTGTTTAAACAACATAAAAAGGCACTTAAAACACATAAGCAACACAGTCATAAACATGACTAGCCATTGCTACAGGAACCTAGTCCAGTGAAGCATGGTAGTAGCACACAGTGCAATCTCTACACACATCTCAAGGTAATCATGGAACAACCTCATGATACCACATCGATCCTAGTAAGCACTAGCACAAACCTCAGTGAACCATAAATCACATCATAATCTCATAAACCAGTCAAAGCATAAACAAAGAAACTAATACATCAAATCACCTCTACGGTGTAGACCACTCATGGTCACAATCATGATCCATCACAACAAAAGATCAACCAGGTTGCATCCATCAGGATGACTTATAGAAGTCCAATGGGAGAGGCACTACAAAAACTCAAACTTTCATAGTTTTTTAAGATTTATCATGTGCTTGAACATTTGTACTTAAACAAACCTTTGATCATACCTATGATCTTCTGCCAACTCGATCCACAGCTCCATCCAAAGTCTATTTTTAAGAACTTTTTCATACAATTATGTTTGCATTCTCTATTCCAACATGTCTTTTCACAATGACTCTTTAAACCACAAAGATTACATGGATGTAGATACCAACCTGTGTCTTGTGTGCATCATTTCCTATTACAATTTGAACATTGCATATATTGTTCACATTGAACAAATTTGGTTGAACCTATTTCATCATTTCTTTTATATGGTGTATATCCTAGTCCTTCATACTTTGTCTTGTATATGTTTTATATCTCAATCCTTCATACTTTGGTCGCATGGTTAGCTCAATAGGCTCTATGATTCCTTGTTCATATTTTCGTAATCCTTTACCTTTCTAACTCATTTTCTTCATGATATTCAAACCAACATTCTTATCACAACTAATATTTGTCCTTTTCTTTGTTACATTCTTTGTCAGCTTTACCAAAATCACACTTATCAAGTGATGAGTCCAAATCATTAGTACTACATGAAATATCACATAGTACTTTTGTCTTCAAGCAAGCATTTCTCAATATTAGTGAGTGATTTAATATATCTTTAATCACATTATTCTCCTCTTCTAATTTCTTCAATTGTATCTCTATTTCATCATTTCTCTTCTTAATATCATCAAACAATTTTAATTTTTGTTCTAGCTTTTCATTTGCATCTATCTAAACAGTAATCTCATTTAAATTTGTACACCTTTATACTCCCATATGATTTCTCGACTTTATGACTTCTTCTCTCAAAGAATTATTTTCACAAATTAAACTTATATTTTCTTTCTTCAACTTCTTTAATTCTTCTTGTAAATTCTTCATCTCAAGAATTAAACTTGCATTCTCTTTCAACACTCTTTTCCCTTACTTCCCCGTCGTAATTTATCTACAAACAACACTTTCTTTGAGTTTCCAATAGTTAATCTAGTATATTTACCACACTTCACATTCACAACTATATCCTCTTCTTTAAACTTCCAATTACTTTTTTTTTTAAATCAAATATAAACTTATTTGAAATGATCCTCATCTCAGTGGCAATAGAGTTCTAGGATCTTTTCATGATGAAAAATGAAATATAGAATACTAAGTTGTTATGTCACAATAAAAAAATATGAACAAAAATAGAAGGGACAAAATGAAACTAATTTTATTAACTCATATAAATCTACATCTGACTACAATGGTGTACAAGTTGTGGTTATGCCTCTATTTATAAAGGAATTTTGTCATGCCCAAACTACGAGGGCAAAAACACACAAATTTTTATTTTTTTTAAATTATAATTATTAATTAAAGTGCTCTAAGTTGAAATGATTGTGATAACAGTTTAAGTACAGGTTCTCTACATTACGTCTTAAGATTATAAACATGAGGACGATTACATTGTTAAGATTTTAAAACTTTTGTTATAAGATTGATATCGATAAACTTATGTTCTTACATTTCTTATACAACATTATGGTAAAAGTTATTTAAATAATGATGTAGATGACTACAAAGTTAGTTTAATGAAACAACTAAGCAAATAACATCGACATTAAAACTTATTTTAAATAGACAATAACCTTAAATCTAAAACCAATTAGTACTCAAAAATTCAAACTTACTTCAATACCAAAACTAAATACATTTAAAAATTAATTAAAAGAAATCAAATCTAAATTAACAATTTTATCCATAATATCTAACAACTGAATGAATCAAAATCGAAACTAACTTACATCTATAATTTTAAATTAAGACTAATTGATTTCTTATTATAACCATTACTTAATTAACATTATATCTACTATTGATTTTAAATTATTAAAAGAAACTTTCTAACTTTAATACTTTTTATAAGCAACCAAACTAATCTATTAACTAACACTAACAAAGTACAAGCAACTAAACTAAATGAATTTTAAACTAAAACTCTTTTTGAATTAACATATATCTTTAAAACAATTATCAATAAAACAAACATAATATAACTTAATAACTAAATTCAATAAAAATCTAACTACATAAAAACATAGGCTAATATAAACTATCTAACAAAACAAAACAAATGAAAATCTAAAACAATTCTTAAATTAACTAAATGAATATAAATTAACTTAAACATATATTAACTTAAACCTTTAAAAAAATAACAACACATACAAAACTAAATAATAAATAACAACTAACACATAACCTAACTAATCTAATTTATTAATATTCACTAACTAAAATACTAACTTAAAACCCAAAACAAACTAACCACTACAAAAAGAAAGATCTAAAACAACATAAACTTAATTAAGCATAAACCATACCATTCTATCCTACCCCAAACCCTTGCACGCTTTCCAAGCGCTCTCCGTGGCACCCTGCCCCAAAACGTGCGCTAACCCAAGAGAAGAAGTACTGACACAAGCCTACCAAGAGATGTGGTGACATGGGAAAAAAGGTGAAAGGAGGGTGAACATTAATTCAGTTCAAGCTTTCAACCCCAATGCAAGGATGAAGCGCATTTACCATGATACTAACAACACTGCGCAAGGATAAGATGGGAGGGGGAGTACACTAACGTCACCATGTGGCAATGAAATCTGACTTGCTATAAAACTATACCAACACACCACTAAAGGCTGGCGCCAATTAAGAGAGGGTTAATGCATAAAGCAAAGTGGGTGAGTAATGATATAAGGTTATGTTATCATATAATTATATTCATTTGTTAGTTAATTTTAAATATTCAAAGCACATTTAAATATATTTCATTTATGGATATTTAAGATTCTCCTCAGATTCTCTTTCTCAAGGGGAGGATTTAAATTTGCTCCCCATACAAAAACCAGAGAGTTTTTTGCTCTCTTGGAACACCTTTTTTTTTCTTTTTCTTTTTTAATACTCAACACCAATTTTATTGGCAAACCTGATTCAAAGGCTCGGCCAAGAAAGAATTAGGAAGAAAACTCGGCTTCGTTGCCAATCCAACAAAGTTTGAAATACCAATTTACATAGGATATCAATCCCCAAATTTCAACAATATAATTGAATTTTCTTCATGACCCTCATCAAGGGATTCATAACAATTTCTGCAACACATTTCTAGAACCATGGATGGAACAGAATTTTGATCAGGTGACAATAAGCATAACCAAGAACAATTCAACCATGCATATTCACACAAGGTTATCACTATATGATTCACAATGAATCAACACTAGGGAAAGGTGGATTCTTCCAACCAGGAGAAGTCAAGCACAACACCAAACAAATGCCCAATCGGGGCTATAAACCAAGAACTTTCGTTCTTTCATTTCAACATACCATAATCATACAAGGTTTGTGCTAATAGGTAGGGGCCCATAACACCCTACCCTTTCTCCCTCTTCTCATCTTGAGAAGAGACTCTACACTGGTTGGAGTCCAACTAAACAGACCTTTCCCAAAATTGGTCACTTCTGCCCTATCCAAGGGTGAGTAATACCAAAACACCCATGCAAGAAAATCTCAAAATTTCAAACATAAACATGAAAATAAATCATCCAAAATAACATGGTTTTCAAATCTTCCCAACATACCCACAAACATACAAACATTCAAACAACAACAAGGTAGCATAAGCATGAAACAAGAATGAAATCTAAACAAGGGAGATGAGAATTCCTACCTTCACAAAGAGGTAATGGCAAATGAACAAGTTTGAGTAGAGCTTTCCCCTTCCTTCCTTCAATCTTCCAAGACTCCTCTCTAAATGTAGAGATTGGGTAACAACCTCAACTAGACCAAGAAGGGCCTCTAAATAAGCCTCAAACTCAACCACCAAAGGGATCAATAACTTCTCCCACCCACTTACAATTCTAGAAACTCCTAACTCAACCCACACTATGGTTAAACACTAACTGGAGGTGGGGTAATGAAACTCATGGTAGCCATAGTCAATTTTCGCACAAAAACAAAAAGAGACTTTTTGAGTGGCCTCAAAAGTCAATAAAAGGGGCTTAGGGGTTGGAAAAGACCCCCAACCCATATCCATACCCCTTGTGTATAAATATTCCATGTTTTAAAGCCTTAGGAATAGGTTTAGAGCCAAACAAAAGCTAGGAATAAAATAGGACCATCTAACAACTCTAACAATGCAGATTAAGCACTAATCTGGATTAGGGATGACTAAACTCGATTAAGAACCCAATTAGCAAACTGACACTAACTTAATCCGACTTAGGTCCATGGGTTACACAGCTAACCCTAACTAGCATGCTAAAGAGCACAAACAATTCACGAGTGTCAAGCGACACTAAAGAACATAGTTACGAACATTAACATTTACTGATCACATAAGGATACATACATACATCTCAATTTAATTACGAACAACAAGGTTTCCAAAATTAGCACATAGAGTTCAGTTCTGTTTCTCCGTTGGTTTTCTCGATTAAAATATCTGCACACTCATTGCACACATCAGTAGTCCCAAAAATCACATGTACATATATATATGTATCAGGAATCACATAAATTAAAACATCCATCTATAACAAAAATCAGGGTTCCTCTCATCCTATTCAATTCTTAACCATTAAAATCTCGTAAATCAAAATATCAATCCTACATTTACTGATTTCATCAACATACATATACATAAAACATTAAATGACAAACATCAAATATCTGAAAGTAACAACACACAACATGAAATAATATAATATGTTCAAGTATCTGATAATGTCTCGACATCTCGAGTCGTGAGTATCAAAATAATAAAATAACAACTAAGGCTACGAAGAGTCGAGGCGAGGCCTCACAACTTTTACATCTTTCTAGAATCACCACAATCTCAACTCACCTCACACATGTGTAGGGACTGGTGGTATAGTTGATAGAACTAGAAGTGAGCTTAACAACCTTTGGATTTCTCTCTCATAAGTTTGGAGAAATCTCCTCAATTCTGTGCATGTGGAGGGGAGACTCAACATTAACTAGTGTGCATGTATAGTTAACTTAGTCTGGTTATAGAAATGGAAGGATGGTCTTTCAAAAAAGAACAATGTCAAACACATGGATCAACTCTATAACATATCAAGTAGCAAGTGAAACAAGTTCAAGATTGCAATAAATTTGGTATAAGTCAATGTGTGTGTGTGTGTGTGTGTGTGTGTGTGTGTGTGTGTGTGTGTGTGTGTGTGTGTGTTTGTGTGTGTGTGTGTGTGTGTGTGTGTGTGTGTGTGTGTGTGTGTGTGTGTGAGAGAGAGAGAGAGAGAGAGAGGCAAAGATAAGGTACATGAAATGTTTCAAAAATATTACAAAAGAATCGTGTGGTCTTCAAACATTGCAGGCTCCAAGCTATCTTGAAGATAGTTTAATTGTTCTTATACAATTTAAAACAGTTTTCATACTTTGTGAATTTATAGCACTGGAAAAAATATTTTAAGAATATTATCAATAAATGTTGGTTTACTATTTTTTAACTTGCATGAAGATTTTATAATAATAATTACTATAATTTAAAAACTTTATTGGTTTCTAATAATGAAACAATTACTCCAATTTTAATTATGACTATGATGCTTTGTAATAATAATAGTAATGTATTGTGTAGCTACAATGAAAAAAATTAGTATCAATTAAAAGTTACTTGTTGTTGAAAATCCAAAGCATATTCTGTTTCATTTGAGATGGGGATTTTTTTTTTAAATTATATATATATATATAACTTGACCATGGAGATTGATATCCTGGCTTTCCATGACCCCTACCCCCACCATATCCCACTCAGGATTACTAGCTCTAGAGCCCCCACTACCCAACCTTCACCAAGTGGGTCCCCTAAAGAAAGGAAAATTCCCCCCCCCCCCCCCCCATGGCAAAGTTTTGAAAATGCAAAAAGGGAAGGAGAAGGAGATGGAGGACTCAAATGATGAGACAAGAAGGGGAAGGAGGAGATCTGGAAGAATTGTGAAAGCCAATGCTAAAAAAAGATGAGAACCACAGCTTCACAAGAGGAGGATTCGGAGTCAAAGGATGGGGCCCACCGTAAAAAAAGAATCAAATAGGAGACTTCAAATTTTGGCTTGGGGGAGAAGGTGGAAGTCTCCAACTCTTCGATGTCTAGCTCGGGAGGTGCTACTAAGGGAAGCAAAGAAATGACCCATATCTCGACTTCAATTACTGTTGGGTGTGTGGACCTCACCTAGGACCAGTTCCCTGGCATGGTGGAAAGAGGCCCCTCCCCATGATGGTGTCTTTGTTGATCAAGGTCTCTCCTAAGGAAATGTTTACTTCTAATCCCCTAGTTTTGCAAGTTATTGACAAGGGCATGGTGGATGGTAATCTGAATGCTAAGTAGGAGGTCCCCAAGGAGACTCACAAGCTTGCTGATAATGAACTGGGGGAGAGAGTGCACACCTTGGAGGAAAGATTGAGACTCCTGGCTAAATTCACTATTAAAGTGACACACGTTGTGACCACTACTCCGCACCTGCTAAAAGAGAACTAGGAGGGGGACCTGACTAATGAAGACTCTAGGATGTTGTTTGATTTCCTGGTTGAGGACTGGGTTATAATTCTCCTTAAGGGGAAGGATGACAAGTAGCCTAATTAGGGTCTATCCCTCTCGATTTCCTTTCTTTTTATGTTTTGTTGGTTATGGGTCTTAGTCTGGTTTAAGGATTTTCCTTTGTTGATAAACTTTGTTAGTTTAAGTAGTACTATTACAGGCAATATTAGTTTGATGCTTGATAAGACTTTTATTATGTTACTTCATATGTTGTTTTTGGATTAATAGTAGTCGGGGGAAGTGTTGTGTGGTGGTAATATGCTGGTTGTTACCAGTTTATTTGTAAGGATCGACCCCCTTGTTTGGCTATTTTTTAATTCAAAAACAATATAACTTGACAACATTTAAAGATTTTCATGCATACTCAACATTATCACAAATAGAAAAGGATGGCCATACACCATATTGTCTATATATTAGAATACATTCAATTGAATTGTTCAAAAAGGAAAATTTTTGTTGGTATTACTATTAGAGTTATACATATTTAGAAGGATCATTTTAGAAGAGAAATGGAATCCCTTGATAGACATTCATGTAAAGTGTAAAATTATGTAAGAAGGCATGTCTAACTATATGACAGAATGCTTAAAAGGTAGGGGTGTGTGTGTGTGTGTGCGCGCGCGCACGCGCACTTGCGTGTGTGTGTGATTGAGTAGCTTAGAGTAAGTAGATTTTAACTATTTATAGTCCTTTTATTCTCTCATTATTTTTTACAAATTTATTTAGTTTCTATTGTTTTACTTGTGCTTCTCCCTTGTGTTTATTTTGTATGTGTCCTTCTACATGATTGTTCAATGATTGTTTCATGTTTTCAAGTCTTCTATTTGAAAAAAGGTCAACATTAAGAAGTTCAAATTTAGATTTTCCTACAAATATCAACACTAAAGGATGTGCTTTCTTAGAACTTGAGTTTATCCTTAGCAAGAAATCATGATAGTTTTGTAATTACATCATCACTAATATTCAAATACAACACAACAGTGTAAAGAATTACTAAATATGTATTGTGAAAATCATATTAGTCTTATTCTAGAAAAGGTTTCCACATCCCAAGTTCTAAGGGAAAATACTTTTAGGGGGTACATGTTAAGTCCAACTTTTTAGTTTCACATTAGTTGTTATTAATATAATATAAGTCTAGATGTATGTGATAATTTCATCAATTTAAGTAATTGTCCCTAGATGCTTATTTTGAGCTACTCAATATAATACAAGTATGGATGGATGTATTAAATTAATCAATTTAAGAACTATAACTACATGTTTATTAAATAAACTAATCAATTTTATTGAAGTAACTAATCATGAGCTAAACAACATAATATAAGTTTGGGTGCATGTGTTAAAATTCATCAATTTAAAAGTAATGTAACTAAATGTTTATTATTTCATTTCTTGTTTGCAAGGATAATTTTTATGAATATTATTATAAATCGATGTTAATACTTGTGATTCTTATCATGTCTTTATCTTTGATGCTTATCTCATTTCAATATTCTATCTTCATATGAACTCACACTTTCTCAGTACTTCTAGATATATCTCATCCTATTAGCCAAATTAGAAGAGATTATTTATATATGAAACTTAATGAATATATCTCACTTATATGTACTTATAAGACTCTCTAATTTTGATTATCATATAACCACTAAATGTCATCATAGCTTTATCATTTGACTAGATACACATCAAGTTTTTAATAGTTTTATATTCATAACATTCATTGATTCTTGAATATCACTATAATATTACATTTTGTTGCCAAGAATATTGGTCACATGATAGTGTCTAATATACCATGCACCTAGAACATTGTTACAATTATGAACCTCATGCCTTACATGCACTATCATGTGCTTATGTTCTCATATCCAAATTGGAAGCATACGCCTCGTCCGAGCATTATATCTACTCCCCTTGGAGTATTCAACAATTACGGCCACCTCACCCTTCTCATTTTCCTATACTAAGGCCACCTCCATGATGTTTTTTCATAACTATTCCGCTTAAGAAAAAGGTGTACATATTCCGCCGGCCCATAATAATTTCGAGATAAATATTAGCGAAAACGTCATAATATAATGATAATAAAAAAGTTTAAAATAACTATAACTTTCTATCCAAACTTTACTCAATGTCGCTTCAAAACCAAACCATGCCCGTACCCAAAACGTGTCAGCATAATTGATCAGAAAACTCAATTCTTTGAAATAAAAGAGACCAAACCAAATCAATCTGTAACAGGACTGAACAAAAGTTAAATTACCAGTCCCCTAGTTATGATCAATACAAAAATATTGGAAAAAACAATGGTAATTGGTGAATAGACATTACAAATGCATTTGACTACGGAAGGGAGCCTGACACATGATAAAAAACCAGGGAAATAATTTGAAATTGAGTTTGATTGTTTCATGGAAACCAACCACCTCATGTCGTAAGAGAAATATGTATCTGCCATTTTTGGCTGTATACCTCAGGTAAAAATTTGTTTGCCCTCTGAATGTACGTGAGAATTTCATTTAATCAATCTGTCATAAATGTTATTTTATTATTCGTATGGTTTAAGATAATTTTTATGCTGAGAGGCATTCTATACAATGGTAGCACAAGAGCCCAACACGGAAATCTGTCAAGATTCCTTGTCAATAAAAAAGAAAAAGCAGGAGTTACAAACTTTTAAATTAAATATTAAATTATTAAATCATAAAATAAAAATACTCTCGAAATAATAGCTGGCCGAAATAATAGGATGCTAAATGGAGGCCGAAAAAATAGGGCCCGAAAAAGTAAGATCCGAAAAAAATAGAGTCCAAAAAATATGCCAGACCCGAAAAAATAGGGGCAAAACAATTTCAATATGATTTTTTTTTTTTTTTAAATATAATATTACATGTAGATTCATGCTTTTTTTTTGTGGGGAGTGGGGGAATTTCAAATAAATTTGTGGAATGTGAAGAGACGTCTGTTGGGGGAGATGAGGAGTCTCTCACAAACTATAAAACAAAGGCTCCTCATTTCATTTTCATTTTATGTTTTTGCAGGAAGGAGGAGGTGGAGATTATTGGAAAATTAGATTGAAGTTTTTGAACAAGAATAGATTGAAGTTTTGTAGTAATTTTTTTGCTGGTGAGATTTCTATTTTCTATTTAGATTTAGATGTAAATGTAGATTCAGATTCAAAATTAATTATAATATTCTACTTTGATTTAGATTTCAATTTCAATTAGTTCCATTTAGATTTCTAGAATCATATTCAAAATTGTTTATGCTTACATTTAATAGTTTAGTCTTGCATGTTTGATTTAGATTTAGATTTGCATTCAAAATCTTTTGAGCTATATATTTTATAATACTTTTCATTTGCATATTTTAAAAGTGCATGTTTCAAATTAGTTTTAGATTTGCATGTTTCATATTAGTTTTAGGTTTGCATATTTCAAAATAGTTTTAGTTTGCATGTTTTAGATTTGAATGTTTTATAATAGTTTTACATTTGCATGTTTCAAAGTATAAATTTATCATTTATGTGGATGACAATGTCACCATATGAATGCAATTTATATTTTATTAAAGCTAATGATTTATTTAAAGTATATGAATCATATATTTAGTATATATTTTATCATTATTAGATTTTAAAATATAGAAAAAATTTCTAAATAATAGCTAGCCAAAATCATATGAAGCCAAATGGATGCTGAAATAATAGGACCTGACAAAAGGGGCCAAAAATAGAACCCGAAAAAATAAGGCCAAAAAAAAGGGCTGAAATAATTTCATTAAATTTTTAAATATAAAATATTTTATTTTTGTTAAATTTATTTTTGCATGCACATTCATGTTTTTTTTTTCGTGGGGAGTGGGAGAATTTGAAACAAATTTGTGGAATGTCAAATGACATCTATTGGGGGATATGAGGAGTCTCTCATAGGTTATAAAACAAATGCTCCACATTTTTTTCTATTAGATATAAGAGTTTCAGAACAAATGCTCCACATTTCATATTCATTTTGTGTTTTTACAGGGAGGAAGAGGTAGAGATTATTGGAGTGGATTAGAGTTTTTGAAGAGGAGTAGATTAATGTTTTGGAGTAATTTTTTGCATGTGAGATTTTTATTTTTAATTTAGTTTTGCATTTAGATTTAGATTTAGTTATGTATTTAGATTTAAATGTAGATTTAATTTCAAAATTAGTTATAGTTTAGACTTGCATGGTTGATTTAGATTTAGAATTCAAATTGAATCAAAATCTATTTGGTTTAGATATTTTATAATACATTTCATTTGCACATTTTTAATGTGCATGTTTCAATTTAGAATAATATTTGCATGTTTTATATTGCTTTTAGATTTTCATATGTCAAAATGCTTTTGGTTTTTTTGTTTTAGATTTGTATGTTTCATAATAGTTTTATATTTGCATGTTTCAAAATATTTATGTTTTTCATGTTTCATAATTAATTTTTATCATTAATGTGGATGGCAAGGTCACCTTATCAATAAAATTTGTGTTTTATTAAATTTAATGATTAATTTAAAATATAACAATCACATACTTAGTTTATATTTTATCATTATTTAATTAGATTAATTATGTGTCTTATTTAAATATTTTTCACAATATATAATTATTTTTATTAATGTTTATGTTTGTAATGTTTGAAAAGTGGAAGATAATGCCACCATATTTCAAGCATTACAATCTAACTATTTCATTTGAAATAGTTTTGATTTTTATTTATGTTATTTTAAAAATTATTCATTTGAAAGAATTTGTGTTAATTATGAATACTTTTTTATTTTGATAATTTCTATATGTTGATGTTTGTTTATAAGTTTGCAGGTTACTATTTGAGTTATGGATGCCTCGAACAAAAAATCAAACATTATTTGATACTAGCCCGACTACTTCAATAACCTCAAATGATTTCTTTGAGACCGAGTTTGACAAATGCCTACAAATAACTAAAGAGACCTGAATAGCTATAATTAAAGTTGTGGAGAATGCAATATTTCCAATTGACTATGTTGGGGGAGACAGAAGTAATGCATATGAAAGATGCATAAAAATGCATATGTGACACATCTACAAAAGTGGATGGGTTTCGCTCAATGATGAAAGAAGTCTTTCATGATCATTGTTCAAACAAAGGTCACAAAAGAATCCTAATCATTGAAGAATGTGACATGTATTTACACCGTTACAAAGATATTTATTTTTTGTATATGGTTCATTCTTGTCTTCGATTTTAGAATTTTACTTCTAATTAGTTGTATTGGCAATTTTGTTTCCCCATCATTCTATGTAACTTTCACGAAGAAAAGAGAACAAGAAAAAATAAATTTATTATTGTACAAAATATTTCTTTAATGGATGTGGCTACTAAATATGTTAATTAAGAAAGAAAATCATAAGTCTAAATAGATGTCCTTAATGATAAGTATATTTATTGATTACAATTCTTAATCATTGCATTAGCATTATTACGCCGAGAGGCGTTCTATACAATGGCAGCACAAATGACCAGCACGGGAATATGCCAAGATTCTTTGTCAATAAAAAAGAATTGGGAGCAGTTACAAACTTCCAAATTAAATATTAAAAAAGAATTTCCGAAATAATAGGAAGCCAAATAGAGGCCGAAATAATAGGCTCGAAAAAATAGGGCCCGAAAAAGTAGGACCCGAAAAAATAGGGCCCAAAAAAATAGGGGCGAAATAATTTCAATATGATTTTTTTTTTTGTTAAATATAATTTTGCATGCACATTCATCCTTTTTTTTTGCGAGGAGTGGGGGAATTTGAAACAAATTCGTGGAATGTGAAGAGACGTCTGTTGGGGGATATAAGGAGCCTCTCAGAAGTTATAAAACCAAGGCTCCTCATTTCATTTTCATTTTATGTTTTTGCAGGAAGGAAGAGGTGGAGTTTATTGGAGGATTAGATTGGAGTTTTTGAATAAAAGTAAATTGAAGTTTTGGAGTAACATTTTTGCAGGTGAGATTTCTATTTTTTATTTACATTTTCATTTAGATTTAGATGTAGAAGTAAATTGAAATTCAAAATTAGTTATAATATTCTACTTTGATTTATATTTCAATTTTAATTAATTTCTTTTAGATTTAGAATTCTGTTCATATGACTGAAATTGAGGCCATTGGAGGACCTGTGCAGAGTTTTTCGTGGAGATAAGCATGTGGGTACTGAATCAAGGCACATTAGGCCTCTTGGAGATGTAATTGCGGTGACTTCCATGGCTTTTTGAATCGAATAGGGCAATCTAAACAATCTCAGATCTGAAATTCTTTTTTTCCTTTTCAGCCGAAGACAGAACAAAGATTGCTTGCAAGAAATTTTGCAGAGTTTAAAATTTGATTGCTTATGGCCGACTATTCTTGGTAACTGATATTTCTATTGTATATTCTCGTGCCCAGCATGGGAAGTTTTAATCTATAAAATTTATTTTGTGCATTTAGTGCACAAACTAAAGAATGCATATGCAATCAATTTTTTTATCAATCTTTATGATAGCTTTTTTTTTAAAATAGTAAATAGAAATTATTCTTTTATGTATGTAGAAAAAAATTAGAAAGATTTTATGTATGTCAAAAATTAAAAGAATTCTATATACATCTAGATTTATTGAAAAGAATTCTATTTACATCTAGATATTTTGATTGAAATAACCATAATGTAAAAAAAAAAAAAAATTAGAAATGTTAATATATGTATGTAGAAAAAATTAGAAAGATTGCATGCATCTAAAAAAAAATCTATTTACATCTAGATTTTTTTAGAATGGAAAAAAATGGATAATAGAAATATCAGTTGCATGTTTGTAGAAATAAATTAGAAAAACATGTATCTAGAAATTAAAAAGATTCTATATGTGTCTAATTTTTAGATTTTACTTTATTCTAAACTAATTATTGATGGATATATATTTTAAAAATATTTATGTAGTTTAAAGTTTAGATTTTAATTAATTTGTATGCAAATAGGAAAAAGAATAAATATTTTATATATATGTAGATTAATTTCTATTTTTAAAATTTACAAGTAAATGAGTACTTTATTCATTTAAAGTAAACAAGTTTTTAAGTAATATATTTTTATTTTAGAAATATATTAATCATAATGTTCATTTATTATTACTTATTTAATATACTTACTCTCAAATCTAAGATAATAGAAATGATATTTTATTAACTTTGAAATAGGGAAGTGTTAAGCAAGTTCGTTTACAAAAATACCAAAAATATATTTGGTCTTTGATCAAATTGGAATTAATATTAGAAATATAAATATGATCATTAACAATTAAGCTAAATTCAATTCAAAACAATAATGTTATTTAAATTTAAATAAATTTTTTTGAACAGAATTCTATTTACATCTACATATTTTGATTGAAATAAGCATAATGTAAAAACAAAATATAAAATAGAAATGTTAATATATGTATGTAGAAAAAATTAGAAAGATTGCATGCATCTAAAAAAATTCTATTTACATCTAGATTTTTTTAGAATGGAAAAAAATGGATAATAGAAATATCAGTTGCATGTTTGTAGAAATAAATTAGAAAAACATGTATCTAGAAATTAAAAAGATTCTATATGTGTCTAATTTTTAGATTTTACTTTATTCTAAACTAATTATTGATGGATATATATTTTAAAAATATTTATGTAGTTTAAAGTTTAGATTTTAATTAATTTGTATGCAAATAGGAAAAAGAATAAATATTTTATATATATGTAGATTAATTTCTATTTTTAAAATTTACAAGTAAATGAGTACTTTATTCATTTAAAGTAAACAAGTTTTTAAGTAATATATTTTTATTTTAGAAATATATTAATCATAATGTTCATTTATTATTACTTATTTAATATACTTACTCTCAAATCTAAGACAATAGAAATGATATTTTATTAACTTTGAAATAGGGAAGTGTTAAGCAAGTTCGTTTACAAAAATACCAAAAATATATTTGGTCTTTGATCAAATTGGAATTAATATTAGAAATATAAATATGATCATTAACAATTAAGCTAAATTCAATTCAAAACAATAATGTTATTTAAATTTAAATAAATTTTGTTGAACAGAATTCTATTTACATCTACATATTTTGATTGAAATAAGCATAATGTAAAAACAAAATATAAAATAGAAATGTTAATATATGTATGTAGAAAAAATTAGAAAGATTGCATGCATCTAAAAAAATTCTATTTACATCTAGATTTTTTTAGAATGGAAAAAAATGGATAATAGAAATATCAGTTGCATGTTTGTAGAAATAAATTAGAAAAACATGTATCTAGAAATTAAAAAGATTCTATATGTGTCTAATTTTTAGATTTTACTTTATTCTAAACTATTTATTGATGGATATATATTTTAAAAATATTTATGTAGTTTAAAGTTTAGATTTTAATTAATTTGTATGCAAATAGGAAAAAGAATAAATATTTTATATATATGTAGATTAATTTCTATTTTTAAAATTTACAAGTAAATGAGTACTTTATTCATTTAAAGTAAATAAGTTTTTAAGTAATATATTTTTATTTTAGAAATATATTAATCATAATGTTCATTTATTATTACTTATTTAATATACTTACTTTCAAATCTAAGACAATAGAAATGATATTTTATTAACTTTGAAATAGGGAAGTGTTAAGCAAGTTCGTTTACAAAAATACCAAAAATATATTTGGTCTTTGATCAAATTGGAGTTAATATTAGAAATATAAATATGATCATTAAAAATTAAGCTAAATTCAATTCAAAACAATAATATTATTTAAATTTAAATAAAATAAGCCATGTTTACTTTGAAACATCAAACAACTAATTAACTAATACAATAATTAAAATAAGTGAATCTATTATGACATAGAAAAATATTTTCGAAGTATAATTTCTTTGTTTTTGAATCAATATGAGTTTTTTTTTCTACTTGAAAAGATAAACCATCCTAATTGTCATCCTTAGTTAACCCTAACAACAACCCCTACCTTAGCCCTAGCCCCAACAATGATGTACAATATAACTATAATCCAACATTAAACTATAATTATAGCACTAAAACATATCCCTATTGATATAACAAAAATCTCAGTCCAAACCATAATCTAAACCAAAAACCTACACACTAATATTGGTTATAGTCCTAACCCTAAAATCTAACCCTTAACCATAATATAAAAAAAAACTCCAAAATATTGATCAAAATCCTAAACCTACCTATATGGATAACCATGATATTAAACTCTAAATCCAGTCCCAAGGTCCTAACCATGGTGTAAACCTATAACCGAACTCTTAAAAAATTTACTAATCCCTGATCCTAATCACATTCCCAACTTTAAACTTGAACCATAAACCATAGTTGTAACCATAATCATAAACTTAAAAAAAACCCTAACCCTAAAGGTACAATCATAAAATTAATCATAGCTTAGACCCTAATCCTAGCACAAACCACAATCATGACCAAATATAAATCTTCACCTTACCCCTAATCATAATTTCAATGTTAACCCTAACATTAGTTTCAATCCTACCATGATATGAACCCTAATATAGACTTCACCTTGATCCTCACCCTAATCTTAAGTCTAATTAAACCCTGACTAAAACCTAATCTAAATGATATATCTAACTATAATCCTAACTGTAATTATCATACAACCCAATGCTAACCCTCATGTATATTTAATCCCTAATCTTAACTCTAAATATTCTATAAACTCTAGAATTGACCTTGATTCTAACCATAACCCTAAAATCTAAATTGTAACCATAGCACGAAAGGTGGGGACCCCCGCTACATGGCACAATTCTGGGTCTTGGAGCCTTGCGAAAGCACTACAGAGTGAGGAAATGTCATAAAGGTGACATGTAGTAGCATGATGCAATTTTGGGCTTTAGAGCATTGCAGAAACAATGCAGCTTAAGGAGGCCAGAGAATGGAGACTCGTGGAAAGAAGAGGAAAGACATTCATGTCGCTGGCAAAAAACTATGAAAAGAGATAACATGATGTCTTAACCTCCCACAAAAAATGCAAGGTTGATCCCAAGGGGGAATTTGGTTTCCCCAAAAATGAATGATGGTCATCGATGAAGGTCTTCCTCTCAAAATAGATGGCATAGATGCATCGTGAATCCTCACCAATGAAGGATTAAGTCGCAACCGTTGATGTAGATTCTCCCCTCAAAAAGGATGATTGAGATGCAACGAGGAAACTCCTCCCAATGAAGGATTAAGTCACATTCGTCGATCAAGATTGGCTTTATTTCCAATGGATGACTAAGATGTAGTGAAGAGATTCCTCCCAACAAACGAAGCAGATAGCACAAAAGGTGTGAACCCCCTCCATGTGGCACAATTTTGGGTCTTAAAGACTCATGAAAGCATTGTGGAGTGAGGAAATGTTGGAAAGGCAATGCGTGGTAGCATGATGCAATTTTGGGCTTCAGAGAATTGAAGAAACAATGTAGCATGGCGATGCATTAGAATGGAGATGCATGGTAGCATCTTGTGCAATTCTAGGCTTTAGAGTGTTTCGAAGACACTAGCATATAAAGAAACGTTAGAATGGGAATGCATGGCAACATCTTGCACTTTTGGGAAGATGGGAAGATAGCTCGTGAAGAAATAAGAGTTATCGAATCTCGCAGCATGAATCAACCCGACCAAGAAAAAATGATCTAGCGTGGTCAATGAAGAAACCGAGCCAACACAAAATGTTAGCCGCCAACTTTAGCGATGTTAACCCTCTGCAAAGAACCTATCCCATTTAAGGTCTCTCAGATCAGACATCAGTGATGGGTTGAATAGGGGGAAAAAATAGCACACAATGCCCTCCTAAATGAAATTCTAAATGTAACACTAATAACCACAGTCCTACTTCTTTCCCTAACCTTATCCATGAGCGTGGGAATATACATATTATTATATAGGGCACCTTATATAATAATAAATATAATCTAAAATCCCAACCATTACTCCCCTCCTAACTATAACTGTGACCATAAGAAAACTTCTAAATATAACCCTTCCTCTAACTCTAACCCTAACCCTAACCCTAACTATAATTGTAACCCTATCCCTACCACTAACTGTAACCCTGAATCTAACGCTACCATAATTGGACTTTAACCCTAACTATAACTATAACCCTAAACCTAACTCTAACCTTAACCGTAACCATAACCGTAACCCAAAACCTAACCCTAATCGTAGCTAGGATTCTAATACTCTGCCTACCCCTAACTCAAACTATAGCCCTAACTATACCTCAAACTCTAATCGTAACTCATATTCTAACCCTAAACCTAACCCTAACCTTGACCCTAACCCTAACCCTAAGCCTAAGCCTAACCCTTTGTCTACCCCTATCTCTAACCCTAACCCTAACCCTAACCCTACCCCTAACTCTAACCCTAAATCTAACTCTTTCTGTAAATCTAACTCTACCATAATTAGACTCTAACCCTAACCCTAACTTTAATCTTGACTGAAACCCTAACCCTAACCCTAACTCTAACCTTAACCCTGACTCAATCCCCTTACCCTAACCTTAACATTGATATAACTCTCTCTATATATAACCCTAACTCTGAATATAAACCTAACCCTAACCCTAACCCTAACTCTAAATCCAACTCTAACCCTAACTGTAAGCGTAACCCTACCCCTACCCATAACTCTAACTGTAAATCTAACTCTACCATAATTGGATTTTAATTTTAACCCTAACCCTAATTCTAACCCTAACCTTGACTCAAAACTCTAACCCTAACCCTAACTCTGACATTAACCCAACTGTAAAATTAACTCTATTGGTAACTCAAACCCTAAAACTAACCCTAATTCTAACCCTAACTCTAACTCTAGCTCTAGCTCTAACCCTAACTCTAACCATAACTCAAACTCAAACCCTAAACCTAACCCTAATCCTAACCCAAATTATAATGCTCTGTCTACCCCTAACTCAAACTATAACCCTAACCCTAACTCAAACTCTAACCCTAACTCATACTCTAACCCTAAACCTGACCCTAGCCCTAACCCTAACCTAGAACCTTACCCTAACCCTATCTATAACCCTAATCCTAACCCTAACTCTAATCCTAATCTTAACCCTAATTCTAATCCTAACACTAACCTTAACCCTACCCCTAACTCTAACCATAAATCTAACTCTACCATAATTAGAATCTAACCCTAACCCTAACCTTAACCCTAGCTCAAACCCTTACCCTAACTTTGTCCCTAACCATATATCTATGTATGACTATAACATTTTACATTACAATATCCCAAAAATAAAATATATATTTTTATCTAAATTAAACTCCTTATATTAAATTTAAAATAATATTTGACTCAAACCTTAACCGTAACCCTAACCTTAACCATGAGCATTACTCTAACCCTAACCTTAACCATAAACATAACTCTACACCTAACTCTAACCCTAATTCTAACTCTACCATAATTGGACTCTAATCCTATCCCTAACCCTAACTATAAGCATAACTCTAACCCTAGCCTTAACCATGAGCATAACTCTAACATTAGCCTTACTATAACCCTAACACTAACCCTAATCATAACCATAACCATAACTCTAACCCTAACCTTAACCATGACCATAACATTAACCCTAACCTTAACCATAAACATAACTCTAATCTAAACCATAACCATAACTCTAACAATAACCATAACCATAACTCTATCCCTAACCTTAACCATAGCTCAAACCCTAACCCTAACTCCAACCCTAACTCTAATGCTAACCCTAACCCTAATTCTATCCCTAAGGTTAACATTAACTATAATGGTAACTTTGTCCCTAACCATATATCTATGTATGACTATAACATTTTACATTACAATATCTCAAAAATAAAAAATATATTTTTAATCTATATTAAACTCCTTATATTAAATTTTTAAAAATATTTTGAAGCATAATTTTAAACTAACTTCATACAACTCTAATTAAAAATTAATTAACAATTTTATAGTAACCTTATCAAAATAAAAAATAAAAAGTAAATATTTTTCCTATTGCGCCGCGACTGCCACTAGCTATATATACCTCTATATATATTACGCCGAGAGTAATCGTTCTCGAGGCGCCTATTTTTATTTTCATTAATCCCAACTTCGATTAAAATAACTTTGGGATTAAATAAAAATAGGCGCCTCGAGAACGATTACTCTCGGCGTAATATATATAGAGGTATATATAGCTAGTTAAAAATTCAACAATATATAATGTTCTCACATTATCATGGAGAAATAATTTCCATAAAATTAATTTTTATATATTATTTCACACTTTTTACATCATCTAAATAGTTGTGTTGGGACTTATAATTTCCCTTTCATGAATTTAAAGGTTTGCACTATTTGAGTCATTTGTATAACATATATCCTAAATTTGAACATAGTTGTACTCCAAATACTCCAACACTACACCTAAATCTCATACTTCCCTTAACCATGTCCCTTATTTTAGTGTAACATTTAACCACTTATTAACCTTAACCATAACATTGAGTGTCATATAAATGAAATTGTAAACCTTGGATCCTAACTCTAACTCTTACTCTATTTATGACTGTACTAAGAATTTAGTAAATTATATACCTTAACCTAACCCTATATGTACTAGAAACTAGAAATTATATATATATATATATATATATATATATATATATATATATATATATATATATATATATATATATATATATATATATATATATATATATATATATATAGAGAGAGAGAGAGAGAGAGAGAGAGAGAGAGAGAGAGAGAGAGAGAGTAGGGGGTTTATCTAGAGAGAGAGATTAGGGGGTGTATCTAGAGAGATAGAGAGAGATAGATTAGGGGGTGTATCGAGAGAGAGAGAGAGAGAGAGAGAGAGAGAGAGATTAGGAGCTATATCTAGAGAACAGGGAGAGAGAGAGGGGGGGAGAGAGATTAGGAGGTCTATCTAGAGAGCAGGGTGAGAGAGTGAGAGTGAGAGAGAGATTAGGAGGTGTATCTGGAGAGCATAGAGGGAGAGAGAGATTAGGAGGTATATCTAGAGAGCAAGATGATAGAGATAAGAGGTTGTATCTAAAGATTACAGAGAGGGATTAGGGGGTGTATCTAGAGACTAGAGACAAAGAGAGATTAGAGGGTGTATTTAGATAGGGGGAGATATTACTAGGTGTAGTTAGAGAGTACGGAGAAAGAAAGGGAGGGAGGGACAGAGAGATAGAGAGAAGGAGAGAGAGGATGGGAGAGGTAGGGATTACATTATTAAAAAGATTAATAACTTGTATCACAATAGCACTAATCATGGGCACTATAATAGAACTGACCCACGCAAAAATTTAACCTCACAATTACCCTAACACTAAGATAAACTGTAATAATAGCACTAACATCAACTATAATATGATTAATAACCTACAAATAACCTTAACCGCAACAATAACACAAATCCTAACTCTCACTCTAACTCTAACTCTAACCCTAACCCTAACCCTAACCCTAACCCTGACTCTAACTCTAACTCTAATTCTACCCTTGACCCCAACCTTAACTCTTTATAACCCTAACTCTATACCTAATTCTAACCCTAACCCTAAGCCTTACTATAACCCTAATCCTAACTGTTATTCTAACTCTATTGCTAATTCTAACCCTAAACCTAACCCTAATTTTGACCCATATTCAAACTCTAACCCTAACTCTAACTCCAACTCTATCTCTAGCCCTAACCCTACCCCTAATTCTAACCCTAAAACTAACTCTAACTCTAACCCTTACTATAACTATAACTCTAACTCTAATTGTAACCCTAACCCTAACCCTAATGCTAACCCTAACCCCAACCCTAACCCTAACCCTAACCCTACCCCTAATCCTAACCCTAACACTATATATAATGCTAATTCTAACCCTAACACTATATGTAACTCTAACCCTAACACTAATTCTAATCCTAACCCAAACCCTAATTTTAACCCTAAATCTAACCCTAACTCCAACTCTATCTCCAATTTTAATTGTAACTCTAACTTGATCCCTAACTCTAACTCTAATTCTAACCCTAATCCTAACCCTAACCCTAGCCTCAATTCTAGCCCTAATTCTAACACTAACACTAATACTAACACTAACATTAATTATAACCCTAACCCTAATGCCAACCCTAACTCTAACTGTAACCCTTGTGCTAACCCCAACCCTAATTTTGACCCTAACTATATCTCTAACCCTTCTTCTAACTCTAATTCTAACTCTAACCCTAGCTCAAACCCTAACTCTAAATATAACCCTAACCCTAACCCTAATTCTAACCCTAACTTTATTTGTAACTTTAATTCTAGCCCTAACACTAATTCTTACCCTTACCCTAACCCTAACTCTAAGTCAATCTCTAACCCTAATTCTAACCCTAACCCTAATCCTAACTCTAACTCTAATCATAGCTCTAATTCTACCCCTAACCCTAACCTATATATCCCTAACTCTAATCCTAATTCTAACTCTAATCCCAATTCTAGCCCTAACCCTAACCTAATTTTAGCCCTAACTATAACTCTAATCCTAACTCTAACTCTAACAATAACTCTAATTCTCACCCTAACCCTAACCCTAACACTAACACTAATTCTAACCCTAACTCTAACTCTAACTATAACTCTAATGCTCATTCTAATCCTAACCCTAATTCTAACCCTAAATCTATCTCTATCTCTTACCCTAACTCTAACTTTATCTCTAATTCTAACCCTATTCCTAATTCTAACCCTAACTATACCTCTAACTCTAACTCTAATTGTACCCCTAACCCTAAAATTAACCCTAATCCTAACTCTAACTCTAAACCTACCCCTAATCCTAACCTTAACAATATATATAACTCTAACTCCAACTCTAACCCTAATTAAATCCTAATCCCAAGCCTAACTATAACCCTAACCCTAAATCTAACTAGGTAACTCTAACCCTAACCCTAACTCCAACTCTATCTCTAACTTTAACTCTAACTTGAATTGGGACTCTACTCTAATTCTAACCCTAAACCTAATCTTGTCTCTAATTCTAACCCTAAATCTAACTCTAACTCTAACTCTTATCCTAACACTAACACTATTACTACCTCTAATTTTAACTCTAGCTCTAATTGTAACACTAACCCTAATGCTAACCCTAATGCTAACCATAACCCTAACACTAACCCTAACCCTAACTCTAACCCTAATTCTAACCCTAACCTTATTTCTAACCCTAAATATAACCCTAACCCTAACTCTAACTCTAACTCTAACCCTAAATGTTTTTATAACCCTAACCCTAACTCTATTTGTAACCCTAATTCTAACCCTCACCCTAATTCTTACCCTTACCCTAACCCTAATTCTAACTCTAATCCTAACTATATCTATAACCCTAATTCTAACCCTAACCCTAATCCTAATTCTAACTCTAATTCTAAACCTAACCCTAACTCTAACCCTAACCCTAAGTATAGCCCTCACCCTGACTCTAACTCCAATTGTAACCTTAACCCTAACAATAACCCTAAATCTAATCCTAACTCTAATTCAAACCCTATCCCTCACCCTGATTTTAATCCTAACTCTAATGCTAACCCTAACCCTAACCTTTACACTATCCCTAACCCTAATTCTAACCTTAACCTTAACCGTAACTCTAACTCTAACCCTAACCCTAACACTAACACTAACCTTAACCATAAACATAACTCTACCCCTTACTCTAACCCTAAATCTAACTCTACCATAATTGGACTCTAACCATAACCCTAACTCTAACTTTAATCCTATCTCAAACCTTAACCATAACTCTAACCTTAACCTTGACTCAAACCCTAACCCTATCCCCACTATAACCCTAACCATAACCATATCGATAACTCTAACCCTAAACTTAACCATGAGTATTACTCTAACCCTAACCTTGACCATAAACATAACTCTACTCTTAACTCTAACCCTCATTCTAACTCTACCATAATTGGACTCTAACCCTAACTATAAGCATAACTCTAACCCTAACTATAAGCATAACTCTAACCCTAACCTTAACCATGAGCATAACTCTAACTGTAGATCTGACTCTACCATAATTAGACTCTAACCCTATCCCTAACTTTAATTTTAATCTTGACTCAAACCCTAACCCTAACTCTGACCTTAAACTTGATTCAAACCCTAATCCTAGCCTTACTATAATCCTAACCCTAATCATAACCATAATCATAACTCTAACCCTAACGTTAACCATGACCATAACTCTAACCCTAACCTTAACCATAAACATAACTCTAATATGAACCTTAACCATAACTCTAACAATAACCATAACCATAACTCTATCCCTAACCTTAACCCTAGCTCAAACCCTAACCCTAACTTCAAACCCAACCCTAATGCTAACCCTAACCCTAATTCTATCGCTAAGGTTAACATTAAATGTAATGGTAACTTTGTCCCTAACCATCTATCTACCTATGACTATAACATTTTACATTACAATATCCCAAAAATAAAATATTTTTATATATCTAAATTAAACTCCTTATATTAAATTTAAAAAAATATTTGACTCAAACCCTAACCCTAACCCTAACCCTATCCCCACTATAACCTTAATTATAACCATAATGATAACTCTAACCCTAACCTTAACCATGAGCATTACTCTAACCCTAACCTTAACCATAAACATAACTCTACCCCTAACTCTAACCCTAATTCTAACTCTACCATAATTGGACTCTAATCCTATGCCTAACCCTAACTATAAGCATAACTCTAACCTTAGCCTTAACCATGAGCATAACTCCTACTCTAGATCTGACTCTACCATAATTGGACACTAACCAGGCTAACCCTAACCTTAATTTTGATCCTAACTCAAACCCTAACCCTAACTCTAACCTTAACCTTGATTCAAACCTTAACCCTAACCCTAACCCTAGCCTTACTATAACCCTAACCCTAATCATAACCATAACCATTACTCTAACCCTAACCTTAACCATGACCATAACTCTAACCCTAACCTTAACCATAAACATAACTCTAATCCGAACCTTAACCATAACTTGAACGATCACCATAACCATAATTCTATCCTTGACCTTAACCATAGCTCAAACCCTAACCCTAACTCCAACCCTAACCCTAATGCTAACCATAACCCTAATTCTATCCCTAAGGTTAACATTAACTATAATGGTAACTTTTTCCCTTACCATATATCTATGTATGACTATAACATTTTACATTACAATATCTCAAAAAAAAAAAAAAAATTGTCTAAATTAAATTACTTATATTAAATTTAAAAAAATATTTGACTCAAACCCTAACCCTAACCCTAACCTTAACCCTATCCCCACTATAACCCTAACCATAACCATAATGATAACTCTAACCCTAACCTTAACCATTAGCATTACTCTAACCCTAACCTTAACCATAAACATAACTCCACCCCTAACTCTAACCCTAATTCTAACTCTACCATAATTGGACTCTAACCCTATCCCAAGCCTTAACTATAAGCATAACTCTAACCCTAGCCTTAACCATGAGCATAACTCTAACTTTGGATCTGACTCTACCATAATTGGACTCTAACCCTAACCCTAACCTTAATTTTGATCCTAACTCAAATCCTAACCCTAACTCTAACCTTAACCTTGACTCAAACCTTAACCCTAACCCTAGCCTTAGCCTTACTATAACCTTAACACTAACCCTAATCATAACCATAATGATAACTCTAACCCTAACCTTAACCATGACCATAACTCTAACCCTAACCTTAACCATAAACATAACTCTAATTTAAACTTTAACCATAACTCTAACAATAACCATAACCATAACTCTATCCCTAACCTTAACCATAGCTCAAACCCTAACCCTAACTCCAACCCTAACCCTAATTCTATCCCTAAGGTTAACATTAACTATAATGGTAACTTTGTCCCTAACCATATATCTATGTATGACTAACCTTTTACATTACAATATCCCAAAAATAAAATATATATTTTTAATCTATATTAAACTCCTTATATTAAATTTTAAAAAATATTTTGAAGCACAATTTTATAGTTACTTCATACAACTCTAATTAAAAATTAATTAACAATTTTATAGAAACCTTATCAAAATAAAAAATAAAAAGTAAATATTTTTCCTATTGCGTCGCGACTGCCACTAGCTTATATATACCTATATATATATTATGCTGAGAGTAATCGTTCTCGAGGTGCCTATTTTTATTTTCATTAATCCCGACTTCGATTAAAATAACTTTGGGATTAAAAAAAAAGGCACCTCGAGAACGATTACTCTCGGCGTAATATATATAGAGGTATATATGTATATCAAAATTTGTCGATTTTTTAGGTGAACTTCTGTAAGTGAGTGAAGATCTTAAACTAACATTTAGGTATTTACTGAGCTGTTCTTTGTAGAGTTGGAAGAGTGTCATTTTAAAATGTTCGCCCATTACTAGCCACTAATGCCCATAGCTGTTACAGTACTTTTGCACAAATGGACCGATCACAACCAAAAAACTAAAAAATGATCAGATATTAGTACATATGTGTGATTGGTTATTAGTACCTTTTTATGGCGGTAATTGGGAAAAAGGTAGAGGTTTGGTCATGGCTGCAATGCTTACATGGGACGGCAACTAGTTTTTCCCCTACTCTACATTATATTGCTATCAAGATCTAATTGTTTGATTTTGAGTCAAACTCATTGACCCATGTTTCATGAATAGTGATTCAACATGAATCCATTTCTCATGAGAATAAATCAAACACTTAGCACTCATTGGATCTAGGTAATGCTCATAGGGGTGAAGCACTGGGACTTCCTGGAGGTCACCCATCCAGTACTACTCCACCCTGAGCGTGCTTAACTACCAGTTTCCTCCACAGTTAATCCTAAAGCTTGCAACCCCATCTGTAAAACCTTCACCAAGTGTTGTGCCTTATGAACCATTGATTAGAAAGCCCCTTAAGTTCATCAATTGATAAGTAGGAGATAATTTCGACAGCAAGTCAAATTGTGATATTGGTATCAGGATTTAACTGTGTGATTTTGAGTAAATGAAACATGGGTCAATGAATTTGACTCAAAATCCAATATCACAATTTGACTTGCTTTGGAAATTATCTCATACTATCACATTTTATTTTAGTCAAAATCTCGAATCAATTTTTATTATTATCCATCTTAATTTCATTTTTTATTAAATTCAAAACATTTTATTATTATCCATCTCAATTTCATTTTTTATTAAATTCAAAATCATTACAGACTCTCGAAATTTCATAATTTGAATTTTATTTGCCACAGTCTATGAATTTATCTTATTTGAAATAATCTTTTCGATCACACTGTTAATGTTTTATGGAGAGGAGTTTCTGGAAAAGAAAATTGGATATACTTTTTGAATAAATTGTATTCTCATGCCTATCACTGTTTATGTTTTTGATTGGACGGTTCATTTCTATGGTCAATGATGATCGACAACTTAGCTTAATAGTCCTTTAAAATATGGGTAATTTAATCTAAAAGATTGTCAATTAAAAATAGAACATATTCAGAATTGTTTTTCAATTTTGTTGTCGTGAATAATATCAAATCACATATACTTATTAATGACTAGTAGTAAATTGGGGTTAAGGTTCACTCAGTTTTAATAATTGAATATATTTTTAAAATTAGTCATTTTTTTATCTTTTTCCATTCATTTATCAGTGTCTCATTGGTAAAAAACCACTATTAGAAATTTGTAAAATACTAATAGAGATGCAGAAAAAAAACATATTGTTAACCACTATTAGTAATTTAATGAATAATTATTATTCACACAAATAAACAACCAAAATAATCAAAAAATAATAATCACAAATCAAATTCGGAAAAATTAAATCCAAAAACCAAATAATAAAAATCACAAAATTAACTATAAACATCTTAAACAAAAATTACGCTACAAATCTTAAAAACAAATTAAATCAATTAAATCACTGTTCTTTAAATTACTGTCCAAACAGGAAAACCTGATCTGAGTAAAACTGATGTCTTGTTAGTATGAATAGAAAGAGGCTTCGTTTCACATTGCAGAGCTGCCAGCTGGTCGCCAAAACCAAGGAAGTTTCCATTGAAGTGTGTGTCAGTTGAGAGCAGCTTTTATTTTATTTTATTTTATCAGTGTATTGAAGTGTGTGTAATGTTGAATGAATGTGATATCATTATTAGTTTATTAGTGGGTTTTGATTAGCACTCCCATACGTAATTCTATAATCCGTGACTGGGATTTCCATAGTGCTTCTAGATTTGTTTGTACAATTTTTATAATTAAACTTTAAGAGAAATACAAAAGTTTATTATGTTTGTTTTAGATTTTCCATCGAATCTTCCATTGATTAATAATGGAGTTAAAGACTAATCTTCTGGTCAAGTACGTTGTGGGCAATGTTCAAACGTCTCGCAGGAGAAAAAACAGTCAATTTGTACCGATGGTAGCATTTGAAACGTTCAATTTGTACTGCATTATTTGTAGGCGCCCACCAATAAAATTCGTATACAACGTGGCAACCATCTTACTCTTCAGCTGCATCTTAATTCCTGCATTCTTTCTTTCTTCAAACGTAAATCTTATCAAAAGGCGTAGTTGGTTTTTTTTCAAACTTTCTTTGATAAGATTTAAGATTTATGTTGTTGTTTATGTTTTACTCAATATTTTCTTTTAATAGGTAAATATTTTATTTATTTATTATTCAAATGTATGTTTATTTTTAATATTATAATTAAATATATATATTTTTATAGGTAATGGATAGAAGTGTAGATTATTTATTATTCATTATTATTATTAAGATTAGTATTGAATCTAATTGACTTCTAAAGTATTTTTAAATATCTATATTTAATATGTATAAATTAATCAAAGAATTTGATATTAAAAAAACCTCTCTTTAATACATTATATATTTATTTAAGTTAACTTTATTTTAATTAGATAAACTTATTCAAATAAATAGATTTACTTATATAAAATCTTAAATGTCATACAAATGAATTAATTGATCTAATATTCTAGATTATATAAATATTAAAATTAATTTATAACTAATTTAAATAATTTAAAATAAAAAATTAACAAGCTAAAGTTTAAATATATAAATAGACAATCATATTTGTTTAACATTAAAACTCCCAAATCTTAAAAGGGTAAAAAGGGCAAAAATCAAATTAGGAAAAACAAAATCGTTGCACAGTCGGATTCTCATAATTTCTGACATGTTCAGCAACTAGAGATAAAGGACGTTCGTATAGATCTGTGGCTCTAAGGGTGCAAATATTCTGTGGTTTAGCAGTGCCATCAGGGACTTGCGATTCTTGCCTAATGTATAATTAAATATTATGGTTCACCAATTATATCTTTTTATATTCAATTTATTATATAAGTTGCATCAATTATACAATCATTTATGACAATAGAAGAATTACAAATTTAAAGTAGTTTTGGTTTTTCAATGATATTAATATGTAAATAGTTTTAAAAAAACATTATTGTAAGAAATTATTTTATTAAAAAATTTGAAAAGAAAATACTATATTTTATACTATTTATGAAATATAGATCAATTTGACTATTGCTCTATTATTTAATCTTCATAATATATCATATAATTTGAACACTACAAAAAATTACAATTATAGATTAGGGATTAAAGTAGTATATGATAATATTTTTTTGTGAGAAAAAGTTATAGTGGAACTATTATAAAATAGATTATGTGAAGCTTTGGTACAATTGATAGATTAGTGGTATTTAGAATTAGTTGATTTTTTATTTGTCTTTACTACTTCTATAATGCACAATAAGAATATAGAAACCAATAAATATTTTTTTATATAAGTACAAATAAGAGAAAATGTCATTAATATACAATAATTATTTAGTAAGAATGTTTCTTTTCTTTATAAGATAACTAAAAGTGATTTCAATATATTAATTAGAAAACTGAATTTTTCTCCATTCATCTTTATTTCTAGTTTCAAATTTTCACCAATTCAAAATTTTATTATCTTTTTTTCATACAATATTAAATTTTATATAATTATACTTATATTTTCATTTAATTTTATATCTTTTTAAAACATATTTTTCAGAGATTTTTTAAAATCAGTTTCATACAAAATTGAACTCTAAAATCTGTCTATCCACAAAATCGTCCACAAACACAAATCTTACCAATTTAAAAAATTTCCTCAACTTACATAAACAAACTTCTCATCCAAAAAATTACTTAAAATTACAGCAAATTCTAAAGTATGATTAAATAAAGTTAGTAAAATTAATTCAAAATTAAATTATCTTGAATGCAAAAACATTAAGCATCCACCTAGGGAGCCTTCTTGTTATTGACTCTTTGGATTCGACTGCTTCTCGAACAGATTTGATGTTCCAACTTTTTACTTACCCCCACCCTAAAAGTATGAGTAAAACATAATAGAATATTCCTCGTTTCTAGTAAAAAAGGCATTCTGTATTTATTATTTAACCATCTAGATACCCCAGTTTCGGAAAACGTGAGAAAACTTTTACACCCATTTATATCAATCTAGACTGACAAAGCCTTTAAGAACCACATCTAAGTCTCCGTCTACCACTTTCATCGCGACATCAAAACTATAAATTTTCAAAATTAAATTTGATAAATATAAAATAAATTACCAACTGTCCAAACAGGCAAAATATCTCATCGCGATCGACGGTCTAGAATCACTAACCGGGACCATTCAGATTTCAGAACTCTGTCCTCAAAACTTACTTGGAATCGCACGGAAGATGCAAAATGACCGCACGTGTCCAGACTATCTTTAGTATCTACTGCATACCTGCTCTTAGCCTAAATTTGACGGTCGACCTGGCCTGCAAAGTCGATTTACCAGGAAAAAATACAAACTTCCCATTTTATGGGAAGCCATTAGTCTTAGACTGCAAATAAATTTTAAAATAGGTATTTAACTATATGTTAAATGAAAATGGATTTTAGTGCTATTAATATGTTAGTATTGTTTTATGGGTCAGCACCTTATTGTTACTTTTAATGATCAAAAACTATTGTTTTATGGGTCAGCGTCCTATTGTTACTTTTAATGATAAAAACTATATGTCAAATGAGTGACAAAGATCAATTTTTTTTGAAGTAGATATTGATGATTTTATGGAAATTAATATTTTAAAATAAATTGATAGTATTAATTTCTATAATAATAAATTATCTATTAAATTTATAGTTCATAATAAGAGACTTGATAGTTTATATTTTAAATTCAATTATTTAAAATAAAATATCTATTATGAAGACAATAGAAAATTAAAATACCCTCTATTTCCACTCCAACTCACTACGATCTTCACAATAAATTATCCTTTTTCTTAAGTCTATACTATCTAAATTATTGATGCTACACAAATCTTATACAATCTAATCCATCAAATCAAGAAACTAGAACACTATTCCTATGAATTGTGGAGATCTAATAGCTAAAAAGCCTTCTACAACTAAATAAAAAAAATTAATGTTGTACCTACAAAAATATATCAATTTAACAATAAAATCTTTCATTCAAAAATGAGCTTTAAATAAAATATATTTAAAATAATTGATTGTAAGAGAAATTGTTGGTTTCCTCTTAATATTTTATTACCCCCAAATAATTGATGGTAAAAATTAATTCTATTAAATAAAAATTTCTTATGCATGTAAATTATAAATAATATTAATAAAAAACAATCCTTATAAAAATAAAAGAAATAACATACAATGTGCTACATTTTACATTAATAGATATCAACTTCATTACAAGAATTAAATTGATAGATTTAAACATGTATATTTATTATTTTCAATAATTTGATTGTATATTTGTTTTTAGTTGTTTCAATCTCTAACTACTTAAAAATGGGTCATCATGTGGGGAATGGTCAAAAATCATCATTTCAAAGTGTATATAATAGATGATTCTCATTACACCAATAATCATTCACTCAAAAATTATGGACAAATGATCATTAATAGTGTACACATGTTCCAATAGCAATACACAAATAATCCAATTTATAAATAAAAAATTGAAACATTAAAAAAATGATCAACTAATACATAAATAAACTACTATTAATATATGTAAAAACTATTAAACTAAGCAATACCTAAATGAATATTTTTGAAACATGGAAATCTATTTAAATAGTAGATTATTAAAATAAATATAAAAATTATAATTAAAAATTCAAACATAAACCACCACTATTGATGCCTTTCCCTTATTCATCCTTCCCTAACACAAATTTAATGAACTGGATTTTCGTATTTGCTAATTTCAATTTCATTTTCAAATGAAACAAAAGTCTAATCAGACTTTGGTCCTCACAGGGCCTCTAGTCTTTTGCCGTATTTGTATAAAACTTTATGAGAAAAGCTTCCAATGAAATAAAAAGGACACATCTATCCTTCATACAAACTATACAATTAACCAATTTTCAAAAAATCAAAAACATCATGAATTTTTATGAAAATTTAAGTGTTTGTAGTCAAAAAAAATTTTTAAAAATAGAAAAAATTCGCAATGAAAAAATTGAAAAAAGTCACTACATTTTCATGATTCTAGAAAAAAAAAAAGTTACTTTATTTTGTAAAAATACAGAGATTAGTCTGTACCAAATAAAAAAGGCGAACAAGAATTCTAAAAGTGAGTCAGTACCTAACCCTAAAGTTGATCACCTAAAACACTCACTCTTTTTCCCATGTTTCCATTTCCATCGAGTTCAACCGCTCTTTGGAAAAAAATTTAAAATTAAAAATTAAAAAAAAACAAAACGCGTTTTGAGAATATCTAAAACTGAATCATTTAGGAGTTGGTTCACCATAATTAATAAATTCACGGGATAAGATGTTGTGCCCATTTCCGAAACGACAATGAGGTAGGTCGTGCCACAGATTTGGTCCCCCCAATTGACCATCCACCATTTTCAGAGCTCACCTTTGGACAAAATCTTCCAGAATACTAAAACAGAGACTTTTAAACATTAAACTGTGAATCAAATACATAAAATATACAAGAAGAGATTTGCAGACCTTGAAAATACAAACTATTCAACGAAATCCTGAGTATACAGACATTTCCCTACACTCTACACTGCACAGCCATGAACAGCCACTGTAATTCATAAAACAAAAGTATACACTCTGTATTTCATAAACAGACATGACATTTCTCCAGTATACTAGAAAAACACATTACATCAGACATCGCATCGAGCCCGGGCGAATCCAATCCGGTTGTTCTGAAGATCGTACTCAATCCACAAATTCTGCTGGTGATGATTCCCGATGATATTCGCCTCCACGAACACCAAATCCGAATTCCCAAAAGTGAAGCAGTAAATCGCCCGGCCTTTGCGAATGGCGGCGCCATTGCCGTTTCCTTCAGGAACCCTAAACAGCAAATGATGTGCATCGAGGGTGACCTGAGCCGAATTGAAGAGCAGAGTGACGGGCGTAACGGGGGGAAATTGTGCGGGATTTGCAGGAAGATCATAGCAGAGATCGAGAGCTCCATAGAATGCAACATTGCCGGGCATTGGCTTCAAATGTGCTCTGTTCTGCTGCACAAATTCTTCCCTGAGAGGAGCATAAGCTTCTCCGAGAAGAAGAGTAAACTGGGTGCCCGAATCGATCATCGTCTGCCCGGCGCCGGTGTGATCGGGCAAGAACACCGATTTGGGAATCGGCAGGAGCTTGTTTCCGACCTTGATGCCTTCCATTCTGACGCTGTATGCTGCCCTGTTGAAGTAGGGCAGGGGCAGAGAGATGCTGAGCAGGGGCGTGTAATGGAGGTATTTGGCAAAGGGGGAATCCCCAAATAGAAGAAGTCCGGCCGAACCAGGAGATTTCACGCGGTCTGTGATGCAATACGAGAATTTCCGGGCCATTCCGAGCTGAGAAATGAGAGAAAGGTCGCCGCGATTGAGCCCCATGAGACCAGGGGTGTCTGGCAGAGGAGGAGACGAAGAACATCCGAAGACGAAAGATGGGATTTTGAATGCGGGGAAAGTAATGGAGTCTCTGGCCAGATTTCCCTCAATGTCGGTCCCGTCGGCGTAAGAGTAAGTAAAATGGCAGAGCCGCTTTGAATCGCAGGATGTGGGTATGGGGAAATCCTTGGTTTTTTCTCGGCAAACAGGGGACTTGCAGGGGATTGAGGCGTGGGAAGAAGAAATGGAGGGATTGAAGGAGGAATGAGAAGAACCCATCTGGCAGTTGAGCCATGAAAGCTCGCTTCCTGTGTCGAGAACCATTTTTTGCTTCTGCGGAGGATTTCCCACTGTGACTTCCGTCATGAGAGTGACATCGTTGTAGCTGAAATAAGCTCTGCCTTGAGAAGATGGAGATTTCGTTGGCTTGGCCAGAGCATTTACAAGCAGTGAAGATGCATTGGATGTCGACACGGACAAGAGAGGCAACGCTAAGGAAGATTTGTTATGAACGGCTGATGTGTTCTTGAGGATTCTACTGACATTCAAAAGCATTGTGCTCTCATGATTCCTTGCAGATACAATGGCGGGAAAGATCATGAACAGACACGAGACTACGAACAGGGTAGAGCCAGAGGAGATCAAAGCTGCAGCCATGGAGTTAAAAGAAGCCCAAACCAAAGACCTGATTTTTAATGGCATATTTCCTCTTGTTGGGGGGTGTACAATGGATTTATAGATGAAGGGTGGGGTCGTTCACTTTTTTGAAATGAGAAAACGCGTACGAGAGGCGGCATGGGAGGGTAACAGGAACAGTCGCTGCCACCTGCATCGCACTTCTAATGGCGGACAAGAAGAGCTTCACGAGTCCTACTTTTATTTATCGACTCCCGAGTCTCATTGAGAAAAGGGGGGATTTAAACAGTCGGCTTTGGCACACATATAATGGCAAGTAATAAACGCTAGTGGCGCACATGTAGCATCAAACTTTGGGTGCTTCGAGGGATCCTTGCTGTGTTCATGGTTTTTCACCTAGGAACTGCAAAACTTTATGCTCTCTCCTTCGGTTACCTTAATGCTGCTTCCAAATATACTTCAACTATCCACGTCCTATGAGCTGGCTACATTTTCTTTTCGGTAGCTTCCCCATTGATCAACCCCTTTAACATTAAATGAGGTGGCCACCATACATGAATGTTGAAAAGGGGCTTTCTTTTCTTTTCTTTTGTTATAGGTTTGGAAGTCTAAAAGTTGAAAGGTTCACAAAGAGCGAAGTTGAAAGGTTCATAAGGTAGGAGCTTATTAGGGATCAAGTCTTGTTGAGTGCAAGGCTCTCGACATATAAGAGGGATGAGGTCGGGATCATGCCTTGATCAAAGTTGATAGAATGGATACCCCTCAGTGCATGGTTTTAGGAGCTCTATGTGGGCCCCTTAGGCTTATGGTCTTGTGGACGTCATTAAAAATCTTTCATTCATTCATTAACCAAAGATTCTATGCAAAAATTGTTGAATCTCCTTTAAAAAAAGTTTAGGAGAAAGTATTCTCGTATGGCTATATTATAGTTGAATACAAGTAGGGAAAAGCTCTAGTAGTTGTTTAGGTTAATTTCGTACACCTATAACATTTAAATCATAAGATGACTTTTGTCAAAATTTTCAATAGAAAATCTTTTTTCTTATAGATTCTTTTCCTAGAGACAAAATGTTTAAAGAAAGTATTGTGTTTTGGGTCTATTATCACCAAAGACTACCATTGCATAGGTTTTTTTTCAACATGTCTTGTGTTTGAATAGATTGTCGTCGTACACAACCATTAAATGGGCTTTTTCTTGTAAGATGTCTAGTCTTTTAGGTACATTGTCACCATAAACAACCATTGTATACATTGTTTCTTATGTGTTGCCAAATATTTTTTTTAGAAAAGGCTTCTCATGTTTGAATCGATTACCACCATACACAACCATTGCATGGGTTTTTTCCTTTTAAGTTTTTAAGTAAAATTCTCAAAGATGATGCTTGTATTTTAGGTCAATTGTCACCAAAGACAATCATTCCATAGAAAAAAAATTTCTTATGAGTTTTTCAGTTCTCATCTTTTGTAAAGATGTCTTGTGTCTTGAGTCAATTTCCAGCATACACAACCATTGCATAGCCTTTTTGATTGAGGATTTTCAAGGCTGAATCATTTGGAAAATGTGTCTCTTATTTTAAGTTGATTGCATAGGTTCTTTCTTGTGATTTTTTAAGTGAAAAGTTTGGAAAAGGTGTCTCATGTTTGTCTTAATTTCCACAAAGGATAACTATTACATTTTTTTTTTTTTTTTTTCAGTGGGTTGTTTTTTTGGAGAAGATGTCTATGTCATCAAACACAACCATTGCATAGATTTTTTTTTTGTGAGTGTTTTAAGTGTAAATTTTAGGAAAATGTCTCATTTTTAAAAATTTAGTTGTTAATTTACTTAACCATTGCAAAGGACTTTTTCTTGTGGAATTTTAAGTTTAAATGTTTTCAAAAAAATGTCTAATGCTTTGAGTCAATTCCACCGTACACAACCATTGCACAAGTAGGTTGCTTGTCAAGTTTTAAGTCTAATTTTATTTGAAAAAGATGTAATGTCCTCACTTTAGCAATTAAATTAATTTCTTATAAAGTCATTAAATAAATTAAAAGGTGACTTTATATTTAATTATTTTAATTAATAATTGTATTACAAGGGAGAAGCTTCTAGAGTGCGTATTAATTATTGGAAGGGGGGAAGCGTCTAGTAATTTAATTTTCTAGAAGCACAATTAATTTTAGTATTGCAAGGGAGGAGTTTCTAGAGAGTGCATTAATTATTGGAAAGGGGAAGCTTCTAACACTTGCAATTGATTAATGTTTTAGTTCCTTCTAGAAGGGTGAAGGAAAATGATAAATAGGGGTGAGAGTCTCATTATTGAGCATTGAATTTTTGTGAATGAAATTTTGTGAGGCCTCACCCCGACCCTTCGCAGCCTTAGTTATTACTTTATCATTTTGATACTCACGACTCGAGATGTCGAGACATTATCTGATACTTAGAACATATTATATTATTTCATGTTATGTGATGTTACTTTCAGATATATTTATGTTTGTCATTTAATGTTTTATGTATATGTATGTTGATGAAATCGGTAAATGTACGATTGATATTTTGATTTAAGAGATTTTTTTTAATGGTTAAGAATTAAGTAGGATGAAAGAAACCCTGATTGATGTATGTTTCAATTTATGTGAATTTCTGATACGTATATATGTACATGTGATTTTCGGGACTACTGATGTGTGCAATGAGTGTGCAGATATTTTAGTTGAGGAAATCGACAGAAGAACAAAACTGATCTCTATGTGCTAATTTTGGAAACCTTGTTGTTCGTAATTCACGTACTGTATTGTGAGATGTATGTATGTATCTCTTGTGATCAGTAAATGTTAATGTTCGTAACTATGTTCTGTTAATGTCGCTTGACACTCGTGAATTGTTTGTGCTCCTCACCATGCTAGTTAGGGTTAGTTATGTAACCCATGGACCTAAGTCGATTTAAGTTAGTGTCAGTTTGCTAATTGGTTCTTAATCGAGGTTAGTCATCCCTAATCCAGATTAGTGCTTAATCTGCTTTTTAAGAGTTGTTAGTGGGTCCTAATTTTTTTCCTAGCCTTTGTTTGGCTCTAAACCTATTCCTAAGGCTTCAAAACATGATATAATTATACCCAAAGGGTATGGGTATGGGTTAGGGGTCTTTTCCAACCCCTAAGCCCCTTTTATTGACTTTTGAGGTCACTCAAAAAGTCTCTTTTTGCCTTTGTGCGAAAATTGACCATGGTTATCTTGAGTTAGCTCACCTCATCTCCACTTAGGGTTTAACCATAGTGTAGGTTGAGTTAGGAGTTTCTAGAATTGCTAGTGGGTGGAAGTAGTTACTGCTCCTTTTGGGTGGTTGAGTTGGAGGCTTATTTAGAGGCCTTCATTGGACTAGTTGAGGTTGTTACCCAATCTCAACATTTAGAGAGGAGTTCTTGAAGATTGAAGCAAGGAGAAGGAAACTCTACTCAAACTTGTTCATTGCCATTACCTCTTTGTGAAGGTTGGAATTCTCATGTCCCTTGTTCAGTTTCCATGTTTGTTTCATGTTTATGCTACCTTGTTGTTGTTTCAATGTTTGTATGTTTGTGGGTATGTTGGGAAGCTTTGAAAACCATGTTATTTTTTGGATGATTTCCTTTCATGTTTGTGTTTGAAATTTTGAGATTTTTCTTGCATGGGTGTTTTGGTATTACTCACCCTTGGAGAGGGCAGAAGTGACCAATTTTGAGAAAGGTCTGTTTAGTCGGACTCCAACTAGTGTAGAGTCTCTTCTCAAGATGAGAAGAGGGAGAAAGGGTAGGGTGTTATGGGTCCCTACCTATCAGCACAAACCTTGTATGATTATGGTATGTTGAAATGGAAGAACAAAAGTTCTTGGTATATAGCCCCGATTGGGCATCTGTTTGGTGTTGTGCTTGACTTCTCCTGGTTGGAAGAATCCACCTTTCCCTAGTTTTGATTCATTGTGAATCATGTTGTGATAACCTTGTATGTATATGCATGTTTGAATTGTTCTTGGTCATGCTTTTGGTCACTTGATCAGATTCTGTTGCCTCCATGGTTCTAGAGATGTGTTGCAGAAAACATTATAAATCCCTTGATGAGGGTCATGAAGAAAACTCAATTAAATTTTTGTAATTGAGATTGTTATCCTATGTAACTTGTAATTTCAATTTTGTTGTAGTGGCCATGATGCTGGGTTTTCTTCCTGGTTCTTTCTCGGCTGAGCCCTTGAATCAAGTTGATAATAAAATAAGTGATTGAGTATTTTTGCTTCTCTTGAAGTTTTCATATTTTATTTCGTCATATGAATGTATATCAAAGAAAAGATGAAATGAGGATATTCAATTATGTAAGTTTTCAATTTGAAAATGTATGGTATCTCCTTTGAGTTTGATATGATTGATTGTGCTGGAAGTAAATTTGCAAGAACTTTGTGTGTTAGATACTCCCTTCAAATGAATAGAACATCATCATCCTGATCTCCTTATTTTCTCAATTGCCTTAAGATTAGTTTAGTCACTATGTCATTTAATTTGTGCTCCATCAGTTATAATAGATAGTTAAATGAATATGTAGACGATTGTTCCTTGTAATGTGGGTATCATTGAAATGCATAGCATTTGAGGTTCATGAAAATTATTAACCAAGAAATCATAAGAGGTTTAAGTAAATTTTGATGATCTTGCAATAGTTGTTTTGTTGAGTATGTTGTAAATAAGATGATTAGTTAATATCATTAATCAATATAACACCAACCCTTTAAGACTCCATAGTAAGACTCAAACCAATCAAGAAAGTTTCAAAATGCATGTAAAAAGGCCTGTAGTAGCACATTATCATTCTGGAAATTGTATGGCAAACACCAAATTTAGTTGATGCTATTACAGACTAATAAAATAATAGACCCTCAATGAAATAAAAACCAATACTTTATAAAAATCTTAATATCCAAGCTACTAATGTCTTTTCTTACCATATTAACTTTATGCATTTATTCCTTGCATCCACTTGACGCCAGCTCTTAGGAAGGATATGTTTAGCCTTTTGCATGGTAAAAAAATGTCAGTCTAGGGTGACATCACCTGTACATCACCTCTTGACTTTGTGCAAGGGTCGATTCTCTCCCTTGGAGAGTGCGCTGAATTTTATTGTTTAGTGATTGAATGCATTTTTATGTGTGACCTTTTGTCTTGGGCACCACCCTTGGGTCGACCTGTCCTTTCATAGCTTTTGCTTGCAGGTTGCGAGCTAATGTGACGTGGGTAGTTGTGTGTGGGTCTTGTTTCAATTTAGTGCTATTTGCCCTCTTTCCTTTTGGTTGCCCATATCCTTTACAGAGGTCAGCGCTTGGAAAGTGCATGGGCTTTGATGGGTCGATGTGACATGTTGGGGGGAGTAGGGTAGGATGTGAGGAGTGTTAGTGTAGGTGCTATAGGGGTTAGGTTATTTAGTGAGTAGGTTAGTTTGTTGTTAGGTTTAGTATATGTTAGTTTAATTTAGTTTCTTTTGATTTTGTTTTTATTAATAAGTATTAGTTGTTAGTTTTATTGTGTTTAGTTAGGATATGTTTGTTAGTATTAGTATTAAGTTTAGATTTAGTTAGTTTTAGTATTAATTATTTAGTTGTTTAATTATGTTAGTTTAAGTTTTAATATATATTTAATTTAGTAATATTCATTTTAGTGTTAGTCATTAAAGTTCGTTGTTATTTTAATCTAGTTTTGTTTAACTTTGTGAAGGTAAATTTAGTTATTTTATATTAAATTAAGTTAGTTTAGTATCAAATTTATATTAAATGTAATATAGTTTAGTTTTTAATTAGTTAGTATTTTTAAATAGATATATATTTTAATATAGTTTAGTAGCAATTATAGTTTTAATTTGGCGTTAATTGAATGGTGATTTTATTAGAATTAAAAGGATAAGTTTAATTTTGTTATAAATTATGTATCGTGCTAAATTATAGGTTCTATCGTCATTTAACTCGTGGAACTATAGTTCTCTTCTAATATGTTTTTTAAAAAACTAGTTTTAATGTATTATTGATTTATATTTAGTTAGTACGTATTAGATTTAGTTAGTTGTTAGTAAATGAAATTTAAATTTAGTAAGATTAGATAGTTGAAATGTTTAAAGTTAATAAATTTTAGATAAATATATTCAGTTTTAATTTTAGTTAATCATTTTTCTTAAAAGTAAGTTTACAATATCGGTTAGATTGTTAATCAATATTTGTCAAAGGGATTTATAGTAGTTTTTTTATTTAGATACCTTTCAATTAATCTAAATCTCGAATACATTTACATTATCATTTAAATAATTGTTTCATATTATTGTAAGCTAATAAAATAACGTATCTTATGACTGATATCAATCTTAACGATGTATTCCTCCACTAGAGTTTTAAACTTAAGATGAATTGAAGTGAACCTTTGCTTCTCTTGCAAGAATCAGATTAAAACTTTGAGCACTCTAATTATTATAATTAAAAAAAAAATTGTGTGTTTTTGCCTCGTAGTTTGGGCATGACACATTTGATAAGAACTTGGATGTATGTCTCACATATCTTTTATTGGCATTAGAGGACGTTCATCCTCTCTTGTAACATTCTAGACGTCATTCCCTTGGGGTTTGGCCTTTGGAATACATTGCTAGGTACTTGATTTTATCATTTGAGAACTAATAATATTTATGCAGTGGTTCAATCTTCTATTTGCTTGTTGCTCATGTTATGTGGATTGAAATCTATGCAAAGACATTAGTTGGTTCAGTTATTGGGCATTTCGAGGGTGCCCATTACAGTGGTATCAAACTTGTTTTTAGTGTATCCATTATAGTGGTATCAGAGTTGTCCATTACTATGGTATTAGAGCATTTCTTTGGCATTACTAGGGTGCCCAATACTGTGGTATCAAACAATTTCTTGAGCCTTACCAGGGTGCCCATTACAGTGGTATCAGAGCTTTCTTGCAAAGTTTTTCATGAAGTTATAACCAGTGGATGCCCATTATAGTGGTATCAAAGCTATAAGTCTTGCTATCCTATGAAGATCGTATAGGGAGTTTGGGACAGTGAGATAGAGGGAAATGTTCTTGACAAAATGTATATCAGTCCAGATCAGAAAAATGTAATGTTTAGGTTACTAGGTACATTAGAGGAGGGGCAACGTATGCAACAGGAGCAAAATAGGCAAATGGATATGATGCAATAGGAGAATAAGCGAATGGATATGATGCAACAAGAGCAGAATAGGTGAATGAATATGATCTTGGAGCTTATGGCTAGATAGATGGGCATCAATATTGACAATTTGTATGTTGCTCTAGTGTAGGAGGTCATTGATTCCACAAGTGGGATCAAGACACATATAGAGCCACCTAGCTATTTTGTTGGTGAGAGTCAGGTTACCACATATGAAGCTTTGTCAGGATATGGCGATGCAACAATAGTGGAATTAGGAGAATGCAAGGATACTATAATATCAACAGCCACTTTTGTGTCAGTTGAACCATCCAATGAGGAGTTTAGCAGTATGCATGTGGTTGTAGATGTGTGCTCTAATGATAGTACACTTGTTATTGCTAATGAGATGAGTGATATAGTGACAGAGTCATATTATACTATTGATCAACAAAGTGTTGATGTTCACATCTAGGATAGTACTATGTTCAACATGGATGCAACGTTGTCTTATGACAATCTGATGTTTGAAGTTAATGTTGATCATTCACCTGAGTGGAGTTGGGCTCATTTTTCCCCATCTACAAAGGTTCAATTTTGTGTTGCAATAGTTGGGAAGAAGAGATTTCTTAGATCTTCTACAGAGTTGCCTTCTGGTCACATTCTGACTCCTACATCATCAGCACAAGTTTTGGGTACTAGGCTATAGGGCATGTGGTTGGTCTTGATGATGCTAGTTTGCAATTGGTTTAGTGTCCACAGGGATATCACATACTACTTCATTTGGGATCCAGGTGGAGCTTGGAGTTCAATGTGTTGTTGAATTGCTTGAGGACAAGCAATTTCAAGGAGGGCGGACTGTAATGTCCCCACTTTAGCAGTTAAATTAATTTCTTCTAAAGTCATTAAATAAATTAAAATCAAAAATTAAAAGGTGACTTTATATTTAATTAATTTAATCAATGATTATACTACAAGGGAGAAGCTTCTAAAGTGTGTATTAATCATTGGAAGGGGGAAGCGTCTAGTAATTTAATTTTCTAGAAGCACAATTAATTTTTGTATTGCAAGGGAGGAGTTTCTAGAGAGTGCATTAATTATTGGAAGGGGGAAGCTTCTAGCACTTGCAATTAATTAATGTTTTAGTTGCTTCTAGAAGGGTGAAGCAAAAGGATAAATAGGGGTGAGAGTCTCATTGTTGAGCATCATATTCTTGTGAATGACATTTGATAAGAGCTTGGATGTGTGAATCACATAGCTTTCTTGGCAATAGGGGATGTTCATCCTCTCTTGTAACATTCTAGACGTCATTCCCTTGGGGTTTGGCCTTTGGAATACATTGCTTGTACTTGATTTCATCATTTTGAGAATTAATATAATTTCAACATTGATTCCATCTTTAGTTTGCATTAAAAATCTATTTCAGCAATTGGTTCAATTTTTGGGCATTTTCGGGGTGCCCATTACAAAAGACATCTTTTGTTTTGAGTCAATACCACCATACAAAACATTTGCATAAGCTTTTTTTCTTTCGAGTTTTTAAGTCATTTCATTTTGGAAAAGATGTCTCGTATGTTGGGTTGATTGTCACCATAGACAACCGTTGCATATCTATTTTCTTGTAATTTTTTTGTTTTTATTTTTAGAAAAATATTCTCATGTTTTGGATAGATTTACCATACACAACCGTTACATAGGTTTTTCTCTTGTAGGTTTCCAAGTGTTATTACAATAAGTAGTTAATGCATTTAAATTCTCTATGTCCACAAGCAATTAAGCAACTAAATTTTTGTTCATACAACAATGGAATATTTTTTTGCTAACCCATTTAAATTCTTTATGGACAAATCTATTACACCTCTTAACAATCCATGTGCTAGCAATTATTACATGCAAACCTTTTAATATCACCTTACATATGAATATAAATGTTGTCTCACCTCTTATAATGCATTGATATGCCTTTCATATCCCTTTACAATGTTTAACAATGCATTTAATGCAAAAAGAAGTTTACATTTTTTGTTACTCTATTTTAATGCAACAGGCTTTATATTTGTGTTATTTTCTCTTTATTTATTTTTAAAATAATGTAATATTACTCTATAGTGAGGTAATCACAATTCTTTTATGATTGTGAAGTTCATTTTCAAGTATATTATATTTGAGTATAGGCTTCTCTTATTTTTAAGATTCTTAAATATAATTATTTTTAATAAGTCATTTCTTGAAAGATCTTGTTTTACAAAATATATTGCTAATAATGGAAGATTATTGTACCATTATATATTATAATATAAGATATTATTCTAGTATTCTATATCATCAATTGATTTACTTATATAGTCATATTGTTTTAGTCTTATTGTTATTATAAGTTGGTCTATTATGGTTGAAGTCATTTCTTGAAAGATCTTGTTTTATAAAATATATTGCTAATAATGGAAGATCATTGTACCATTATATAATATAATATAAGATATTATTTTGGTATTTTATATCATCAATGATTTACTTATATAGTCATATTGTTTTAGTCTTATTGTCATTATAAGTTGGTCAATTATGTCTCAAAAGGGTCTTATTATGTACTTTTGTTATTAAATGGAATACATGTCAAGTTCTTTTTACCTTTGTTCATTAGGATGTTCTTTACATTGCTTTTGGAATGAATAGACTATTAAAGTGTGCAAATATATTTTCATTTATATCAAACTATACAATATTTGAAATTATTTTTAAGAAGAGTGTAAAAGAGTGTGATTCAATGTTTTTCAATATGAAATATTAAGTAGGGTTCAAACCTAGTTAGAAAGACATTTTGAAAAAATTTCTAGGTAGTAGTAGAAAGTAAAAAGATTTTAGAAATTATACTTTTTGATGTTTAGAGAGTTTTTTTTTTTTTTTTTTAAATTTCTAACACTTTTCTCCTAATGCAATTTCTTATGTAGTTTTAACATCCATATCAAAAGGAAGATTTTTGAATAAAACAAAATTTAGTACTATTCATTAATTAATATGATAACTTCTTTATATTATTTTTAGCTCTAGCTTGTTTTATGGAGTTATATCATACCTAACTAATAAATTTTAGTTGTATAGGAACTATTTCAAAGAGATCATATGAATGTTGATGCAAATATTGATATTACGAAATCATGTCCATATTACTATATTAAGTTATTCTATTAGTGGGTCTTTTATTTAGATAGTACATCGGTCATATAATTTAAATTAGACTAATGTTGAAGGAATTTATTTATTTATTGGGGTGGGGGGCGGGGGGTGAATCAGTTATCCCCAGGTCCTTAGACACTTTTCCAAAAACTTAATAACTTTAACTTTCAATTCACAAGCTCGATAAATAGATATAAACATCACACTTGTAAACACTTCAATCACTACCAATAAATTGTTAACTTATTTATATGGAGTATCAAAGTAAACTTCATTAGCCTTATGTATATACCGAGTTGCAACATGAAATAAACATGCAACAAAATCAATACCCACACATTTTGACACAAGTATTTTAATGTGGAAATCTTGTTAAGGGAAAAATCACCTGGGAACTAACAACCCAAAATTTTCACTCTTTTGAAGTGAGCTCTGCCAGAATCGAACCTTGTTATTTAAAGGTTACATACACATTGTTAATGTGACTGAGTTAGGGGATTTGCATGAAAGATCATCTAAACCTTAACACTCCTTAATTGAGTGGCTTGCTCTAAAGGACTTACAAAATTCAAAGGAATGACACCATAAAAAATGGGTTTACAAATAAGATTGTTAAGTCCACTTAGTTCAGATATTTTCTACTATAATGATTAGAAAGTAATAATGAAATGGTTTGATAAGTAATGCAACTACCTTTGATGTTTTATATCTATATTTTTTTCAATCTTTGTCTTCTATCTTTCCTCTTTCTTCCTTCTAGTTGATCCACTCACATACACATCAACTTTGCACTTGCGAGTTTTCACAATGCAGCTTTGCTCAATTTCACCTTCTAAATTCCCCTTCACAAATAACTTGATTAACAATAATGGGCATCTTGTTCATCCCTAAAATAGACAAGTTATTGCCACTTCACCATATTCTCCTATGCTTTTCTTCTTAATCACAATCCTCTGATCTTCATCCAGCTAAGATACATTGAATCTAGATACTGGGGTATCATGCTTTCTCCGTGAACTTTGAGCTTCATTTCAAATCATTAAATCTCCATCATCATATCTTCTTTGAATTTCTCTGATCGTAGATATTATAACAAACATTTTCCAAGTATCTTAGAAACTTCTCGATCTATCTGATGTTGGCCTTTAATTGAATCTTCTTGAAATTGTTCTTCTTTCCCTTTCTCAGTTAATACTACACTCGCTTGATCAATAATAAGCTCAGTTAATATTGTCTATCCTTCATTCACTTTATATTTACTAGCCTCATTGACTAACTCAGTGCAACTTACTATTTCCTTTGTCTTCTATTTCCATGACTCTTTCCTTCTTTTTCAACCATCATAACTTGCTAATACATGATCTCAACACTTAATTGCATGATGTAAAACAACCAAATCAACATTATACTACTAAAGTCTAACTCAAAAAGTGCCCATTGAAATTCACCATACTTATCAATACTTTCTTTCATCTCATTCTTTTCAAATTCACTTCATCAATCAAATGATTTGCCACTCTACTAAATTAGCATAATATCTTACAATTTTAGGCTTTACATCAATAACAACATAACAACTTATATGACTCTTTCACATACATCATCTCCCTTATCTTCAACATTATCAATTAGGGCTAACAATCTCCCCCTTTAGCATTGATGGATACACTTTATTACATTAAGACATTATGAAAATACATCATCAAACGAACATCTTTAGTTCTGACTTCACTAGGTTCTCTACAACTTCATGTGCTCTGCTCTTTACTAGGTTCTTTGTATTAGGTTCTCAACTCTCTCTTTTTCTACAACTACTCCCCCTTAGGACATACTTTACCATTCGACAACTTGTAGCATCTCTTCATCACTCCCATCTATAGCATGTTTCATATCATACATTTCATATTCAATACTTTTGCCTTTGATTTATTCATCTCCCATTCAATACAACATCTCCCCCTTTGTACAACTTGATTCATACTCATACCTTCTCCTCCTTTGATCATTATTTGCATCACTCCCCCTTAACTGCATCTCTCCCCCTTTGACAACAATGACAAAGGTAACTATAAGCTTAAATGAGAAACTTATAAAACCTTGTAGTTATGTCGTGTACCTTACTTGTACCGATTATTGTATGTGATACAATTAGTATACAATAAATATGAAGAAAAAGTTTAACAATCACAAACTAATACTAAAGCAACAAATAAGATTGACAGAAAGAAACCAAAATAAAGAGTGCAAACTTGTGAGTCTTCTTAGCCTCCTTGATATATAGATGTGGTCATGATGATGGATGTGCGCTCAATTGTATGCTTAATGCTTAAAAAATGGATGGATTTGATAAAAGGATGCATGGAAATTTGAATATAGCCAAATAGAGATTTGAAAGTAATTAATTCCCAAAATGGTATAATAATTCTACTCAGAAGGTGGATGATTTGTGAGGAGCAAACAATTCAATTTATAGGCAATTGGGTGAGGAGGAGATAAGAATTCCTAAAGGATAGTTAATTGAATGTGGTGTGAAATAGGCTTCAGTTGACTAAGATAGGTGGAGGAGATGAACTTCTATATTTAGAGGTGGATGAGGGAGATGTGGCATGAGAGCGGGTTTTGGCTTGAGTCAAGAAGAATAAATCGTGCCTTAATTTATGCAAGTGATCTAGAAAGGGATTTAGACATGGAAGAGGAGATGATGTGGTTTAGTTAAGGTGGGTGATATGGATCAGTTAACTAGAGGGTGTGGGAAGTGGATGGATTTGTTAGAGAAAAGGTTGGTGGGTGAGATTAACTAAATAAATAAATAATTTAATTAAAAAGGGAATTATTGGTGCATGGAATTTAATGAATCAAATAAATAATTTAATTAAAAGAGGAATATTGGTGCATGGAATTTAATTAAATAAATAGATTATTTAATTAAAGGAGAAACATTTGGTGTGTGACATTTTAATTAATTAAATAAATTATTTAATTAAAAGAGAATTATTTGGTGCATGAGATTTAATTACCTAAATGAATTATTTAATTAAAAGAGGAATATTTAGTGCATGGGATTTAATTAATTAAATAAATTATTTAATTAAAAGAGGAGATATTGGTGCATGGGATTTAATTAAATAAATAAATAATCTAATTAAAAGAGGAATATTTGGTGCATGAGTTGAGTCTTAAGCATTAGCTTGTCGGTGGAGGGATTTAATTAATTAAATTAATAAAATAGAGAGTGGCTTTGGAGATTAAATTAAATGAGTTTGGCATTTATTTAATTTAATCAAGGAAGGGGGGTTTTATTAATAATTAGACTATTGGTTGTTTGTTAATTTATTAATTGGCTTCTAATTAATTAATTAAATTAATTAGTTAATGAGGGGATTCCACTCAAATGATTAAATATTAAATATTTAATTAAAATATGATTTAGAAGATGACTAAATTTGATTATGAATTTATGTGATCAGATTTAGGTGTCTACATTTTGCCCCTCTTTGATATAGTGTTAGAACAACACTATTTCGAAGACATATTTAAATAATAGATGACATGAAGCTTTTTTAAAGCAACTAGGTTGTCTTAGTCTTGATAAAAGATTGTCTTGTGTGATGCCCCCTCAAGAAGGATGAGTGGAGAGAAAATGTAGACGACATGTCGAAAAGTAAAAAAATTGGGGGTGAGATGGAGGACGCACAAAGGATTAAAGAAGTTTAAAAGTGGCTAATATTGTTATTGCGGGAGTACGAGACAACAAGAGATCAATTGTATGAATTAGACAAAATTGTGAGATGAGATGGAGGACATGAGGGGTAAATGGGGGATTTTTAGATTTTTAAATTGAACCCTTAGGATATGGTGGATTAATGGGTGTGATTTTGGAAACTTTGTAGGATTTATGGATAGGTTTCAAGATAGGATAAGGATGTAGGATAGATGTTTATAGAATAATGATAGGATTGATACTGATAGGATAAAAATGAACTATTTTTGGTGTTTCCTTTTTATGAATGGGGGGGATGAGATGGATTCCATTTAAAGCTTGAGTGTGGGATTCTCCAACTACTTCAACAAGCCAATAAAGGGCTTTATTTTAAATTTTATTTTATTGTAAATACTTGTACATATTAGAGTAGGTTTTCATCTTTTCAAGAAGTGCACTTGCACAACTTTTTGGAGCTCTCCATGGTTTTCCAGAGCTCCTTAGAGCCTTTTTGTTTTTTTCTAGCTATAGAAGTTTGTAAAGTTGCAGGTGGGACAAAATATCATTTCTTTGGTGACTCAATGCCTAATGGATTGCTTAAGGCCACTGATCTATGCTTAGTAGGAAAGCATCCTGGTGAGTCATTAAGAATGTTGGCCATTTTTGCCCCCTATTCAGCCCATCATCGATAACTGATAAAAAAAAAATTCAATGCATTATTTTCTTTGTTGTAGGTTAACACATGCTTTGGTTGGTATATTTTGTGTTAGCTCAGTCTCTTCCTGAACCAAGTTGGCTAGGTTTCTTCATTGACTATGCTTGCTCATTTTATTATTTGACCAAGCTGGCTCAATTTATTTCTTGACTGAGTGAACTTTGTTTCCTCTTTTTTTGAGTTGCATTGTCTCATTTTTTCTATTTCACAAAGCTTTATTTTTTTCTTTTGTAAAATTGTGAAATCAATGTTGCCTCCTCCACTATGCATTGGGAAACATGCCAACTATCAATTTTGTGCCATGCACTAGATTCTCCTCTTATTGTATTGCTTTTAATCCAATGACCCTTGTATTTTTGCATTGCTTCCCTTTTCTCTTGCAAAGATGTGATGGCTATTAGATTTGGACGCATCCTTTGGGGTTTCTTTATTTCATCTCAATCATCCATTGGAGAATGAAGGAAATCTTGATATACGGTTATGTCTTAATCTTGCATTGGGAAGATTTCTTAGAGCATCTGGATCATCCATTTCAAATGAAGATCAATGACTCACATATTTTTTGAGCAAACCAGATTTATTCCACACAGGTCAACTCTATATTTTTTGTGGTGGGTTAATATTGTGTGTTATTCCACCTCACATTTTTTTGACAGTGGTGCAAATTCATTTGTTGTGACCATGAAACATGACAAGGACTATTTCTTTAATGGAGACTAACATTTTGGGCCTTATTTCCACTGTTCCAATGCATCTCTATGCCTCTTTGACACATGTAATGATGAAATCTCATGGGATTTGATCTCTTACACCTAGATGTATTATTTTTGTTCTTTTGTATCAATTCATTACAACAAGTTGATTTCAAGATTATATTTCCTTTTGATATTCATTTATGGCTTCTCTACAACTCAACTCCACTCTAGTTGGTGTTTGAACTCCATAGTTAGATCTGGGTTGTGCCTGATCTATAAAGGCAAGTTGTAAATATTTTCAAAGGGTTCTTCTCTACTTGTATTTTGTAATAGCATTATGCTTTGCAACTTTTGACTTTCATGAATAGAAAAATTAGCTTTTACCTCATCTTTCTAATATGATAGATTGTGCATTTTATGCCTTGTATGGATTATAATTTATTTTTTTGTTCTTTCAAGCCTATATGTTGTGTGTATCTTGTTGTTGAATGTTGTCTTGTCAACTTTTTTCCTTTCAACATTTGTTAGTTTTACCTTCATTTGGGTTCTAAAAGAGTAGATTTGGGTCAAGATCTATGTATTTAGGTGATTTATTCATGTTTTTTACTGTTGTTGGCAAAGTTGTAACTATAGTTTCAATTTGGTGCATCACCCCCTTTCATTCTATCATTTTAATTTCATACATTCCTTTTCCCTTTTCCTTCAAAGTGGTAGTGTAGGTGCATCCTAATTATAAGGAAGTCGGTTGTCTCCGGAGATTCAACTTCAAAGTGCAAGTCTCGCACTTGGAGGTTATTTCTATGTTACATAAGGTTGTTTGAGGGTCATACCTCAAGTAAGGGTGCAAACTTTTGTGTCAACAATATCTCATAGCTTCTTTAGCTTTATTCATCCACTTGGAGGTTGCTTCTATGTTACACAAGGTCACTTGAGGGTCATACCTCAAGCAAGGGTGTAAACTTTTGTGTCAACAATATCTCATAGCTTCTTTGGCTTTATTCATCCTGTCAATGAATCATTTTTCAGATCTTAACTCATTCTTTAGTTGATCATTCTATGATCTTAGATTCTCAATCTCGACATCTTTCCTATTCAATTCTTAGTTTACACTTAATAGATAGTTGAACATATCAAATTACTTGTGTATCAGTTTCTACACATCAGATGTCCTTTCATCAAGTCTTCTAGCCATTTGTCTCTTGTCTTCATTAACCATTGTCTTATCTTCTTCAACTTACTTTTTTTGTTCGATCACTTCATATAGTCTTACCGATTGGGTTTTATGATCTTTCTTTAGTCCTCTTATCTCTTCATTTAGTGTTTGTTCCTCTCCCATATATATGCTATCAAGATGCATCACTTTCACTAGAATTTCCATCATCAAATAGATGTTCAATGTCTTCCTCCTAATATTGTGTATCATTCTTTTGGATTTTCATCTCCTTTCTTCTCTTTAATGTCTTCAGTTCTTCTCTTGGTATTTTAATCTACTATAGTGAAAGATGTATATCAAGCTTCTAATTTTCAATGATCTTTCCCAACTTATAGGTCTCCATCTCCAAGATCCTAACACTCAAGTGGTTAGACTTATGATAAGAGACCTAGGCTCTAATACCAATTGTTGGAAGTCTAATGGGAAATTTAGATATCGCGGAGGAGTAGGGAGGTGAATCAGGATATATAAAACTTTTACCCTTTCAAACAAATATCAAATATAATAACTTCACCTCTAATCCTTATCTCAATTATATAATAAATCACATAAACATTTAATGCTACATGATATATTAGATATAAAAACTAATCACATCCATAAAACATGTAAGCAAATGATCAACACATAACACAAAGATTTTGGTTACCCAAAAAATCTCCAAGGTAAAGGTAAAATTGGGGTGGGGATGACACCCACAAATCTTCACTACTGCAACAATAAAGTTTTCCTAAATTAGGGATATAAATTTTGATCACTTTTGATGATCTACCCTATTAAGAACTTACAAGACATATACAGTCTACCTTGATTAAAGGATTTAAAACTTACAACCAAGTAAGCAATTTGTTAAGAGATTCACAAAAGTCTTTTAGGACCACTCTGTTAAGAGATTTACCCCAATTACACTTGCTAGAATGTATCAATACCTGATGCTTTGGTTTTCACTTCAAATGCTGATAAAAAATCTCCTCTTTACAATCTCTGATCCTTTCACTATTCTAATATGTCCTTTTGCTGCAATCCAAACTTGCAACCTCTCTCATGTTTGCATATAAAATTAGGGTTTGAATCCTCTTCCTATAACCAATTGTAGAAGTTTCCATTGATGAGACTAAAATTTTCCTTTATTTTGTGGTGTTTAAGATACTTTTTTGATACTCTGTTTGTCTTTGTTAATACACTTATGGACCTATGTTTACTGAACCTTTGATGAACCTATGGGGTAGAAACTATGTCATCTTTTGCTCATATTATATCTAGTATGCAATATTTCATATAGTTATCAAAATGTGTTATCTTATGTTTGAATTTAATTTGATAAATGTTTATTTGCAAACATGAATTGTTTCATAACTAACCTGTTAATGAAGACTGAAAGATGATTGGAGGGATTCAAAAGTTAGGTGTCAACATAATTCAAGGAGAAGCGAGCGCTAAGGAGCAACGACGGTGGAGAAAGTTGTAACGGTTCTAGAAAACATGACAGTGAGTAAGGAGGAGCTATGAAGATTCATTACCTTCTCTGCATTTATTCTATGGCAAGTGGATGTTAAGATTTTATTATTCCCGCCTCAAGTCATTATTTCTTCTTCCTTCCTTCAGTTGTTCTTCCTATTTTCTCTCCTACAGATTTAAAGCTAGGACATTTACTTTTCTGTTATGGAATAAAGTGTTGATCTCCTATATATGTAAGAATCAACCCCAGTGTGTTAAATTTTTTTAGCGAGTAAGAAGAAAAGTTCTGAGAACAGACTGTTAACTTTTACAGTTATGTTTTACAGTTTTGTGTTATGTAATGAATATCTAAATGGAATGAAATAGTTTTCTTTGGCTTTTATCCTATGTTAATAGTTTAGAGAAGCCAACCAAGGGGGCCCACTTGGGAGGTGGATTAGATTAGGATAGAATAGATTTATTTTCAAGCATTAGTAGTATCTTAAGTAGAAGTAGTAAGTTCCTTCCTGTAGCATTGTACTCTGTGAATGTTCCTGCAGCATATGTGACAACAATTTTAGTGGATGAGCCAGGTTGGAATATCTATTATCTTTTCCATCGTATTTCCAATATTTATACAGTTAAGTGTTTTACCTTCCTGTAGTAGTAGTGTAAGTTCTTTTCCTTGCATTTTACTTTCCTACAGCATAAGCTTAGTGACTCATTAAGAGACCTAGTGCACATATTGTGCCGACCATTTCAAATATATGTCCTTGGGTTGATAAGATTAAATGCACCTCATGGTGGGGAAAATAGTCCTTAGTTTGAATATATTATTCCTAAGCAAGGCCTAGTGCATGACTATGATACGCCTATTGTGAGGCAGTTCATCCATATCAAAATCAATGGTCTAGATCCATCTCTTTTGCTACTTAGGCATTCTATTTTTTTGATTGGCTAATCACCTTGCATAGGGATTAATGATCTTTAACTAAATGCACAATCACCTCCATGATTTACTCCTCGATCATTAAAACATCCATTTAATTTGGAAAAAAGGTTTTACCTTAATGTTTGTACCATTCCAAAAAAAATATCAAAAATGGTTTACTCAACACTTGAACATTCTAATGCTTGGTCATGTCTAATGTTTATGCTATCACTCGATCTCTATTTGCTCAACTTATACTATGTCACTCAATATAGATATACACTTCACAAATACTATCTTTTGGATGAATCAACACATATTGGATTATTCAGCAACCATAGACTTTCTCGACAAGAGCAACTTCTCAACTTTTAACTAAATTACATACAAGTCTTCTATATGTTGCCCGACCTTTGTAGGATGGCTTGGTTGCAGTGATGATTGACCAACTCTGCCTTATGAATGAATAAGTGTTTTACACTAATAGACAAAATAACTTAGGGATCAATAATTAAGATGTATAAAAAAGTACCCAAAAAAAAATTACAATCACCATAAAAAATAACTAAGATATAATAAAAAATAATAAAATATTAATAGAAAAAAAAAAACAAAAGAATAATGGATACTTTGACATGTGAGATTCTCAAATGAGGTCGAAAATGTTGTTAGTATGTTGATGTAAGTTGTAGATATGATGATATTTGTCTAAGACATGGCTCCACAAATTCACCAACTAGAAATGGTGAAAATGAGAGTACATAATTAAATTTTTTTTTGGCTAAGGTGTCTTTGCCCTTCCCTCAAAGACCCTACACCCCCTCCACTCAAAAACCCTTGGAAGGGGGTATTTGAGTGAAGCCTCTAGGATCCTTCAAGTGTACACCCCTCTTTTCTTGAAAACCCCTAAAATCGAATTTTCCCAATCATCCAAGTTTTCTTTGTAATGAAAGTTGGGAACTACTTTAGTCAGATTTTGGAAGATTTTGGAGTATTGATGTATTTTGAGCATTTTATTTCATCCTCATGTTCTAACAAGATGATTAGAGGATTTCATGGGAATCTATGATATTGAAAAAGTAGATAACTAAGATATGTTGTTATGAGCTTTATTATATTTTCCACTTAGTTTCTTTCTTGAGAATTTTTATGATTTTCTTGTGATGTTGCATTTATTGGATCTAATCCTTACGTATTTTTGTACCTTTATTCTATGTAAAGTTGGTTGTGACCACCCACATGCACATGAGTGTTCCTATGGTGAGATCTTGTGAGATTTGAACTCCTAGATCTAGGCAAGTTGAGTGTTTGTTCATTTTAGGGTTGGGCTAGGAATTTGAATTTCCTTATGGCAGTTGTTGTATAACAAAAAGGGCATGTATAGGTACACGTATAGAGTGGATTCTCATGGGTACCCCTAGTTAGGAAATGTCTAACAAGGTAATGTGAAAAGGTTTTAATAAAGTGATAAATAAATAAACACACATTGTAATAATTTACTTGATTAAAGATAAGAGAATACATGTACGGTAGCTATGTGTCTTGAGGGAGCCAGTACAATAGTGTGGTGTATGGATGGTATCCAATCTCCTACATGAGCTAGCATGAGAATATGGTATGCAACCTCCTGAGGGAGTTGATTTACCATAACTACTATATACAACTTGGGCTAGTAAAAGCTAAGAAACTACACTTCATTAGAGTCCTTGCACAATCGTATCCTATAAAGTGTGGGTGATCCCACAATAATGGGTTCCACTTTTTGACCAAATTTGACACTAAAATCAATATTTTTGAAACAAAGCTCACATTCGAATGACTATATCTCTAAAACTATGAATGATTTCAAGATGACACAAACTGGTGATTTCTAGTACTTTGTTCCTACTTTGTAACCATATCTTTTAATTTAAAAAGAAAGAATTATTTAAGTCAATTTTTTCTTCTCCTTCGAAAAGTGGTACATATGAAAAATCAATATTTGTAAAGAGTGATAGTCTACTTGACATGCATAACTTTTTTTCTAGAAATGATAATGAGGTAATTCTTTCGATGTTGGATTTGTAACATCAATATCTAGAGGATGCATTTGGTTTGATTCAATTTGGTTGAAAATTGTATAGTTTATGAAGTTTTGAAGTGACATTAATCATAATTCAGACATACGTTCATTTTGACATGGATAAATTCAACTCAATTTATCATAAATCTAATTTTTTAAAAAATTTTTTATAGAAAGCTATCTCAACAACCTATTTCCTAGATATTTTTCAAAAAATTTTGACCTAATTTACAAATATTTCTAAAGTGTTGAAGTCAGTTGATGTTCAATCGGTAATGAATCTATAATGTGTTAAACTCATATTTGAAAGTCTTAATGAATATAATATGTATTACAATTACAGACGTTAGAAAGCTTGCTCCAAGTAGCACAAATTGGCATTTTTAATTTTATAGTAGGAGATCATTCAATCTCAATTTTGGGGGTCAAAAGAGCCAATTTCATTTTTTTAAGAAAAGAGCACCAAAGAACATGTTTTATATGTTCGCACGAACATATGTTCACGCAAACATACAAGCCTAATGGAAAATGGAAAAATGATTCAAAATCAAAGTAAAAATATGTTCGCGTGAACATATTCATGTTCATGTGAACATACAAGCCTAATGGAAAATGGAAAAATGGCTTAAAATCATTGTAAAAAAACGTTTGCATGAAAATATTAAGAAGGGATGTTCGCTTGAACATCCCTTATTTAAGGGTAAAAGCACAAACCTATGTCACCCTTTTGTAAAGGAAAAGGCTAACAAAAGTATAGTTTGCCACCTTCAATGATATAAAACTGGTGTTATTATTTAGAATTGGAAAATGATGTAAATTAATGGAATGTGTAGAAATTGATCAAGTTTAGGATTATAAATTTTAAGAATTATTTGGAATAAGAATTTATACATTTTCATAATTTTTATAGAAAATTTTTTATCTGCAAAAAAACACTAAAAATTAGGAGTCTAGTTCCCACCACAAAACTATATGGAAATAAACTTATTTCCCTTTGATCTCAGACAATGATATAGATAACATATACAACTAGAAAATTTTAAAAAAAAGGCTTTGGACCTATATTGTCTCTTTTATAATGATTCAAATTTCAACTTGCCTAAAATCGATAGTTTTCATCTCCCACCACTTTTTTCAAAACAATTATATTTTGACTATAATAAAAATTATACATTCTAGAAGAGGACTCTCTCCTCTAGAACATCATATGAGTTTCAATTTTTTTTGATATGATTTAATATTTTTTCTTTCTCAAAATTGACATCTTTTCGAGTGTTAAAATATGTGCTTGTAGATTTTTTTAATTATAATATACTATATCTAATTAAACCACTATAAAATCTATATGATAATATTCTTGACATTTAGCTCTATAAAATGATGTTTATAAGTTATTAGCAAAATATCATAAAAAATAATAAGAGTTATTGAAATGCCAATTTTCTGAAATAATTATATTTCTTTAGTAATTGGATACAAACTAGTATAAAACATGCATTTAATGGACATTTCCAATTGGAAAAATATGAGACCATATATAACTTATATGGAATGAATTTGTCTAGATCATATGCTTGAAAAAAATTGATTTTTGGATAGAAATACTCAAATTCAGTTGTTCTAATCAGTTAGCTTGAAAGGTGATATGGCTTTTTACTTTTACCCTTAAACTAAATATGTTCATGTGAACATGCAATTCTTTTATGTTCGCATGAACATTGTTAATGAGTTTGCGTGAACATATGTAAAATTGAATATGGGAATTTTGCATCATTTCACGATTTCCTTTGTGTCACAAAAGTGGTACCTAGTATTGTGGGTTCACCCGTGTTCTTACTAGTGATATGATGTAATGCATTGCATTCATGATCATATGTGTACTTGTCATGTCATGCATGTTTTGGCATGTGTATGAGCCTTGAATTCTCTAATCTTTATTGACTATGGTTGGGTCATTATCTCCATGAGAATAATGGGGTACGCTTACAAGTTCCACATGCTTGAGAGGCATTGCTACCTATGCCACTAGTGGGGATTGGAGAACATGGATGACTATCTTTTAGATGTAGGATATTGCAAACATATCCATCCTTCTCTTGTCCTCTTGATTTCACTTTTTGTACTTGCACTCTTGGTGCAAATTATTCTTGTGCTTACATATTAAAGTATCCTTTTAGTTAAATAACTCAGCTAATTATATGTTGTATTTGTATTTGAGATACATCTCCTCGATTCATGTGTATTCAATATTCTGTTGCGTAGAGGTTTCTTTCCATTTTTGGCTTTTCCACTTAATTCCACAATCATTGAGACCTTGTATTGTGCCTAGTTGGTACATTATGTTGTATGATGAAATGTCATAGGGAATTTGATTATGTGTAGTGAGAGCATTGCATCATACGATGAAATGCAAAATATATTTATTCACATGTAGTTGGTGCATTTCATCACACCAATTAATGGTAAAATTTATCACTTTTTTGTGCATTATATCAAGTGGTGAAGTATTTTATCACACTTCTAAAGGATCTTTATTGCATGATACTAATTGTACTTTACCACACTTTAGAAAATAGCCACTTCTAAACCTTTCAAATTTTTAAATTTGGTTTTCACGATACCCATTTGGGAGTTAACCTTCCTACTCAAGAATATATTGACTATCTATACATTTTTAGCTAGAAATGAACTTCCATAATTAATCACCTAGGAATTTATACTTAGGAATTAATGTGAAAATCATATCAATGGTAATTATGGTTAGCGAAGTGAACCTTTATGTTTAACACCTATATGGGTACATGAATGTGTTTGGCGGTAATGGTAGACTTGAGAATTTCTAGATAGTTGGTTATATATTTTTCTTGTAATCATTATGTATGATGCATATAAGTTTATAAGATTTATTTGATAAAAATGTAAATATTGGTGTATGCTTAATTGTTGTTTCCAAGGATTCTCGAGTCAGTAAAATTACATACACCATATGCTTGTTTGACAAACAAGTTTTTGTTGGCATATTGATTTGGAACATGGGGGCTTGAAATAATTTGGCATTTGAGCATATTAAAGTACTAGCTATTATGTTTTGTGGTGTATTGAACTCTTTTTCTCCCCAATTTATTATTTCTTAAGGTGTACACATTGTGCAATGTAACTTGTAATATAATTTGGGTATATGGTTGTGGGTGTGGGGGTACATTGGTACATGTTGAAAGTTTTTTGGTTGCAATTCAAAGAGATAAATATTATGCTAAAAATTAAGAGTTTTAGTTTTAATAAAAGGCGGCAAGTCTCTTGGGAACCATCATCATAACCCAGAAGGTTATATCAAGTAGCATTCTTAGAAAAAAAAAAAATTAGAGCTAGCATATAGGAGTCAAATCTTGATAAAATGTGAGAGAATATTGCATGGTATGTTTCAAATTTATTTTTAATTTTTTTCATGTATTTTGCAATATTTTTGGAGACAATATCAATTGATAAGAATGTTTGGAAATATAATTAGCCCTCCAAATGAAGAGTATATGGAGAAAATTTTCTAATGTAAAACTTGAATAATTTCAACAAATATTTTTCATAGGTAAACTATTTTCATAAGTTCACTTTTATGAATTATGTCATAAATAAGTGCCTAACCATGGGTTGGATTATTATTTTTAATATTAATCATATTAATTTTTTTTTTTAATCATTAATAATAATTAAAACAAAAAATTTAATCCCGTTACTATTATTAGTAGACTCTACATATTAACCTTATTTTGATGATGTCATCATCCATATCATCACTAAATTATTAAAGCTATCAATATTAGTACCCTTAAGGTTATAAACATTACTAGATATCCTCAATAGCTAAACCTATTAATTAATCATTTATCATGACTATATCAATACTATGTATTTCTAAAACTTAACTATACTATATAATCACTTTGACTATAATTAGAGATTGAAATATTGCCTCTAAGATCTACTATTTATAATTTTTTTACCAATGCAAAATTTTAATTAATATCATAGACTATTATATTGTCAAATTTATTATAAAAAATGTAAAAAATATTTTTAGTTGTATTAGTTTCACAAAATCCATAAATTATAAATATTTTCATTTATATTTATAATGCAAAAATATTATCAAATAATTATTTCCTTATTTATACATATAAGTTGAGAGAAATCAAACTTAAAAAACAATTCCCCTTCTTTTATATATTAATATTTATATCCTTAGGCTTGTGAATTTAAGTTTGAAGAAGGGAACACTATCAAAGTGGCAATTAAACAAACAACAAATAGCAAACCAACTCACAATAAGTAGAAAGATTAGAAGAACCATTCACATCTTTCAAATTATTTCTAAAATTGATATTTTAGGAGGACAAAACATGCTGTGGAGGAAAGCCTACGATCTTTGTAACTTTGTTCTAAGACTTAGAGCCATCTAAAAGGTCTCAGATATCAAATTACAAAGGTGAATAACAGAAGCAACATACTTAATTGATGTTGGTAGTCAATCGTGTTCATTTTGGAAATATTGCATATGTAATTGATTATCTAGGGAGAAATTCACAAATGTCCAACAAAGGAAGGAAATAACCAAATTTGAAGGGTTTCAAAAACCTGCTCCTTAACATTTGTGTTCCACATCGAGAAAGGAAAAGATTGTCAAACGAAGAAAACAATACACATACATTGAGGAAGAGTTGTTGACAAATAAGAAAAGGAGTCTTTCAACATCAAATGAACCTAAAATAAATTATTCAATCCTAGGTCTACAGTAGTATTAAATCAGGGGGATGAAGAAAAAAAAACAAACTAGCAAACAATATCAATGCCAAAACACAATGTCAGCAATTAGTTTAAATCGCATGTTGTGGAAGGTGTTAACCCTAACCCTCTGGTTCTTTATTCCTCCCAACTCGTAATCCATTCTACTATTAGCTTGGAAAATCAAATCGGCTTCTTTAGCCCCCACGAAATATGTGAACCCTAACCATCAAGCCTTATATGCCTAGCAGACAGGTTTCCTAACAGATCTCTCTACAGATTTGGCTCCAGGAGACTCAAATATCTTTGCTTCTCCCCTTTCACCCAATATCTATGTTCAGCCTCATCATAGATCACAAAATTCCAACACCCATTCCCTTCATGCCGCTTAACCCCTCTTGCCTCTCAGCCCAAAACCTACCATACAGAAGGAAAAAGTCCTAATTATCAGTAATCAAGCCAATGAAGATAAATGGCAAGAGTGTCAAGAAGTTGGCATTTTTTCTTTTTGGAATGGGCCAAGATAAAAAATGCATAACCTCTTTTTTTGGATTGAGGACTTTTACAATTCCCAGGTAAGTATTTCTCATTATTCAAATGGACTAATTTATATTCAATGTAGTGATAAGTATGTTGAGAAAGACTTCCTTTATGTCTTTGATTGCTTCTTTAAAGGATATGCAATCAAATTTTTTGATTGAATTCTTGACTATAAGGAAGAAAATTTAAACTTTTTAATCCCAACATGGATCTCTATTAATTCCATCCCTCCAGAATTAAAGTAGATAGAGATTATTAGGAAATTAGGCTCTTTAACTAGAGACTTAATTGGCATAGATGCCTCATTCAAATTTTATAATATCATCAAATTATTGGTAAAAAATAAAGTTAACATCAAGGAATTTGATCCTATAAAAATAATAACCAATATATCTCTATATAAACTAAAAATACAAAGTTGTGAAGGAAAAATCTCAAAGATTATTAGACTAGATGATGAGAGAAAAATTACCTTCAAAAAGCTTCAAACTACCACTGATCTTATGGCTGCATTCCCGATGATGAAAATTAGAAATCAAAGAATGAATCAAAAGGAAGAAACAACTAAGCAAGGTGACCCAAAGGATACCCAAATTATAGCAAAAAAAATGGGCATAAATGACAAATAATGTAGAAGGTAAGAAAATTGAGTCAGGAACAAAGGACAACAACAAAAAGGATACTCCTCAAAGTTTGGGAGCAAGAAATCTATCAAGATTAGTGAAAGATACAAGCACTCCTAAATTATTAGACACATAGGAACCTAAAGGAATTAGGTCTAGTCTAATATTAAAGCCCTAAGAGAATGATTTGAGTATCAAAGATCATAACAAAACAAGGAATGTTATAGAGCGAGGAGTTTCACAAAACACAACTAACATAAAAAGTCAGAATATTAATATGATCAACAAGAAAATATGGAAGAAAAAAATCAATGAAAGCAAAGAACCTGGGTAAGAGCCCAAAAGCATCAAATGAGGAAAGGAATTCTCTAGAGTTTGTATCAAAAAAACAAGAGAAAGAGATTTTGGGAAACATGCTCAGTAGGATAGAAGAAATTGAGAATAGTCAGTTATTCTCAACCAAAGTACTAGAAGAGGAAATCACTTTAATCATACAAAAGATAAAGTGGAAACTCTGAAGCAACAGATAGAAACATTCTCAAAGGAAAATAGAAATCCTGAGTACAAAGCAACAAATATATTTACTAAATTTTGGCAAATGCCCCCTACCTGGAAAGCATCTCCAGAACACAAACTCAATGAGGATAAAGCAAAGGATGATGAATAGAGTAAGAGTAAAGAAACCTCAATTCAAGTCCTCTAGGAATTTTTGAATAAGGATATGGAAAGAGGCAAAGATTGTGAAGGTTATAAACTTAGTGAAACTGAAAAGGAAAACTTAGACCTTCTAGCTGATGAATTAATCCAAGTTTTTGACTATGAGAATGTGGATAATAGTAGTATTTCATAGAAAGAGGACCTATTATAGCGAGTTTTAAAGTTAGGTGGAGATTAGTACACTTATGAAGATCTAAGAAGAGATCTGATTTCATTTGAAAAAGATGAAACAAATAGGAAATCTCGTTCGAGAACAGAATACAAAGAAACTATAACAAGGGTTGATGGCAATACTGATAGTATGCTGCATTTACCATAGGAACATGAAAGCCTTATAAAGGCTGAGGTAGTTCTGGAAGCATGAATTTGGCATACCACAAAAGATAAAGATGTAGAAGAAGGCAATCAAGCTGAAACAACCATAGATTCTCTAGGAATCATAGAATAGTTGGGCATTTTGAGAAATCAAGAAGGGTTAGATAATTTGAATTACAGAAAAATTAAAGCCAACAGAGGAAAGAAATCCCTCAAGGAATCGAGAGAAATAGATGGACAAACAAAGGAACAACAAAAGATTAGTCATCTACTCAATGTAGGGAAGGGGAAGATTCTTCCCAAGGCAACATGAAGATCACAACATGGAATGCTAGAGGCCTAAATGCCCCTAGCAAAAAATGCATATTAAAACAAAACCTAAAACACTTTGAATCGGAAATCATTATTTTACAAGAAACAAAATTAAATAAAGAAGAAGGTATTAAATTAGAAAAGAAAATAGGCAGTTGGAGCTGCTACCTACATGAGTCTAGAGGGGCCTCATGAGGCCTAGGTATGATCTAGAATCTTAGGAAACTCATATTAAATATTTTAATTTCAAACCAGTCATGGTTATGTAGTAGAGTCAATAGTATCAAAACTAATCTACAATTTATCCTAGGTAATTAACATATATGGTCCAACCTCTAATAGATAAACAAATCTTTGGGATGAAATCAACACCTTCATCAATAATCATAAAAATGAAACTCATCTTGCTTGGAGGTGATTTCAATACCATTTTAAATATAGATAAGAAATTTGGAGACATCCAAAAAACCTCCCAAGCTTCCAAGGATTTTAAAAATTGGCTAGACCTTAACAATCTAATAGAAATTTCATTTAATAATGGTAAGTATACATGGAATAATAAAAGGAAAGATTTTACATACATAGTAGAGAAATTAGATAGGTTTTTACTCAAAGGAACACTAAGTGAACTAAATCTAAGATTCAAACCTCAATCCTCCCAATTGCAGGTTCAGATCATTATCCCATCTATATTGAATTCTCTGAACCCAATAGACTAGTAAGAAATCCTTTTAAATGTGAAAAAATGTGGTTTTTAGACAACACCTTTATGGCACTAATCAAAGAATGGTAGATGCAAGAGTATTTCAAAGGTTCCAAAATGTACATCTTTGTATCAAAAATGAAAATAATTTAAAAAAAGATTTGTAAGTGAAATAATGAAAATTTCAATAACATATTTAAAGAAAAACTAGACATAGAAGAAAGTTTGAGGAAATTAAGCATAAAAGTGATTAAGAAAGGAATGAATAATGAAAGCTATAAATTGGAAAAAGATTTATTTGTTAGACAAGAATCCATCCTAGCAAAGAATTTTTTTGGAGACAAAAATCTATCTAGAGAAATGGCTAGATGAAGGAGACCGGAACATAAAATTCTTTCATAATAGCACCTTTTAAAACACAGCCAATAGCAAAATTACAAAAATCAAAGACCATCTAGGGTCCTCCATAGAAAATCCAGATAAAATATTAGAGATCTTTGTTAATCATTTCCATAGTATTTTAAATAATTATGATGGTTCAAATTTGGTAGAACAAACAAATATGCTTGAAGCCATTCTTAGGCTAATCTCATCAGAAGACAATAAATTATTAAATAGCCCTATCACTTTAGAAGAAGTTAGGAAAGTGGTCTTCAACATGAACCTAGATAAATCCCAAGGACCAGATGGATTCCAAGCCTTTTTTTACCAAAAATGTTGGGATGTTATTGGTATTGATATGTGGAAAGCCATCGAAGCAACAAGAAATAACGGATCTATTTTATTTGAAATTAATAATACTTTCTTTACGTTGATTCCCAAAAAAGAAGATCATAAAACTCCAGGAGAGTTCAAACCTATAGCCCTCTGCAACACCATTTATAAAGTATTATCTAAAATCATTGCAAATCACCTTAAACTTGTTCTCCCCAAGATCATTTTAGAAGAACAAATTGGCTTTGTTCCAGGCAGATCTATTATAGATGGTTTACTTATTATTCAAGAAGCGCTCCACTTAGCCAAAAAAAAATCAACAAGTATGTTCATGAAATTGGACATACAAAAAGCATATGATATGGTCGATTGGAGATTTTTATGTAAAGTTTTAGAAACTTTTGGCTTTTCACCCCAATGGATTAATTTCATCTATCAATGCATTTCTACAATAAATATCTCAATATTGATTAATGGAACATCTGAGGGTTTCTTTGAAACCTCAAGAGGTATTAGACAAGGTGATTCACTTTCTCCATTTTTATTCATCATCGTGGTAGAAGCTTTTGGAAGGGCATTAACCAAATCTCATTTAGAAGGAAAAATAAAGGGTATCATAGTTACAGGTAATGTCCCTAGCATCACCCACCAATAGTATGTAGACAATACCATCCTTCCCTGTGAAAGTACTATAAACAAGGTCCTTAATGTTAAATCTATCATTCAACAATACATGAAAGCCTCTAGTCAAAAAGTTAATGCAACCAAATCATAAATCTTTTTCATAAACACCAAGCCTAAAAAGGAAGATCAAATATGTAACATCATGGGATTCAAGAAAGGCTCTTTTCCTTGCAAATACTTAGGAATTGAACTAGAAAAAGGTAATAAATCTAACAAGGTATGGTAGAATATTCTGAATAAATTAGATGCCCGCATAGGGGGGTGGCAAGATAAATGGCTTACAAAAGTTGGGAAGATCACCAAAATTAGAACAGTTCTATTTGCTCTCCCTACCTACCTACTTTCTTGCCTCCCCTTAGCTAAAAGCATCAATAAGCAATTTGAGGCCAAATTTAGAAGTTTTTTGTTGAATGACTCAGCTGAATCTAACAAATTGACTCTCATTAAGTGGGACAACATTTGTAAACCTAAGGATTTAGGAGGTTTAGGAATTAAAAATTTAAGCTAGCAAAACAAAGCACTTGGGGTAAACTTGGGTGGTGCCTATTTGAAGAAAGAGATCATAAATGGGCCAAAGTGCTATATAACAAATACCTTAATCCAATAGACCCTTACTCAATTTTTAGAATGAAGTCCCTCCCTAAAGGCTCTGAGAGCTAGAAATTTTTAGTGAAAAATAGAGAAATCATTAGGAAATATCTTACCTAGAATGTTGGTGAGGGAGATGAGGCTTTATTCTGGGAGGATTTTTGGGACGAGTTCCCCCTAATGGAAAGTATGGGAATCCTAGGAAATATTAAGGAGAAATTAGTAATTCCTTGGGGAAGCAAGGTTTGTGACTATAGAACTAAAATTAACAATGATGGTATAACAAATGGGCTTGGAAATTAGTGGAAAAGCTTAATATAGATTTCATTGGAATTTTCTTTTTTTTTTTGAAAATCTCACTTGAAATAGGAAAATAAAGTAATGTGAAAGCAAAGATAAACTTATATGGGCTGCACCAAAGGATGGGAAGTATAGCGTCAAAAGTGGTTATAGAGTTATTACTCAATCTCATGACTTAGGCAAGGTAAACATTCCTTACAATCTTTGTTGCGATGTGTCCTACTTGCTTAAGGTAGGATTCCTTTTATGGTTAGCTTTCCAAAATAGGATTCTAACCAGTGGATAGATTTTGTAAGATAGGTTTTGAAGGCCCTTCTAGATGTGTGCTCTGTAGACAAGATGGTGAAGATATCAGCCATATCCTTTATAAATGTCCTTATTCACATTAATGCTGGGATTGGCTCAAACAATTGCTAGGCTACACAACTCCCTTGCCATCATTCCTCATTGAGCTTCTCAAGGGATGGCTGACAAGTATATGTAAGGGTGTATATAGAAAAGCCTAGAACCTTAGTCCATCCATCCTTATGTGGGAAATTTGGAAGGAAAGGAATAGAAAATTTTTTGGGCATATGCATCGAGTTGTGGTGCCAAAAAGGTGACAAGGAAATTTTTTTTTCCTATTTTAAAAAGTGCGCACGCGCTTTAAAAAAAAAAAGAGCATATATGATGGGTTGCAAACCCGCAGCCCATCATTTTCATTAGCATTTTCTTCTACTCCTACAGCGAGTAGTGCGTACGCGAGTTGAAGACTCAACATTTGCACCACCATTTGCCAAAATGCCTCCTCGTCGACGAAATCCAAGACCACAAGCGCACCCACGACGACGTCATAAGTGATATAAACCTAACTTTGCATTGTTTGATATATTTTTCATATTGTTTTGTAAGTTTTTTATATTCTTTTGTAGGGTTTTTACAAATTTCATTTAGATTTGTTTATTTATTTGAATTTCAATTGATTTTTTATCAGGAAATGTTCATAATCAACCAAAAAATCCACAAGAACATCAAAACCCTCAAGAACCCCAAAACCAAAACCCTCCTCAAGAAGAAGAACAAATTCCATAGCCTGAACCAATTGCAAGACCTCCACCAGGCACACAAGAAAATATAAGAAATAGAGAGAGGCAAAACTCAATTAGAAGGAATCATTGCTCGGTTGAAAGAATCTAGACAAACCAATCCAATGAGGGCTCAATTGGAATCATCCCTTGAATCCATTAACACTCAGATAGCCTCAGTTAGTGGTCAGTTAGATATTTGGCGGGCTAAGAGGGATGAACAAAAAAGATTTTATGCAAATAAATTGTCATATGAAGATGTTAGAAAAAAGGAAATACCAAAAGGTAGTATATGTGCATTATTTAGAAAACCCGGTGAGCAAAATACTGTTAGAGAGGGTACTAAACGATTCCCCATCCATTGGTGGATACATGATGCTATTAGAAATAATTTTTGGGATAGATGGTGGATAGTTTTTGATGCCCCTCCTTGCAACAATCACGAGGTCCCCATGTATTTTTTGAAGAAATTATATTGTGAGTTTATCCTTGGGGAGATCCCCAATTATTTTGATATGTTAGACTCCTAGGGTAGAGGTGGGGGGTCATCAGTTGAGAGGCTCGGAGCATGTCGTGACCCTAATGTAGTTAGGGCACCCGTGGTCCATCCACAATGTGAGCATGTGATTATTCCTTCAGTTGTGAAGGAACATGTAGAGGCCAGCACTCTAGGGACCATTAATGCTTTGACACAGAACCTCATCCATTCCACGAGCCCATTAGTTGAGGGGGAGCCTTCTATACGTCATGGTCAAATGTGCACTTCATGCGGATCCCTATGCACATTTGGCACTCATGTCAGAGATGGTGCAGATGATGGGCTTGTCACCGATCAGTTCCTGAACGAGACATTTGGCATTGACACACAGGTAAATTACTAATTTTATCACATTTCATACGTATAGTGAATGATTAATTAATTAGGATTTATTGACATTGTTCAAAATTTGGGGTCAAAGTGTTCCTGGGCCTAGCAGCAATCCTCCAGGCCCATTTTTTGTCCCTTCGACGAGTCCTGAGGTATGTATCAATTTAATCATTTTAATTAATACATATATTTATTACGTAATCATATTAAGGATTGACCAAAAAAAATATGCATGTGCATTAGTTCTCCACAGGACCCTCAACCTTTACCACAGACGCAGAGCAAAGACATCATACGAGCTTCACACAGGTACAGTTGTTTCATGTTAATTTAATTCATTTGATTATATTTATTCCATGTTTCATGTTAGATATAACGTGTATTGTATGACATGCAGCTCATGATGTCGGACACACCTCCTTATCTGCGATAGTCTGTTGATAGTGGAGTGGCCGCAGCTATGGCTAGCTCACAGCCACTGACGGAGGTATGAAAGAATTTTCTTCATTTTAGTTGTTGTTTATAATAGTTAATCTAAAATTTTTTAATGTTATTTATAAGTGATTATATTTATTGAATTGTTGTAGGGTCTTGTCACGCCTAATCGTCCACGAGCATTTGAGGTGGACTTACAGAGTGACTATTTGTTGGCGGTAAGAAAATATTTGATTTTGTGAGTACATATATTTGATTTCAACATATAATAAATATTGATTCATATCTACTTTCTTTGTATCAGTTGGACCTGGAGAAGAGCCTCAACAAGAGGTCAAGTGAGCGTGTTAGGAGGGCCCCGTCATCTCCACTGTCTCCCTCCACATGACGACAGAGGACGTCGAGAGACTTGTTTCCTTCCCCTCGTGGGAAGGAAAAGATGTAGTTGAGATATTTGATACATATATATAGAAACTTGTTTCCTTCCCCATGTATATATATATATAAGCATCTGAGAGACATATTCGATACAAATTTGTTGTACATATGACATTCTATATTTGATGTATGACATTATTGGTTAATATATGATATGTTTGTTCATATATGACATTATTGGTTATCATAATATATTATGTGTTTGTTAATGTATATGACATTATTGGTTATCATTTTATATTATATGTTTGTTCATGTATGACGTTAAATTAGATATGTTCGTGTATGACATTAAATTAGATATGTGCATGTATGAAATTAAATTCAATTGCTAGAGAGTTGCCATTATGTCTACCAACTAGTAGATGTTCTTTTTTGCTTTATTAGTATTTCTCAAAAACTGCAAAGAAGCTGTTTCTGGTGAATAGTTGTAAACAATTGTGATCATCGACTTCATGTACTCATGGCTTTGGCTGCGAACACTTGTAACTTTGGCTATAAGAATCCATGGCTTTGGCTATGTGCACTAGTGGCTTTGGCTGTGAGCATTTATGGCTTTGGTTGTAGGCACAATATAGCCTTGGCTGTAGGTTGTGTTTCTTGCTGCATGTCGAAGTTACCTTCAAGAATATTATTAGTCTAAGATCATTACAATTAAAATACTATGACATAATACCTTGGAAATAATAGTCTTTAACCCATTACTTTATTTGTTAAAACATCATGTAGTATCTACTGTAGTCCTTCTACTCAAATATGTTTTCAAAAATACTTAGTATGGCAAAGAAATGTCTATGGAAAGCTTGTCAAATAGGATATTGAAGAACTAAATGTGGATAGTCATTAGTACCCATCAATAAGAACACAAACATCTTTCTCAAGCAAGCCATATGACATTAGCAAGTAATTTATAAATTTCCTTTGCAAATAACTAGAAGATGCTATGAATCTTAATACAGAGTTAATCACGAACTCATTATTCCATCCAAGAAGCATATATCACCCTAAGCCAATTAACCGATAGGATAAAAATTAATTCAATTTCAACAAAATTTGGAGTATAACAAGCATCTTAGGGATTCTTACAAGAATTAACACGATGTTCACAAGAGCATTACAAGTTCTTGTAATGTTATTTCACATAGTGTAATCATATTCAGTTTTGAATGGCCATTTGTGTTACGGGCATATGCACTGGGTTGTGGTGCCAAAAAGGTGACAAGGAATTTTTTTTTTCCTATTTTAAAAAGCGCGTACGCGTTATAGCGTGCACGCGCTATGGCTTGGGCAACCCAAGCCATAGCGCATACACACTATAGTGCGTATGTGCTATAGCGTGTACGCGCTTTTAAAAAAAAAAAAAGTATATATAATGGGCTGCAAACCCGCAACCCATCATTTTCATCAGCATTTTCTTCTACTCCTACAACGAGCAACGTGTACGTGAGTTGAAGACTCAACATTTGCACCACCATTTGCCAAAATGCCTCCTCGTCGACGAAATCCAAGACCACAAGCGCACCCAAGATGACGCCGTAAGTGATATAAACCTAACTTTGCATTGTTTGATATATTTTTCATATTGTTTTGTAAGTTTTTTATATTCTTTTGTAGGGTTTTTACAAATTCCATTTAGATTTGTTTATTTATTTGAATTTCAATTGATTTTTTATTAGGAAATGTTCATAATCAACCAAAAAATCCACAAGAACATCAAAACCCTCAAGAACCCCAAAACCAAAACCCTCCTCAAGAAGAAGAACAAATTCCACAACCTGAACCAATTGCAAGACCTCCACCAGGCACACAAGAAAATATAAGAAATGAAACAGAGAGAGGCAAAAATCAATTAGAAGGAATCATTGCTCGGTTGAAAGAATCTAGACAAACCAATCCAATGAGGGCTCAATTGGCATCATCCCTTGAATCCATTAACACTCAGATAGCCTCAGTTAGTGGTCAGTTAGATATTTGGCGAGCTAAGAGGGATGAACAAAAAAGATTTTATGCAAATAAATTATCATATGAAGATGTTAGAAAAAAGGAAATACCAAAAGGTAGTATATGTGCATTATTTAGAAAACTCGGTGAGCAAAATACTATTAGAGAGGGTACTAAATGATTCCCCATCCATTGGTGCATACATGACGCTATTAGAAATAATTTTTGGGATAGATGGTGGATGGTTTTTGATGCCCCTCCTTGCAACAATCACGAGGTCCCCATGTATTTTTTGAAGAAATTATATTGTGAGTTTGTCCTTGGGGAGATCCCCAATTATTTTGATATGTTAGACTCCTAGGGTAGAGGTGGGGAGTCATCATTTGAGAGGCCCGAAGCACGTCATGACCCTAATGTAGTTAGGGCACCTATGGTCCATCCACAACGTGAGCATGTGATTATTCCTTCAGTTGTGAAGGAACATGTAGAGGCCAACACTCTAGGGACCATTAATTCTTTGACGTAGACCGTCATCCATTCCACGAGCCCATTAGTTGAGGGGGAGCCTTCTATACGTCGTGGTCACATGTGCACTTCATGCGAATCCCTATGCACATTTGGCACTCATGTCGGAGATGGTGCAGATGATGGGCTTGTCACTGATCAGTTCCTGAACGAGACATTTGGCATTGACACACAGGTAAATTACTAATTTTATCACATTTCATACGTATAGTGAATGATTAATTAATTAGGATTTATTGACATTGTTCAAAATTTAGGGTCAAAGTGTTCCTGGGCCTAGCAGCGATCCTCCAGGCCCATTTTTTGTCCCTTCGACGAGTCCTGAGGTATGTATCAATTTAATAATTTTAATCAATACATATATTTATTACGTAATCATATTAAGGATTGACCAAAAAAAATATGCATGTGCATCAATTCTCCACAGGACCCTCAACCTTTACCACAGATGCAGAGTAGAGACATCATACGAGCTTCACACAGGTATAGTTGTTTCATGTTAATTTAATTCATTTGATTATATTTATTCCATGTTTCATGTTAGATATAATGTGTATTGTATGACATGCAGCTCATGATGTCAGAAACACCTCCTCATCTGCGACAGTCTGTTGATAGTGGAGTGGCCGCAGTTGTGGCTAGCTCACAGCCACTGACGGAGGTATGAAAGAATTTTCTTCATTTTAGTTGTTGTTTATAATATTTAATCTCAAAATTTCTAATGTTATTTATAAGTGATTATATTTATTGAATTGTTGTAGGGTCTTGTCACGCCTGATCGTCCACGAGCATTTGAGGTGGACTTACAGAGTGACTATTTGTTGGTGGTAAGAAAATAATTGATTTATTGAGTACATATATTTGATTTCAACATATAATAAATATTGATTCATATCTACTTTCTTTGTATCAGTTGGACCTGGAGAAGAGCCTCAACAAGAGGTCAAGTGAGCGTGTCAGGAGGGCCCCGTCATCTCCACTGTCTCCCTCCACACAACGGCAAAGGACGTTGACAGACTTGTTTCCTTCACCTCATGGGAAGGAAAAGATGTAGTTGAGATATTTGATACATATATATAGAGACTTGTTTCCTTCCCCATGTATATATATATATATATATATATATATATATATATATATATATATATATATATAGGCATTTGAGAGACATATTCGATACACATTTGATGTACATATGACATTCTATATTTGATGTATGACATTATTGGTTAATATATGATATGTATGTTCATATACGACATTATTGGTTATCATAATATATTATGTGTTTGTTAATGTATATGACATTATTGGTTATCATTTTATATTATATGTTTGTTCATGTATGACATTAAATTAGATATGTTCGTGTATGACATTAAATTAGATATGTGCATGTATGAAATTAAATTCAATTGCTAGAGAGTTTCCATTATGTCTACCAACTAGTAGATGTTCTTTTTTGCTTTATTAGTATTTCTCAAAAACTGTAAAGAAGCTGTTTCTGGTGAATATTTGTAAACAATTGTGATCATCGACTTCATGTACTCATGGCTTTGGCTGCGAACACTTCTAACTTTGGCTATAAGAATTCATGGCTTTGGCTATGTGCACTAGTGGCTTTGGCTGTGAGCATTTATGGCTTTGGTTGTAGGCATAATATAGCCTTGGCTGTAGGTTGTCTTTCTTGCTGCATGTCAAAGTTACCTTCAAGAATATTATTAGTCTAAGATAATTACAATTAAAATACTATGACATAATACCTTGGAAATAATAGTCTTTAACCCATTACTTTATTTGTTAAAACATCATGTACTATCTAGTGTAGTCCTTCTACTCAAATATGTTTTCAAAAATACTTAGTATGGCAAATAAATGTCTATGGAAAGCTTGTCAAATAGGATATTGAAGAACTAAATGTGGATAGTCATTAGTACCCATCAATAAGAACACATACATCTTTCTCAAGCAAGCCATATGACATTAGCAAGTAATTTATAAATTTCCTTTGCAAATAACTAGAAGATGCTATGAATCTTAATACAGAGTTAATCACGAACTCATTATTCCATCCAAGAAGCATATATCACCCTAAGCCAATTAACTGATAGGATAAAAATTAATTCAATTTTAACAAAATTTGGAGTATAACAAGCATCTTAGGGATTCTTACAAGAATTAACACGATGTTCACAAGAGCATTAAAAGTTCTTGTAATGCTATTTCACATATTGTAATCATATTCAATTTTGAATGGCCATTTGTGTTACAAGCATAAATGTTCTTTAAGGTCTTTTAATTCTAGACATGAATTTTATTATGAAGCTTTTTTATGACAACCCACTCAATGCATATATTGTTGTTCCAAATTATGCTAATTTGACTTTCATTGGTTGATTTGGGTCTAGACATGACGTTATTCACTACCTTTTTTATATATTATTTTTTTGTAGTGAGGTTCTGGCCTGAATGAATGTATTAATCATCGAAGTTGTGAACCTTGGTCGAGATCCTTACAAATATATTTTCAAATTGGACCTCAAATAGTTTTCTCAGTCACCCCCTTTACACAGATACTGAAATTGTAGTTAATTACAAAATTAATACTGAATTAACACAAGTTTAATTGAGAAGTATTATGTACCTCAATAGGCTAGATTATTATTGACCGGGAAGCTTTATCTTAGAGTAGTTAGTTTCCTAAATCTTTAGCGCAATGACAGTCTTATGGAATGTGGAATTAGGTCTGCTAGCTAAGGAACATTCTTTAAAAGGTAGAGGAAACTCAAGACTCACATGTTTCCAATCAATATAAATGTTTAAATCGCTTCTCTAATTTTTTCTATTTATGATCTTCTTAAAACTTAACTTTCTAAATGCATTGATGGGGAAATAAAGATCTTCTAAGAACTAAAGGCTAATCATGTTTAATACTTATAATTCTTTGTTTTTATCTAATAATTTAAAAAAGATTGTACAAGTGTTTTCAAAGAGCAACACTTGTCACTAACATCATAAGAAGGAATATCCAAGGAGTCTTACCACTGATCCCCCACCACCAAATTCAAGAGAAAAAAAAATTTCACTACTAAAGAGATAGTAACAATGATCATCCCTAGTCTTTCCCTTATCACAAAATGATTACCATTAAAATTTGCATTTCCAATTGCGTCATGTGCATTGAAGCGATAGTAACATTTTCACTCTCTTACCTAATGTCTCCCATTTCTGAAACTCCTGGGGAAGGGAAAGGCCATCTTCTCAGTACTTCAAAATGAAACGAGTTCCATTTTTTCACATATTGATAATCGTTGAATTAAAGTATAGTCGAAGTATTGACAGCCCATAGATATGCCCCGTCAAAGATTGTAGCCCTGTGGCATTTAGTGACCCTTAGGGACATTCTGGTTCAGCGTGCTTGAGAACGTTCGAGCACTGAAGGGGATAGGGTTTACCCGGCCACCCAGAGCTAATGGAGCAGATAGTTTGATCCCACGACGAAAGATGAGAGAGATTTGGCAGTTGGCAACTTTGTACTGGCCAACACTACAAGTTTCAGCATCACCCGAGATGGCATTGTAGAATGAAAATGGAATGTGATCTCCAAAAAGTGAGAGAGGTTATTGTAGGCCTCTGCAACATAGTCCTGTAGGAATTGGAATCTCATCCATATCTCACACGAGCTCCGAGATATACCCCGTCAAAGATCGCAGCCCTATGGCATTTAGTGACCCTTAGGGACATTCTGGTTTGGTGTGCCTGAGAACGTTTGAGCACTGAAGGGGAAAAGACAAGGTTGGGGATAGGGTTTAACCGGCCACTTGGAGCTAATGGAGTAGATAGTTTGATCCCACGAAGAAAGATGAGAGAGATTTGGCAGTTGGCAACTTTGTACTGGCCAACACTACAAGTTTCAGCATCACCCAAGATGGCATTGTAAAATGAAAATGGAATGTGATCTCCAAAAAGTGAGAGAGGTTATTGTAGGTCTCTACAAAACATTCCTGTAGGAATTGGAATCTCATCCATATCTCACACGAGCTCTGAGATATGCCCCGTCAAAGATCGCAGCCCTGTGGCATTTAGTGACCCTTAGGGACATTCTGGTTCGGCGTGCCTGAGAACGTTTGAGCACTGAAGGGGACAGGAAGAGGTTGGGGATAGGGTTTACTCAGCCACCCGGAGCTAATGGAGCAGATAGTTTGATCCCACGACGAAAGATGAGAGAGATTTGGCAGTTGACAACTTTGTACTAGCCAACACTACAAGTTTCAGCATCACCCGAGATGGCATTGTTGAATGAAAATAGAATGTGATCTCCAAAAAGAGAGAGAGGTTATTGTAGGTCTCTAAAACACAGTCCTGTAGGAATTGGAATCTCATCCATATCTCACACGAGCTCTGAGATATGCCCCATCAAAGATCGCAGCCCTGTGGCATTTAGTGACCCTTACGGACATTCTAGTTCGGCATGCCTGAGAACGTTCGAGCACTGAAGGGGACAAGAAAAGGTTGGGGATAGGGTTTACCCAGCCACCCGGAGCTAATGGAGTAGACACTTTGATACCACGATGAAAGATGAGAGATATTTGACAGTTGGCAACTTTGTACTGGCTAACACTACAAGTTTCAGCATCACCCGAGATGGTGTTGTAAAATGAAAACAGAATGCGATCTCCAAAAAGTGAGAGAGATTATTGTAGGTCTCCACAACATAGTCATGTAGGAACTAGAATCACATCCATACCTTGCACGAGCTCCGAGATATGCCCCGTCAAAGATTGCAGCCCTATGGCATTTAGTGACCCTTGGGGACATTCCGGATTGGTGTGCCTGAGAACATTTGAGCGCTGAAGGGAATAGGATGAGGTTGGGGATAGGGTTTACCCGGCCACTCGGAGCTAACGGATCAGACAGTTCGATCCCACAACGAAAGGTGAGAGAGATTTGGCAGTTGGCAACTTTGTACTGGCCCACATTGCAAGTTTCAGCATCACCCGAGATGGCGTTGTAAAAAAAAATGGAGTGTGATCTCCAAAAAGTGAGAGAGGTTATTGGAGGTCTCTGCAACATGGTCTTGTAGGAACTAGAATCGCATCCATACCTCGCACGAGCTCTGAGATATGCCCCATCAAAGATCGCAGCCCTATGGCATTTAGTGACCCTTGGGGACATTCTGGATTGGTGTGCCTGAGAATGTTTGAGCACTGAAGAGGATAGGAAGAGGTTGGGGATAGGGTTTAGCCGACCATGCAGAGCTAACGGAGCAGACAATTCGATCCCACGAGGAAAGGTGAGAGAGATTTGGCAGTTGGCAACTTTGTACTAGCCGATATTGCAAGTTTCAGCATCACCCGAGATGGCATCGTAAAATGAAAACAGAGTGTGATCTCCAAAAAGTGAGAGAGGTTATTGTAGGTCTCCAAAAAGAGTGTTTAAAAATGCAAAAAAAGCAAGGGGTCCTTTGTATGGTTTGGGAGTTTGACCATTAAAACTAGAAATTGTCCTAGTAGTAAGTGCTGGTAACAGTTTTGAAATTTGATTGTTGAGTGTTGAGAAACCTCAAGTTTGGGATTTTTCTTGTTGTTTTGAGTCTATAATAACCATTTCCATCTAAAAATTTGAGTGTTGAAACCGTTTAAGAAGTATTTGCATAGTTTTCCCTAAAATTTGAGTGCATAAAAAGGGGTATGTGATTGCTCCCAAGGTGGATTTAGTGTTTTCTCCAAACAAGAGTTGAATTTTATGTTTGAAGTCATCTAATATAACCAAAGTGAAGGTGTTTGAACCATTTTGGGGTTCTAGAGATGTTGCAAAGTAAGAGTTCTAGAAAGCCCTAGGGTAAAGGGGCTAGAAAGGAGGGTTTTGTAAAAACCATTGCAAAGTTGATCATGAGACCAAAAAAATAGAAGAATCCTTGCATTTGAGTCATGTATTAAGACTTTTTTGGGTCATGGGATTTCCAAAAGTCAATGGATTGTGAGTTGCTTTGTAAATGGCCTCAAATTAGGCCTAGTTGGCAGACTGAAATAGCCAGTTTTGAGTGATATTTTACAGAACAAGTGTAGTTGGTTTTGGAGTATATTTTAGAGTGAGGAAAAGGGTATTTTAATCACCCAATAGTTTAGGAAGTTTTGTGGAAAATTTTGGAGAAAACAACAAATTAGTGACTGGCAAGGGCTAGTTGGAACAAGCCTAGAAGAGGCAAAATTGAGAAAGTGTAAGAGATGAGTTGCTGAGAGTGTGCAAGGAGTTGGAACATGTTAGATGAGATTTTTTGAGATGATCCAAGGTGTTGAGGCCATGATATGATGCCAAGGACGAGTTTTGGTACTTGCATAGGGTGTTCCAACCAAGCTACAAATGCATAGGATAGGACCTTGTAAGGTACTTGCAAATTATGGTTCTAATGCTGACAAAATAGAACTCCCACAAAACTTGGAAATTTACCTTATCTTTAATGTCAAGGACTAAGTTCAATATAAAGGGCCTACATTCATAGAAGGACAAACAAAATCAAAGTTTGAAGAAGTCACTATCCCATTATAATCTCAGCCAAAAGCTAAAAAGGTTATGGATTCAAGAATCAAGAAGAAGACTTTTCATGGCACCTATATGGAGCATCTTATCAAATGGAAGGATCAACCAAAATCTGAAGTAACATGGATAGATGAGAGTGATTTTGGAAAGAAAGGTATTCCTACGAAATTCCTTCAGATTTATCCACCATGAGTTCTTTGTCACATAGTCAATTGGTGTGCATAGATCCTAGGGAAGAGGATAGTTGGGAGATATCCTCTTGGGAATAGGATCAAGAAGAAACCCTATAGGATCAGAAGAAGTCATTGGTTAGTTTGGGCATAGTGGCCTAAACTAGCAGGGTGGGTCTCCTTACATTACTGTTGGTTAGAGAGTTCCAATTTTTATTTGTTCAAGGCTAAGAGACATATAAAAAACTACATTTTCAATTATGATCTCAAGGCCTACATGGTAGTCCTAGTACATGGATGGATGATGAAATAATTATTCTTGAATTGGCTAGACCACTTTGTAAGAACAATTCCATGTGGGGTGTTTCTCTCAAAAAGGTGTCTTCTAGTATTTGATGATCATGGAATCCATATGACATGGAAAATAATTGATAAAGCAAAGAAGTTGGGCATAGATTGTGTGTCACTTGTAGCGTATACCATCTATAGGTGTCAATCATTGGATGTTAGTTTTTTCTCACCATTAAAATCTTACTTAAAACATATTTGGAATGTGTGGTTGGCTAGGAACCCTCAAATCAATATTGGTCGTGAGGAGTTAGGAATGTTATCCAGAAAAGCCTCCAATTTGGCACTTACACCCGATAATATAATGAGTGGTTTCCATAGGATAGGGATATGGTCTTTGAATAGGGAGGTTTTAGTGAATGATATAGGCCCAAGAAAGTGCTTCATTGTTGATGAGGATGGAAAATAGGGATCTAAACCACAACCCACAAGTAGTGGATCAAAAGAAACAACTACTGTAGATGATGCAAATATTGATGAGTTGTAAAGCGAGGGGGAGGAAATCACTATTGAATCCTTCCTAAAAATCAATGGCTTATTAGATGAACCAATTAACACTTTGTTGAGGAGTTATGGACAAAATATGAAGGGACTAGGTACAATTACACCTAAAAATACCCAACCAAAAAACCTGAACCAACCAGTGGACTATTATAGGAGATAAAACCTTGAGCATACAACAAACATTGATATTAGATTAAGCTTGCTAATGCAAGATTCACAACCAGATTGGTTGTAGGAGGTTGTCACAAACCTTGGGTAACCAAATACTTGTGGGGATGAAAATGTTTCCCTTTTAATTCCATCCCCACCACATGTTGACCCCAAGGACGTCATCTAATGCTTTGCAAATGGTGGCAACCATGATGAAATAAATAGTTAACAATTTTTTGATACCCAGGCCCAAAATGACTATGATGGAGATGTTGATTTTATACGTTACATGCCATTAGACAGAAAACAACATAGTGGTTTACCCAGTAGATTCCTATAGCTACCAAAGAAAAGGATACAAAATTCTAAGGAACAAGAGAGACTAAGAAGTTATTTGAGGCTAATGCACTTTGCATGAAGGAGAAGATCAGGGATAGGAAAGATGGGAGAAAGGAAAAGAGATTATATTTACAACTATAGAAATTATATTTACAACACTAGTGGAAGGAGATGTAATTGCACTAGCCCTAGAATCAATTAGTATGCCCAACATACCTCTTCTCCCATAGCATAAATCACATTCTGATATGTTCAATGCTCTAATCCCTAGATTAGGAAATATTCTTAATAAGTGTAACCCCAAGCATTGTCACCATAGTTGGCAACAAATGGTGAGAGTCCCAATCAACTAGTGAAAAAAATGACTAAGTTGATGGAGCTGAATCCTACATTACACACATCTCCTAGTAGTGGACAGGAGGATGTTGGGATTGGGAGCATAACACCTATTCCCGTTCCCAGTTTTATGGACAATTGATGGGAACTCAAGTAGATGGGAGAAATTCCAATTTTTTTGAAGCGATAAAGTTTTGTGATGTATTTAGAATATCTAAGATAGACTTATTTTTTATGTGAACTAAACCATTCTTACATTACTATTTAAATGTATTTGTATTGTTATAATAGTTTGATTGTTGGTCATGGTGTAAAATATGTAAAGTTTAGAAATATAAATAGTTCATCATAGATATATTATATAATTAATTTATTTTAAATAATAGAAATAATCATAACAAATAGATAGAAATAAAAAATAATAATTTTATACAAAAAGTTTTAATTTATTTTAAATAATTAAATAATAGAAACATTGTAGAATTAATAATTCAGTATAATCATAACAAATGGACACTAAACAATCCCAAATTCAAACATACGAAGGTCCAACTAGAATAATGACTTTAAATAACCAAATACCAAAGCCAAACAAAGGAAATTGGACTTTTACCTTAAATGAATAAATTACATGAAGAAGGGTGGCTGGCTGTTTGGAAATCTACTTATTTTTCTTCTCTCCCTCCTGTCATCCAAGAGAACATGCAATGAAAGAAAAGTATCGTCACAATAAGAAAATATGAAAAATATTGTTCTAGCTTTAAAAAAATTGGAGACATCAAAACATAAAATCTAGATTCTAAACAAATCAAAACATAAAATCTATGATTTAAACTAAATCTCATCACTTACGCATCATAACAATACGGTCCACCTTAGTCATGTGGACAGTCTTGGGGAAGAGGTTGCAAAAATGTATTTGGATCCAGTTGATCACTCTTTCTCTCTCTCCCTCTCTCTGTATTCAATCTAATGAGCCAACTGGATCTGCTCGACATTTTAATGTCTCAAGTATTGCCTCGTGGTCTGACTCGTGAACTCTCCAAAGATTCTTATTATGTGGTTTTCCACCATATTTTATCAAGTGGACATTTGATGCGACAACAAGATTTGAATAATGAAGAATCTTCCTCTCTGTTTGCCAATCCTTGAATAACCACAACTTAGGGTTCTTCATAGAATATCGTCTAAGCCATGTGTCGGTTACAACCATCGCACCGACATGGTACTCTAAACCTTCACCATCTATAACCGAGTGATCCAATTTTTGTTTGGCTTGAACACAATGACACAAATAATAATTTGTCCCTTCTTCATTGTCTTTAGGTGCAATAACAACAAAAATATGGCCTGCAGTGACAAATGTACAAAATGCGATCATTAATTCATAAAATACTTGCGTAAAAGTTATAAAGTTACATATTGAAATTACAAAGATATATAAATATATATATTACCAGGTTGCACTAGATCAGACAAGCGGTCAAAGTCAATAGATGATTCCATCTGTACAATTTCCAGTGCTTGTGGGGGATGATAGGTGTCAATTGGGTCCAAAACCCGTATATCCCATTTGTCCACCCATTCAGTCGACTCACAGTCATCCCAATTTTCCTCTGCACATGATGGACAATAGCATGCCATTTTTCGTGTGTGGATACTCCATGAACCTGTATCAGAGCTTCTAAAAGAGTGCAACTCACTGGATCCTGTTAATATGCGACAATTATGATATGGTGCAATGTTAGTATTATCTATCAACCAAAAAAATCTACGAACCGTAGACTCACCTTCCTTACCTGGACCCATTGTAGCGTTACACCACTAGACGATGGATTTTGCATCTGTCAATATTGCTCCATCTTTGTACTTTAGTTCTTCACGAGCTAAGGCTCTTTTGATGCATGCGTCTGCACCATCGTGCTCTCCCTTTCCATGACCAGCCTTTGTGAAATTCCACATGTATTGAATTCTACACAACTTGTGCATCTTGCTCAACCAATAGAACATCCGTGCATTCTTGAATTGAGATGCACAATTGTCTGACCAAATAATGTGCTGACGATATGTGATGCCCCTGTTAGCCAAATCTCCATAAAATAGTTGAAAACAACCATGTACAAACTCTGTAGAATGTGATCGATCATCGCTGATGTAAAAATGGTACTCCCTTAAAATCTTCCTGTCATCCTCTGTACTTGTAGGTGAATGCATGAATGTTATGTGAACAAATATGGAAACCTGTTGAGAAGTATAATACTTTGCTTGCACCTCATTTTGTGGTTGTAGTGTGTAGTTCTCTACGAAATCTACAACTAAAACAATGGTATCCAGTGGAAACGTATCCTTGCACAACTTGAATTGCAAATCTAGCCATCGAGCTCTATGGGTATGCCTTGCATACTCGTAAATAATGTTTTCACAAAAAATCTTCATGAACTCATACACTGGAATCTTTTCAATGACTAAATCACATCTTTTACCATGTTTCCCATCTTTTAGAGCATATGTCACTATCTTAAATTTTCCATAATCTACTATTTCATTTCCAATTCATGTGTACTATCCATATGTTGATAAGTTGATAAAAGTTGCAAAGAACCACAAAATAAGCACATACCATCCAAGCATGATATCTTGTAAAATATTTGGCCATCCCTTATTTCACATAAAATGTTGGATATGAATTCCCTTGAAGATCTTGGTGGCTCATTTATGTCACAATCCTGCAAAACAAACTGAGAATGCAAAATTACGCATATATGCCTAAAAACATCAAAATGGTTAGAAAATTCAATATGTATCCTACAAGAACAAGTTGTGCGTGTGTGATTTATCTTCACATAAAAAGGTTTACCCATCTCAAAAAATCTTTGACTTATTCAAATTTGAGGATACATACCAATAAATTTTGCAAAAAATTGTGTATGAGTTGTGTCCAAAAAATGTTTCGCATGTGGCTCGCGATTTTGGCTACCAATCCTCCTTCTTACAACATCTCTTTGATTAGGGGAAACACGTGTGTTATTTTTTCAAAAATCTTCGATCAATGATTTCAAGGCTTCACTAATTTCTTTATCCTTTCGTGGTAGTCTACTGCTAAATGTCCATAACTCATTTTTTGTTGGATCTTCCAATCTCTCACGCCTTAGCATGGCTCTCCTTAGAGTACCTCTACCAATTTTTAATGTTTTGCTTGTCTTTCTCATGAGTCGAGCTTTCTTCATTTGGCTACTTACTATTGTCGATGTAAGTACTCGTCTTGCAATATTACTATCTTTGGTGCGCGATTTAGAACACACTTTGTCATAAGCATTCATTAGATTCTTTACAATGTTTTTTTCATTTGAATCATCCATCGTTCTTAGCCCAAGAATCTTCATGATAGGCCTAAATTTTAAATTCCTCATCATTTCAACAAATAATTGGCATTGACCTGTAATATTTAATTCATCAAAAAATAATCTCCACATACGATTAACTTTTCTTTGACAAGTACGCTTGCTAATCTTGTCAGGCATTGATTTCAAAATGTTACTATCAATATCAATCAAATATTTTGGTCTTCTAAAAAAAAATATAGAAGGTGTTATAATCTCTTCAATTCTCTCAACATTTTGAACATCAACATAAGGTTGAGTGTATTGCGTACCTTGAACCAAAGATGACGTGCCTTGGCAATAAGATGCAAAAGATGGAATATCACCTACTTGATGTGTTGATGTTGTGCCTTCAACATGACATGATGGAGTGTGTATATCATCGGATCTACAAATCGGTGTCTCTTCAACATGAGAGGACGATATGACTTCAACATTGGAAGATGGTGTAGTAGACGATATGACTCCAACATTAGAAGATGGTGTAGCTTCACAATTCAATTGTCTTTTTGAGCGTAACAGTCTCATTCGTTCTCTTTGTCTTTCCAATTCTTCCTCTTTGTTTCTTGGTACCGGTGGTTCTTGATCCTCTTCAAAAGTCAATTCTTCATTATTGCTTTGCAATTTTCTTTGCTCACATAGTAATTTCATTTTATCTCTTTTAATTGCCAAATCTCTCTCCCTATCTTCATTTGTTTGATTTTTTGGTTTCTTCCTTGGCATGATGATGATTTCTACATGTCAAATTATTCAAACATTTGAATTACTTAAAATGTGTAAATTAAAAATTATTCAAATACATATAAAAATTATAATTATTTGAATGAATACACAATATATATATAAAATGACTTGTCAAATTTCTAACCATTTCGAAATAACATTTCATTGAAACATACAAATTTCAATGAATTCACTATATATTAAACAACATGTCAAATTATAATCAAATTTGTATCTATATATCAACAAACAATATTTAAAATAGATTGCACTAACCTTTTCTATACAAGGAATATTCAAAAAGTCTTCAAATCGTGTATCCAATGATTGAATTTGGTGTTTGCTAGCTTCCAAAAGTGTTTGCCACCTTGAAATAGTGTTTGTTAGCTTGAAATAGTGTTTGCCACCTTGAAAGAGTGTTTGTTGTGTTCAAACCCGCGATTTCTGTCGGGATAATAGAGTGCAGAACAGAACAAAAGCAGAGAATGAATGAAACGGGCCCCAAAGTTTCTTTTTGATCATTTTTAGGTGATTTCACATAGTGCGTACGCACTATAGCACGTACGCACTATATGAGAACACATCAATCTCCACCCTCCCTACTCTCTCTCTCTTCCTACTCTCTCTCCCCTCTCCCATCCCCTACACTCTCTCTCTCTCCCCTCTCCCATCCTTTACTCTCTCTCGCTCTCCCTCTCCCACCGCCTACTCTCTCTATCTCTCTCACCCTCTCTCCTCTCCCATCCCCTACTCTTTAGATCTCTCACACACACTCCCATCCTCCCTCTCCCACTTCTTACTCTCTCTCTCTCTGCCACCTCCTACTCTCTCTCACACTCTCTCCCATCCCCTACTCTCTCTTACACACACTCCCATCCGTCCCTCTCTCCCATCCGCTACTCTCTTTCTCCCCTCTCCCATCCCCTAAACTCTCTCTTTTGAAGATACACACTCCCTTCCCCCTCTCTCTCCCCCCTCTCCCATCCCTTACTCTCTAGATCGCTCACACGCACTCCCATCCCTCTCTCTCCTCCTTTCCCACTCCCTCTCCCACCACCTGCTATCTCTCTCTCTCTCTCTCTCTCTCCCTCTCTACTCTCTCTCTCTCCCATCCCCTACTCTTACTCTCTCTCTCTCTCCAATCCCCAACTCTCTCTCACACTCTCTCCCATCCCCTACTCTCTCTGACACTCTCTCTCATCCTTTCACTCTATCTCTCTCATCTCGTACTCTCTCTCTCTGCCACCTCCTACTCTCTCTCACACTCTTTCCCATCCTTTCACTCTGTCTCTCCCATCTCGTACTCTCTCTTTGCCACCCCCTACTCTCTCTCACACTCTCACACTCTCTCCTATCCCCTACTCTCTCTTTCACAGACACACACACACACACACACACACTCCCATCCCATCCCCCCTCTCTCTTCTCTCCCATCCCCTACTCTCTAGATTTGTCACACACACTCCCATCCCTCTCTCTCATCCTCTCCCACTACCTCTCCCAGGTCACCTACTATTTCTCTCTCTCAAGTTCTCTTTCTCCCTCTCTACTCTCTCTCTCCCATCCCCTACTCTTACTCTCTCTCTCTCCCATTCCCAACTCTCTCTCACACTCTCTCCCATTCCCTACTCTCTCTCACACTCTCTCCCATCCTTTCACTCTGTCTCTCCCATCCCATACTCTCTCTCTCTCTGCCGTCCCCTACTCTCTCTCTCACTCTCTCCCATCCTTTCACTCTATCTCTCCCATCCTTTCACTCTGTCTCTCCCATCCCGTACTCTCTCTCTGTCACCCCCTACTCTCTCTCACACTCTCTCCCGTCCCCTACTCTCTCTCTTTCACAGACACACACACTCTTATCCCCCCACTCTCTTCTCTCCCATCCCCTACTCTCTACATTTGTCACGCACACTCCCATGCCCCCTATCTCTCTCCCTCTCCCTCTCCTACCACTACTAGATCTCTCTCTCTCTCTCAAGTTCTCCCTCTCCCTCTCTACTCTCTCTCTCTCCCATCCCATCCCTTACTCTCACTCCCTCTCTCTCCCATCCCCTACTCTCTCTCACACTCCCATCCCCTAATCTCACTCTCTCTCTCCCATCCTGTACGAGCTCTCTCCGCCACCACCTATGCTCTCTCACACTCTCACACTCTCTCCCATCCCCTACTCTGTCTCTCTTACACACATTCCCATTCCCCCTCTCTCTCTCTCCCTCTCCCACTCCCTCTCCCACTGCCTACTTTCTCTCCCCCATCCCCTACTCTCTCTCTCCCCTCTCCCATCCCCTACTCTCTCTCTTTCATAGACACACACTCCCATCCCCCCCTCTCTCTCTCCTCTCCTATCCCCTACTCTCTAGATTTGTCACACACACTCCCATCCCCCCTCTCTCTCCCTCTCCCACTCCCTCTTGCACCACCTACTATCTCTCTCTCTCTCTCTCTCAATTACTCTCTTTCCCTCTTTAATTTCTCTCTCCCATCCCCTACTCTCACTCTCTCTCTTCCATCCCCTACTCTCTCTCACACTCTCTCCCATCCCCTACTCTCTCTCTCTCTCTCTCTCTCTCTCTCTCTCTCTCTCTCTCTCTCACCCCCATCCTGTACAAGCTCTCTCTACCACCCCCTACTCTCTCTCAAACTCTCACACTCTCTCCCATCCCCTACTCTATCTCTCTTATACACATTCCCATTCCCCCCTCTCTCTCTCTCTCACACTCCCTCTCCCATTGCCTACTCTCTCCCATCCCCAACTCTATCTCTCTTACACACTTCCATTCCCCCTCTCTCTCTCCCTCCCACTCCCTCTCCCATCGCCTACTCTCTCTCTCTCTCTCTCTCTCTCTCTCTCTCTCTCCCCCTCTCTCTCCCCCTCTCTCTCCCATCCCCTACTCTCACTCTCTCTCTTTGCCACCCCTACTCTCTCTCACACTCTCACACTGTCTCCCATCCCCTACTTTCTCTCTTACACACACTTCCATCCCCCCTCTCTCTACCTCTCCCACTCCCTCTGCCATTGCCTAATCTCTTTCTCTTCTATCCACCCTCTCTCTCCCTCTCCCACTCCCTCTGCCATTGCCTACTCTCTTTCTATCCCATCCCCTACTCTCTCTATCTCTCTCTCCCCTCTCTCATTCCCTACTCTCTCTCTTTCACACACACCCATCCCCCCTCTCTCCTCTCCCATCCTCTACTTTTTCTCTCACTCACTCTCCCTCTCCCACTGCCTACTCTCACTCTCTCACACACACACACACACTCTCTCTCTCTCTCTCTCCCTCTCTACTCTCTCTCTACTACCCCCCTACCCTCTCTCACATTTTCACACACTCTCTCTTTCTCTCTTACACACATTTCCACCCCCCCCTCTCTCTCCCTCTCGCACTCCCTCTCCCATCGCCTACTGTCTCTTCCATCCCCTACTCTCTCTTCCATCCCCTACTCTCTCTCAAGCTACTCTATCTTCCCCCTCTCCCATTCCCTACTCTCTCTCTTTCACACACATGCACTCCCATCCTCCTCTCTCTCGCTCTTCCTCTCCCACTCCATCTCCCACCACCTACTCTCTCTCTCCCCCATCCCCTACTCTCAATCTCTCTCTCCCAACTTGTACTCTCTCTTACACTTCCTCTCTCTCCCATCCCCTACTTTCAATCTCTCTCCCCCATCCCGTACTCTCTCTTTTCCACCTCTACTCTCTCTCTCACACTTCCTCTCTCTTGCATCTTGTACTCTCTTTTCCACCCCTACTCTCTCACATTTCCTCTATCTCCCATCCTATACTCTCTTTGCCACCCCTACTCTTTCTCACTTCCTCTCTCCCCTCTCCCATCCCCTACTTTCTCCCTATCTCTCTCTCACACACAAATAACCATTCTCTCGCCCCACCCCCCTAGCTCTCTCTTGGTTTTGGTTTGCAATTTAGGTATCAATAGTGCGTGCTCACTATAGCACGTGCGCACTACCTCGAATTCGCTAGCATTTTAATAGCGCGTGCGTGCTATAGGGTGCACACGCTATTCAAAGCTTTGCATTAAAACTAAGCCTAAGGCTTGGTTTTTCCTTGGAGATCCAACCCAAAGGTTTGGAGTTTATAAACAGGTCTGAGACGTGTTTTCCAGCAAACATACAAAAAATGATTGATTTTTCTTGTGTGCTCCCCTTCAAGATTCCTTGTGGTTGGGTATCGATAAGATTAGGTTACATAACATTATAGGTCTCTGTGTTAGCTATCTAACCATATAATTTATTTTTAATTTCAACTATTTAAAGTCTTTCATCTATAATTTCTTTTGAATGTATGTTCATTTTTTGTCAGAAACCACCATGTACTAATTGGGCTGTAGATTTTAGCTCATTCATCGAATTTTGTAACAACTTAGTTTTTTAGAAACTAGACTCCATTCTACACACTTTGAAAAAAAGAAGTTTTTATTTTAGATTAGTTTTCAATCATTTCTAGGGGGAGCACACAGATATTTCACGTTTTTGGGATGGGTCTAATTTAAAAATTCATTAAAAAAAATACACATTATAAAATTACCCAAAAAATCTGGGATAAACTACATAGTGTTAGGTAACTTTTGACCAGAGCGATTAAAGAATTTGAAACAAAAAGTTAAAATTTTAGGGGGGCCACACTTTGTACTATGTTATGTTTTTTTGGAATAAACAATACCACTTTCTGTGGCCCCCTTTTTTGAGGACCTAAAACTAAACCATTTTGAAAAAAAATTAGTAGTTTAGAAACTAGATTCAAAGGACTACGACTTTTGTTTTTGTCATATCTTAAAATTTTGAGCGTAACTATCTTCAAATTCTTGTTTAAGTCGAGAATTTTCTGATTTCAGGAAAAAGGTGTCCACTTATACCCCCCTTTTGGCACCACAACTTGGTGCACTCACCCTTTTAGTAATTAGGACTTGTAGATAGATGCAATCATTAATAAAATCAAAGCAGGCATAGTTGAAACCTTAAATTCACACCTTAGGAAGTCTCAACAAGAGGAGGGTTCTTTCTCAAGATGGGATGGGTTAATGAAGGAAAATTGGAAGAACCTAATAAAACCTCTGCTCATATATAATAAGAAAAGTAAAGAAGCAAGGGAGAACTACAGATGGATCTTCCCCCCGCCCCCCCCGCCAACTATTAGGGTGGACCAAATTGAATTTTGATGGTACCTCAAGAGGCAATCATAGGAAAGTAGGCATAGGATGAATCATTAGTAATGTTGAGGGTAAATGGATAGCAAAAAGAGCCAAATCCATAAACCTCACCACTAACAATCTTGCAGAACTAGAAGCTCTACAAGATGAACTACAAATATGTCTAGATCTAGGTGTATCAAAGGTCATTATTGAAGGCGACTTGTAGATCATTCTTAACGCAATTAGGAAACACAATACTCCAAATTGGGTCCTTAATTCAAAATTGGAAGAATTCCTTAGACTCCTAGATTGTTTCACAGACCCTCAAATTCTTCATATTTATCGGGAAGGAAATGTGAAAGTAGACCAGTTGGCTAACAAGGGCATTGATGGTGAAGATATTTTATTATACTTCTGATAACTTCCTTAGGTATCTAGTAGTGGTTAGCTTATTTTCCTCTCACAAGTTTACATTTATATTAAGTATACTAATTACTACCCATATTAATCTAATATTATTTTTTGCAATTTCCTAGCTTTTACTTTGTTTTCATTTTTCTTTTATCTTATTCCATTTCTTAGCCCAGGTGATAGTTGGTGTCTTATATATATTCATAAGTTGTGTAGGCTAGTTTTTTAGGGGGTAAGGAGATTTAGCATTTAGGTACATATTATAGTTATTTTTTAGCTTCCTTTTTAATCTCATTATGTGGTTCCCCAATTTTATCCTTGCTTTAATCTGTCAGTTTGTTTTATCCTTACCCTCAAATTGACACTTGTCATGTATGAAGTCTTATATGTTCATGATAGTATCTTTGGAGATCCTCCCCAGCTTCCATCATGAGATTTACTTTGGTTTCCATCATGCCTTTGATCTAGTTGGCGTCATGTATGGATGATGTCTTCATTTCTAGGTTCTTCTAGGTCCTTCCTTGGCTTCTTTTTTCTCCTTTCTATTTTCTTTGTCTTTTTCCACCTCAATCTTTAGAGTGATTTAAATCTATATGATGGATTCAAATATCTATCTCTTTCATACCTTGGAGGTACCAATGATGGCTTTCTAGAGAAACATTAAACCAAAGAGATGGAGCAGAGTCTTGAAGCCAATCAACAATATGACCATAATCACAATTAGTTGAGCCATCAATGAAAGTACTTTCAACTACAACTACACATGGCAGACCAATAGGGATATTATTGGGGTATTTATCAGTTTCTTAGCCAGAGCTAGGGTGGAGAAATGGGTGATGATTAGGCTGTGCTACAACATTTTTGACTCAGTTTGGTGAATGGGGTTGGAAGAAGCAATTAAGAGCATCAACAAGAAATTTAGGGTCCCTCTTCCATAAAGGTACGTGGCACTCTCACCTAGTAGTCCTAATTTGGTTGTAGTGATTCAACATCTGTCCCTAGTCATTCGCAATAATTTGGCCTTTTACAAGGAATGGCTAAAAATGGAGTTAAGTATTCAATTCCTCCTTTGGTGGAGAGGAATTGTTGATGATGAAAGTAAAGACTGGATGGAAAATTAATTAAACATTTTAAAGGCTTACATCCATCCAAAGGTGGTTCTGGACAACATTGAGGCCCTAAATTTTTGCACCCCCAACATGGAGAAAACCAACAAGGAGAAAAATGCTTTTGAATTCCCTCCTAACTTCTAGCTTGAGAAGCCCAATGAAATATCAGAGATCATTATGGTTTACTAGAAGTAGGCATCCAAGCTTGGGTAGTTGGTTGGGGGTGTCCCCTATTTTTTCTCCCCTGGTTCTCACAGTAGTGACATATGCTAGGGTGTTTGGTTCATGTTTCTTCGGTAGTTTGGTTTAGGTTTTGCCCTTTTATGTTTGTTGCTAGCAAGGTTTTTGTTGTAATATATCTTGTATGGTCAACTTAGTTAGGTCAGGCTATTATGGGTTACACCAGTCTAGCTTTTAAGTTCTATTTGGGTGGCATTTTCATTCAACTGGTAGCCATTTTAGAGGCTACCCAATTGAATATCTTATATTGTATAGTTGCTCTATTTCTTCATTATGTATCAATATAATTACTAGATATAATAAATATAAAGTTTATATTAGTACTGAGATTAATCTTTCCTTAGTCCTCTTTACTTGGCTCTCTTTGTTTCAGTCAAAGTTTTATTATTCATTTCTGTATCTGGCAATCTACTTTTAGTTTTTGTTAATGGCGTCCACAAAATCTATTGAAGTAATCAAAGAACAAACTCTAATTGAGATAAGTAGATGATTTAATCAAATCTATAGCTTAAGGAAGTGATTTTGTTTAGTAATATGATATTTCATTTATTAGTTTATAACATTTTTTAAGGTTCAATTAAATATCAATGGCTAATTAATGATGATTGGTACACTATATTTTTCTCACATTGTATCATAAAATGGTATTAGGAGTTCATTAACAAAGGCACACACTAAGGCTATCATTATTAGCACACACCTTCAATTTGATTAGCTATTATGGAATTATCTAAATTAGTATAGTTAGGAATTTCTTTTTATACATGTAAGTTGAATACTAGGGACTCCTAGTTCAAAATAGTCTAACTCAATATGGATAAATGTAGTGTTAATGTTATACCTTTCCTATATATTTAATGTAATGGGCTCTAGTTTCTAAATTTAGGTTTAGCCTTTATTATTAGTTCCCTTCAACTCTACCCCTCCTGGATAGCTAAAGGTTTAATTACATCCTAGCAGGTTCTTATGTCTTATTATGGCTTTATATTTAAATCTAATATCTATTTCAAGCTACATAATTGAGTAACATGTTAATAAAGGGGAAAGCTTCTCAATCAAAGAAAATTAGAAAAGGATCACATGGATACACTAAAGCTTCAAAGTTATACTCAATTTATTACTGGTTTAAATAGTAATAGTGAAAGTAATAGCAAGTGAGGATCAATATCCTTCTGTATTTATTATAAATAGATCTATAATCTTCTACTAGGGTATGCCCCTTTTAAATTTGTAATAAAATAGGACCAAGGTCCTGGGCAAGACTGGAGGTTTTCTTCTCCGTTCTTTCCTACTAGTGTCCATTTGAATAGAGATACCCTAATGTATTTAGTTTTATTATTATTATAATATAACCAAAGGCTTTGACCATTTATCAATAAAAAAAATAAAAAATTGTATCCTTAGGAATGTAACTACTTTATATTTGGTGGATAAACTAAAATTATTCTCTTTTTACAATATTATATTATTATGACTTAATTTCTAATATATATAGTACTTTCTCTTCTTACAATATTCAAGTAGTAATATTAGTTTTCTTTTTGTTTACCATTAAAGGATGGAAGACCTTTTTTTCAATTATATATATGTTGAATGAGATTTCTAATTAAGCATAAGAGAAAGTACTCAGTGTTTATTGATCATATTATTAACTTTTAACATCTCTTAGTCACCTCTACACACATATTTTGGTAGAAGGTATTCTAAATAAGAGGAATACAAATTCATTACACACATTTAGTAATATGTATGTTGAGTGAGATTTATAATTAACACATAAGTTGAAGAGAAAAAAAAATACTATTTGTTGATCATATTAAATTGTTTAAAAAAATCCCTGAGTAACCTCCACTACAAATATTTTGGGAGGAGGTAATCACAACTCCCAATTTCTATTGTGCAACCCTAGTTGCTTCACTTCAAGATAAATCTAAGCTATCCCTTCCAATAGAGGAATCAACAATTCTAATGTAAACAAAATTCAATAAAAGTTTCTTAACCTAAAGACTATTTTTTTACTTCTTGAAAATTATTGTTGATGTTAGGTAATCCTTCACAACCAAAGGCCTATGGCTAAATTTATGTGTGGGAAGCATGTGATATTAGCTTCATAGGATTGACAAGTGTGGAATGAGAGAAGTGTTGGGAGGGATTGTTCCCTTGTTTATTTATGTGGCTACAGATTGACCCTATGCAATGTATACAACAAGTGGGAGATTTTGAGATAATGGATGTTGCACACATTGCATAATATTGTTATTTTATTATTTTATTTTATTATGTAATGTTGTGCCTAGATGGACGTGCAACATGTAAAGATTCCCATGGAATATTCTTGATGAGTTGTATTGTAACATTGTGAAAATATTTTATGTAATTATTTAATATTGGGGAAAAGAATTAAATGCCCAATATTAAATGTAGGGTCAGTGGGTTAGGTAGCACATGGTTTTAGCACATGGTTTATGTAATACCACTTAGTGGTTTTGTGGGACTTGCTACTATATAAGCAGCCACAAGGGTAGTTGTTGTAAGAGTGACAAGGAGAAGATAAAAGGAAAGAGTCGAGCGGGACAAGGCTTGACAGGTTAGCCAAGGGAGCATTTATGAAGGTTGAAAGCATGGCATGGGATGTGTGGATTCATGCTTGTTCACATGGTTTGCTCGGTTGTGGCTATGGCCATGAAGGCTTCCATGGTTGTATGGCAATGGTATTTTTGCTGGATAATACATAGTGATGGATGCTTTTGGAGGCTGGGTTTTTCTCTCAATGAGGGTTTCCCAGGGTATATCTTGTGTCACATTTTATTGGTATGTTGTCTATTCTCTTGCATATGGATTTTAATTCTGTATTTATTTCAGATCTATTATGGGTTATGTTTGTGGTGTTCCATGTTCACTAATAGTCATGGCTTTTTGGTGCAACGGCAAATGGGCCCTACAATTGGTATCAGAGCCTGGTTTTGGCCTGGTCATGGGTTCAAATCTCCCCTGTGCCTTTTCGACTCGCGTAAGCACCTGGTATGCAAGTCGAGGGGGAGATTGTTGGGTGATGCGACGCACTCCCCTGCCCACAGGTGGTTAATTATGTGGTGTTCCATGTTCACTAATAGTCATGGCTTTTTGGTGCAACGACAAATGGGCCCTACAAGAAGAAGAATTTTTACAAAAAAACTTTCCATCTAGAGAATAATGAAAATGTTAAAGTTATAGAGCTCATTTCACAAGCTTGTTAGCTAATATAAAATCACCCAAAGAAGTTGGTAGAAAAATAAATGCATTGATTTTGTATGGTGGTCTTGCTTCTCTTTTCAAGATTAGTAATTGTTGAATGAAACATAATAAACGGATAATATAAAATTGGTTTCCTTCTTCCTTACTATTTACTCTTCTACTCATCCAATTCATATGCATGTATCTCAAACCTTTCAAATATTTGTTACATACTTCAATGTGTTCCTTCAATTTGCATTTTTCCTCCCAGCTATACTCTTGTGTTAAATTGATACTTTTAAGAAAAAAATTATCACATATTGATGTTGAGTGAGATATCTAATTAAGAATATAGGTTTAGAAGAAAGAGCTTGGTGTTTGTCCAGATTATATTATTGTTTATAAAAATCCCTTAGTAACCTCCAACACATTTCTATTTTGGGCTCGGAGATAATCCCAACTCCCAATTTGTATTTTGTGACCCTAGTTGCTTCATCTCAAGACAAATCTAAACTATCCCCTCCAATAGAGGAATCAATAGTTCTCATGAAAAAAAAAAATTCAACAATAGTTTCTTAACCTAAAGGCTTTATTTTCACTTCTTGAAAACTATTGTTTGATGCTAGGTAACCCTTTACACTTGTCAAGTATAGGCAGGGGAATTTCTCTAAAAAGACAACTAGATTAGTCAAACAATTTACCACCCAACAACATGCACCAAGAGATGCCATCTCTATTTTGGCATTCTATCTTCAAATCAAGTGCCTTCATATATATCTCTTTGAATTTTCCAATATACTAACCCTAGTAGTCTCTAGAATGGGTAAGAGACAAGAAATGATATACGTATCATGAAGATAGATTGACATTTTTGCATGAAGTAGGTGAAGTGACACTAGAGGGAATCAACAAGATTTCATGGAGAAGGTTTTAAGGCTAAATTTATGTGTGGGAAGCATGTGATATCAACTTCAATAGGATTGACAAGAGTTGGATGAGAGAAGAAGAATTTTAATAGAACAACTTGCCATCGATAGAATAATGGAAATGCTAGAGTGATGGACCTCTTTTCACAAGCTTGCTAGCTAGTATAAAATGACTAAAAGAAGTTGTTAGAAAAATGAATACAACAAATTTCTCTAGTGGTCTTTCTTCTCTCTACAAGATTAGTGATGGTTGGGTGAAATAATTAGGGTTTTCACTTTCAAATAATAAATGTTTTCGATACAATAAATAGATAATATAAACTTGTATAAAATTGATTCCCTTCTTGTGTGCTATTTACTCTTCTACTCATGCAAATTCGTATTCATATATTTTAAACCTTTCAAATATATCTTATATACTTAAATGTATTTCTTTAATTTATTTTTCTCCTCCCATCTATACTCTTATATTATATCCATAAAAACTAAATAAAAATACATTCATTCCTCCAAACCCTTTTGAATTATTGTCATAGACATAAATTGACCTTACAATCACTAACTTGACCTTAAAATCTAAAAATCTAAAAGTTCATAACTATGGTTCAATATTTAATCAACTCTCACTCATTTCTTTCCCATTTAACACCAGCTTAATAGGCATTTGCAAGATTTGATGTCGCGGATTACTATTTAAGAAAATCCAATCACAATCATTTCACATCAATTTGATACCTCTTAAATGAATTAAGGTGCACACATTCACCATATGAACAATTGTATGAAGAAGATTTGTTGTCTTTCTTCTTTCATGCACATGTTCCAAATCGACTTGATTAAACGTTCCCTTATGACATATTAACAACTCTGCTAAGATATATGAATATAAAATCATTCTACATATAACAAAACCGACAAAGTAGACAATTGGATCCACTTTTCACAACTTTATATCTGAACCATCTTTACTCAATAGAAATCTCATAAGTAAAACATGATTAAAAGAGTTCAGATTACACACAACCACTCAATCGCCATATAACATAATGCCCAGATATGACCAATGAAAATCCATAAATAAAAAACCATCCCATATTTGAGCAATGTTTCAAGGAAAACATGATAAAAATGGAGTGTCTAGATTATCCTGAACCTACTTGATGGCTATCTATGTACAGCAATGGTAGAAGCGAAACACAAGAAGAAGACTCAACATCATTCTATTTGATTTGAAAGCTCTTTCCATATTTTAGAAACAGTACAAGAAAATTCTTATGATGCCAACATACCACATAATTTCCATAGTGGTGACAACATTATTATCTTGTGGACCCTTAAATAATTGTTTACAAAGAATTTGGAGGAGCCTCTGTTGCTTTCAACCCGTTTCATTTCAACTTTGAATTACAGAAAACCATGGAAAAAAATGGGTGTATTGCATTGCAATTTGATTCCATTACACAGTATTCAATATTAATAATAGCAATCACTCTCAAAATTTACTGCGAAAAGAAGTGCATGAAAGCTGTAGAAATGTGGGCTGTATTCCACAAGCTCAGTGCATGAAAACTGTAGGATTGAAATGGGTTTGAATTCCTTGTTCTTTTGTGACCGACATATATTTGTCTTGGCACGAGGTTTTTTACTTTGAAGGGATTTCAATACCACCCAACATGTGAATTTTAGGGTTTCGAGTGTTTGATCTTTTGTTTTGCTACAAGTAGAAAGACTACGATGGGTAAATCTCTATCAAAAGCTTTCTAAATAGAAAAACAAAATGATGTTCGAAATAGTAGATGGGATTGATTCAGTCCATCCTCTGTCTTTGAGTTATGGGGCCGCCGTCTGCCTCGAAGGAGATAAAATGTTTTGCGTCTCCCTACGTTGATGAAATGACTTTTTTAACCTAAATTGATGGGAAGATTTACTTTTAGGTTTCTTCACAATATGCCACTTGTTGAAGGTGAGCCTTTGGAAGTTTCGCCATTTGATGCTTCTTTTGAGTTTTAATGTTGTTTTTTTTTTTCCCCTATTTTTTACTAAGTTAAAGTTGTGGAGGTTATAATTGAGGAACATTCTTTGTTGATTTTATATTATATCAAAGTAGGAGGTGGAATCCAACTTAGAATTTGATGGTTTATAATGGATTATTTTTAAAATTAAGCTATATTTTATAATACAAATTATTAGTGAATATTTTTTATTAGATTGAGTTATAAATTGGTGAGATTATAAGTATAGGGTTTCATTTTCAATATGAATACAATAAACATAAATTTATGACAAGTCATTTAATAAGGATAGAGAATTAGTAAGCAACGTGAGTTTGAATATATAGAGGGGTTAACAATTTAAATATGCAAGCACAACAACTTAACATGGATAATAAGCTAATAAACATTAAGCCCAACCAAAGTTTCAAGATATAGAATGACAACCAATTCAAGTCAAATTATAATTATGTACCACATTTTTCATAATTTTATATTAAATTAAATTATATATATATAATATTTTGAATTATTGATTAATTAACATTGCTATATTAAATGAATTTGGCTTTGGCAGTCTACAACTCTTCTCACATGTGTTTCTTCGGAGGGGCCCCCTTCTCTTGATTTGGCACAACTCTACCTAGATCTACTGCTTGTTTTATCTGCAGAATTGAGTCATGTCTCTAATTGGGTCTCCTCTAGCCCTACGAACTTTGTTCTTTTGGCTAGGACTCATGTTTAATTGGATGATTGAGGTTGTAGACATAGGATACTCCTCTAGAGAAATTTTGAAAGCATCCCCTCCCAAGGGTCCCCCACAAGCCTAGGAGGAGGATTGAGGTTTGGAAGGACATATTTTTGTGGATAACATTGTGGATCTTGATTCATCACCTCAAAAATTAGGTGACAAAGATAATTTTTTGGTAGAGGGAGAGATCCCTTTAAATAAAGACAAGGAAAGGGATACATTGATATCTCTGTATACCCAAAAAGAGGCAAACGAGAGCAGCCCAATGGATTCATCAAAGGATGACTAGTTGGTAGATACCTCAACCCTGGGGAGCCCACTAATAAAATCTCCTCTGGGGGCATTAGAGAGGAAAGGATATAAGTTTGATAGTACTACATATAAGCGCACCTCTCTAGTAACTGAAGAAACTAAAGTGGAGGGAATTGGATTTGGTGACTCTTGTTCTACTAGGAAAAAAGGAAATTCACTATTCTAGGGTGACAATATGTCTTCCATTGGATCTTTGATGATGTTTCTTTCTATTATTAATAAGAAGCACCCACTTTTTTCTCCCCCAAGGCCTAGGTTGGTTTACTTTGTGGCCTCAACTTCCCCTTATAGTGTAGGGTAGTAGGTTACTAAGATAAAATATTGGGGAGTGATGAAGGCTGATGTTGGCTTAGATGTTAAAATAGGGATACCTCTTGTGAGAACTTCTAGGACCAAAGTGGAGTATTTCACCCTAGAAGATACTCAAAAATAAAAGAAATGAAATCTATTTCATGGAATATGAGGGCATTAATAAAATTTAGCTCTATTTTTTACGTGACTTCATTAGTTTTTTGACTAGAAAAGGTTGAATGTATGACTATTGTTTGCATCATAGTTTTTTGTTGGACTAAATGACAACCAATATGGTCACCATAATTACGATTTCAACACCTCATAAAAAAAAGGAAAATATGGTCTGTTAGAGTAATAAATTTTATTATTATTAATTAAATCATATTGATTTAATTATTAAGTCACTTATTATCTCTTGTTTACTTAAGCTAAACTTTGGGCATATAATAATTAATTCCTTTATTAATTATTGTCATGCAACCTAGGTTTTACCTTTTAGGGGTTTGATCTCCTTTATAAGGATTGATGTCTTTGCAATTAATTAATTTACTTTTGATAATAGAAATATCTTTTTTCACTCATCAAGAATGTCTCATTTATGGATCTGGGAGTTCTAGCCTCCATAGCTTTTGCTTCTCTCTTTCTGTAATAGGTGTTTGCATGCAGTGATTTTTGGGAGATGTGAGGTTGATCTTTCATCAACTTCAATATGGTATCAGAGCTCTAGATATTCATGCCCATATTCTATTTATGAGAGGTTTGGCTTGACTTTTAGATTTGTGCCTTTTTTGGAGGGTTTCAATTCTTCAAATCATTTTTTTAGATCTGGGGGGTCATTGGTTTTTAGGTCACTTTGAGCCCAAACAGACATCACTGTTGATCTTAGAGTACCCAGAAACCCCTATTTTCATATAAAATTTGTCCAATTTGGACATAGTTGGAATTCGAGACAAAAAAAATTACTCCCAGATTATGCACATTTCCTAAGGCAGTGATTTTGTGATTTTCAACATGAAAATCTAGATATAATTTCACAAAAGTTAAGATTTTTTGGTGCGAAATTTGATATTTTTTGTACAAAAATCAATATTTTTTGGTATGCAAATTGAGGGTTTTGGCACCTGCAAATTGAGATTTTTTTGGCACAGATACTAATGTGTTGGCATGAATCCTGAGGTAATTTTGGTACTAGTGGGCACAATTCTCAATGCTATTTGACACATATTTAAGGCGGTAATTTATTTTAATTTTTCCCTTTAAGCTCTTTTTTTACCTACATGTGGTTTTTTATTGCAACTTGCTCATCCATGCTCTATTTTTCACAAACAAGATATCATCAAAAAGCTAGTTCTGAGCCTATTCCAATGATGCAAGTTATTTTCAGTTTTGGTGATTTTTTTACACCTATTTTTTCTGTCAAATTTAGGAGTTCCACTTTGTACTCCAAGAAACATATCTTGAGACATTCTATTTTTTAAATTCTGCTCTAGGCACATTGTAATGCCCCACCAAAGGATCCAAAGAATTAACCTAAAGTTTCACTAAGTTTGGTAGCATTTTTTATTTTATTTTTTAAATCATGAAAGCAACAACATTCATAACATAGTAGCGAAAGCAATAACATTATTCAACTAAAAGTAATCATAAATAGAAATAACAAGTTACATTCTTCATGGATCCCTTAACGTTCAATAACATCTAAATCAACTAGTATTAATGATTTCATCTAATACTACATCAACATGATATAATACTGAAAAGTCCAACGTTCTTAAATTACATTTCTAATTGCTTGATCATCCACTATACATGCCACAGGGTATGAAAGGCTTAAAAGAATATACATCCGTGTAAATAAACTACATCATCATACTAACTCTAATCCATGATGCAATAACATAAATGAAACCATAAACGATACATGATACATCATTATAACCATAAATCATCAAACATAATTAACTAAGTGCACAGTTCCTCCCAACCATAAATAGCATCATTAGACCATTGTGGATCCTTGCCATCCCTCCGTGCATAACATTCTGAATCATCGAAGAGATCATCGGTATTAACATAGTAGGAATGTCACTCCTAAATCATACTACATCATATGCAGAAAGTAATCTAACATGCAAAGTAAAGCATAAGATAACATCATCTAACATATGCAAATCATCAATGTAAGGATACGTGTCCACCATCATAATCCAAGAATAGAATGAAGATAAATGCCAACAAAGAATGCATTAGCCATGGTGTCTCAAACGGATCTCAAATGGTAAGAGTGGAAGAGCACTACCACCTGACCGCGTGGAACCTAAATGGTCCACTCCCACCGTGCTGAGGAGATAATCTCAAGTCCCAAATAGGTTATCAAAATCACATAGCATAAATACTCTCTAAGTCTAGGAATCCTAAAAGTATACTAACTCAAAGGTTCAAATCACAAAATGGCATCTAATCTCAGAGGCACACAAAGACATGTAGGAAACCTACTATGCAAGTGAGAAAGTGTCATCGCACGGATCACGCTAGAGTTACCTTGGTAGTCTCTCAATAGACCCCAGCCCCCTAGTGATCCTTGTGTGGCCACTAGTATCCTCTCATACTGACAAGGCATACAACGAAATGCAAGGTCGCAACCAAGCATTCTCTCTACTCCCATCCTAGTCTATACTAGCACTCAAGGCATGGGCGAGAACATACAATTATCTTATTAGGTTCATTTAATCCCCATTTATTGTAAATGTTTTCACTTATTAAAACAACTTACAATGAGTTACCCTAGCAGCCACTTAAGGCCTCGGCCCCCATTGCAAGCCACTTCTCGACACTACAAGTAGATAACCCACCTTAAGCTCATGGAATCATAAATCACAAAATCACCACAGTCCTATACAAGCGACTAAAAAAATACCAAAAGAATAATCCATAATAAGAGCATTAAATCTCCATGAGCACATGAAAAGCATCCATAGATAATCATGACCACAACAGTTCTCTATTGGCAACTGAAGGTATCACTGATAATCAAAAGTATCCATTGGTTCTCAATAACCAAAATATATCTCAAAATCATACCAATCGAAGACTCAAAAATGGTTGAGTCAAAACATGTCACAACATGACATCATCAAGAAATAAATCAACATTTCAATCCCATCATGGTGACTGGCAAGCAATCCAAGGATCACTGATTGATGACTCAAAAAAGGTTAAGTCAAGTGTCTCAGATACATATAACTCAGCTTCACTCAAGAAGACTAATGATCAATAACAATCAGTAAATACAAACATCTCATAGAGCATACCATCACATTATCATGGTTGGGTTTATAAAGAATCAAGATCAAAAGACATCATCATGACATCACAATCATAACCCTCAAGCCTTTGGTAGACATCCTATAATTGGTCAACACTAGTCAACCCAAAAACCCAAAACAAGAAGCATATAGAAAACACAATGCAAGCACATGTTCTATTTTGCTAAAATCACATAGTTGAATTAAGTGTAGAGGTTTTAGTTTTGGTTTGCAAGTATACTTCAAGTATATAAGATTCTATGTTTAATCTATTAGTCGACCCATTTATCTCTCTGAATTAAGCATAGAATTATCCCTCTATTATTTTTAAACAATTTCCTAAAATAATTTGAAGATAATACTTGTCTATAACATTTGCAATTTACCTCAAAATCAAAGTCACCAATCTTTCCCCAAAGAATCTCTTAATATTTAAATTTTAAGATTAAGACTTTGTTGGAAATGATTGAAAAGATCATGAGGAAAATTGTTGGAATGATCATATGGAACTGGAAAAGAATGTTCTCAATCATTGTTTTGTCATTGATGTCAAACTTGCTACTTGCAAGAATGAAAATTGCTTTAGTGATCCAAATACTATCAAGTGGTTGATTGACATTGAGGAGGCAATCAATAAAATGTAACTAGAACACCTAGAGAAAGGTTGAAGTTATGATGTTGGAATGAAGTAGAAGGATTAGCCAAGTCATTGATGAAAAAGTGTATTGATGACATACTCCGAGACATAGAGAATGGGCACAATGAAACATATCAAAGATGTAAGATTTTAGCTAAGACATCTGTAAAGCCTAACTAAAATTCATTAGAGAGAGGGAGTCGAGCAAGCTAGTAGGTGCCGAACAGATTCCTAGTTGAAGTTGAGCAAGTTCAACTTCAGATGTCGAGTAAACTTCAGATGCCAAGTGAACTTCAGATGTTGAGTGAACTTCAGATGCCGAGTAAAATCAAGTGCCAAGCAGAAACAAATGTCGAGCATCAAAAAACCAATAGTGCTGAGTAACATAGAGATGCTGAGTATCAGTAAAACCAATAATGCCGAGTTGCTGCATTATTTTGAAAATCAAAGATTCACCAGATCTAAGCCGACAAGGTTGTTATCTAGAAGTCTATGAATTAAATAGAAGATAAGAAGGATGAGCTGGTGGCACAGAACACCATGTAGAACATTTTTGGAGATTATAACTGGAGTCTAGATGAAGTTTCTAGATAAGAGCAAGATATAGGGTAGATACATTGTATCCTACCTAATCCATTTGAAACCCTAAAGTTGGAAAGGGAGAATCGAGCAGCAAAGGCAAACCAAATTTCTATTTAAGGAGTCATAAGGTCATGAAGTAATGAGAGGAGAAGGTGATCAAGCATAAAAGCATGAAGTGCTGAAGAAGGTGCTAAGGAGAAGAAAGCACATAAACTCTGTTTGGATAGATGGCCACAAGGATGATTGCATTGGTATGATGAGTAAGAAGACTTAAGGAGACAAAGCTTGAGATGACAAGCTGTCAGAGCTGAAGTGATTAAAGCCAAGCAAAAGGATAGAACTGAAGTGAGATCTAAAATTTGCAAAGTATGTTGTAAATTGTATCAGATCAACAATCCATTATTGTTACTCTCTAGCAATTGTAATAGATAGTTTAAATCCTATGGACTTAGGTTGGTTTAATAGCAATGAGGTAAATCCTTTAACAGGGTGACATTCCAAGTGAATGTTCTAAAGTCCTTTGATCAGGCCCATTCCTAATAGTTTGGTGAAATCCTCTAACAAGGTCACATTTAACAGTGTATTGTAAGCCTTTAACAGGGTAGGCTTTTAACAGGGCATCACTTTAGAAGAGTGAAAATCAAGTAGCATGTTACTGGTAGTTTTTCCCAAATTGGGTTTCCACGTAAATCACTATTTCATGTGTTGATCTTGCATGTTGTATCTCTGCATGTTGATTTACTGTAACTTGCTAATATGGTTGATCTAAGTTTGGATGGATGAAAAGTGTATGGATTCATTAACAGTAGTGAAAAAGTATTATTAGGGTATTTGGACCTTGAATAACTGATTCAACCCCCCCCCCCCCCCCCCCCCCACCCTCTCAGTTATTCTAAAGAATTTTAACAATTGGTATCAGAGCCAAACTGCTGATTCAGTTTAAAGGGACTATAAGCAGGAAAGATCAAAATGCCTAAGAGAGAAGTTCCCAAGCTCAACAAAGACAATTTTGTTGCATGGAAAAGTTTGATGAAGCTACATCTTGGATCCATAGGATATTATGCCCAAAATTCAATTATTACTGAACATGTTGATCCAACTGGTACTCTTACTGTAGAAGATTTGAAAAATAAATAGGAACATAATCAGACAATGCTGGAAATTGCTTCTGCACTCAACTATGCTGAATTTGATGATATCAAAGGATGTGACATTGCATTCAAAATGTGGAAAGCTCTATCAGACATCTATGGAGGAGATCAGAATGTCCAAAGAGCAAAAAGAGAAAGCCTCAGAGGAAAGTTTGATGATATGAAAATGGAGGAAAATGAGAATGCTGCTCAGTATGGCGCAAGAATAAAAGAAGTGGTAAGTGCAATAAGATGCTTGAGCGGTCAATTGGACAAAGATACTGTTAATAGTAAGTTCTTAAGAACCTTGCTCCCTATCTATGCTATTAGAGTATTAGAAATACAAAAACTAAGATGTGTACCAGGAAACAATCTAAGTTTTGAAGGAATAGTGGGTAGACTTACTGCATTTGAGCTATCTAACTTTGACAACTACAGACCTGAGAATGTTGAATCTGCTTTCAAAGCCAAGCTATCACTGAAAGATGCTGAACAAGTGAAATCAAAGAAGGGAAGAAAGATGAAATATGTATCCAGCGACAGTAGCACTAATGAGGAAGATGTGGAACAACTGGAAGCTTTGCTAGCTAGAAGATTTCACAGAGGCAAAGGAAAATTCAAAGGTAAGATCATGCCTATCATTTGTTTCAATTGCAATGAAGTAGGTCATATTGCTGTCAGGTGTACACAGAAAAAGGACTACAAGGAAGGCAACAAATACAAATTTAGAAGAGAAGATGATAAGAGAGGTTACAAAGACAAAGGCAAGAAATGTTATATTGTTGAAGAAAATTCTGATGATAATGATGATGAAGTTTTTTATGTAGCCATGAAGGACCAATCTGATGAAGAAGAACCTACAACACTGGTAACATGTATGAACAAAAATGATAGATGGATCATAGACAGTGGATGCTCACATCACATGATAGGAGACAAAAGTAAGTTTTTTAACTTTACTTAGTATGATGGAAATAGTGTTAGATTTGGTAATGATGCTCCATGTCAAATAAAAGGAAAAGGTTCCATTAAGCTTACAAAACAACTTTCATGTGATAATGCATACTATGTTGAAGGATTAAACTACAATTTGCTAAATGTCTCACAATTAGGCAACATAGGATGCAAAGTAGAATTTGGAAACAAAACTGCAAAAATCTATGATACTGATGGTAAACTAATAGGAAAAGGAGATCAAACAAGGAGTAATCTGTTTTACCTTGATATCAATGATGTCTCTTATTTTTTTGCAAAATTTGATGATGAATGGTTATGGCACAAAAGGCCATGTCATGTCAACTTTGATAATCTGGTCAATATTAGTAAAATGAAGAAAGTCAAAGGTTTACCAAAATTGAAGAAGCCTGATAATATCATGTGCAAACAATGTCAGTTAGGAAAGATGACAAAGTTAAGTTTCAAAAGAAAAAACTATACATCTAAAGAAGTACTTGAGTTAGTTCACATTGACTTATGTGGTCCAATGGAAGTACAAAGCTATAGAGGAGATAAGTACATAATATTGTTTGTTGATGACTATTCTAGGATGATGACTGTTATGTTCTTAAGACAAAAATCTGATGCCTTTCAAATGTTTAAGTGGTATGTGGATAGAGTTGAAAAGAAAATAGGAAAAAGCTTGAAATACTTGAGATCAGACAAAGGTGGTGAATTCACATCAAAAGAATTTGAGATATTTTGTAATGACAGAGGAATCAAAAGATAAATGTCAGCTCTTAGAACTCCCCCACAGAATGGAATTGCTAAAGAAGAAGTAGATCTATGATTGACTGTGCCAGAACATTAATGATGGAAAAGACTATTGCTCTAAAATATTGGAGAGAAGTTGTAAGTGTAGTTGTTCATACACTAAATCGAGTAAAAGTCAAGAAAGGTACAAATACAACACCTTTTGAATTATGGTATGGTCACTCACCCAATGTAAAACATTTCAAAGTATTTGGTTGCAAATGCTTTATCCTTAAAGATGCTAGAAATGGAAAATTTGATGCAAAAAGTGATGAAGGCATATTCTTTGGTTACTCCACTAGAAGTAAGGCATAAAAGTGTTTGAATACTAACACGAACAAAATTCTGAAAAGTGCAAATGTAAACTTTGATGAGCATACAGAAGTCCAAGCTGAAGAACCAAAGAGAACGAATGAATACAGAACCTTTATGTATTCTTATGAAGGAATTCCTGTTGATGAGGATGTTGTCAATCAAATTGAAACTCAACAACAAATTTTAGTTTCAACCGAGTCACAACTAGTGAATGCCAAGTTGCATTCAGAAGCCGAGTTGCAGAATGAAGGAAATGCACAATCTGATACTGAAGTTAGTACACATGAAATAAATGAAGAACAACCTAACAACTCAGTGCATAGTGACCCTGAATCAGAAAAATCAAACATGGAAACAAGGAAAAAACCAAGATTATCCAAATATGTAAAAAGACATCACCCTGCTGAATAGATTATTGGTGACAAAGATGCAAGACCAATAACAAGGAACAAACTAAGACATGAATCATGTCTGATCAAAAAATGTGAACCTAAAATAGTATATGGTGCATTAAAAGATGATGACTGGTATAAAGCTATGGAAGAAGAAATTGATCAAATAAAGAAGAACAAAACCTAGAGTTTGGTTCCCAGACCAGCTGACAAGAATGTGATTGGCACCAAGTGGGTATTTAAAAACAAGCTAGATGAGAACGATGAGATTACTAGAAACAAAGCCAGACTAGTATGCAAGGGTTATGCTCAAGAAGAAGGACTAGACTATGGGAAAACATTCGCCCCTGTTGCTAGAATGGAAGGAGTAAGAACTTTACTTGCATATGCTGCATATAAAGATTTCAAAGTTTATCAGATGGATGTAAAGTCTACTTTTTAAAATGGTATACTGGAAGAAGAAGTCTACATTGAACAACTAGAGGGATTTGTTGATGAGAACAATAGGGATATGGTTTGTAAACTACATAAAACACTCTATGGTCTGAAACAAGCACCCAGAGCATGGTATGAGAGACTTCACAAGTATCTAGTGCAAATAGGATTTGAAAGAACTAATGATAACAACAACATGTACATCAAATCAGACGAAGGTAAGGATATTATTGTATCTAAAATCTTTGTAGATGACATAGTGTTTGGAGGAAATGAAGTGCTTTGCAAAGGCTTTGCTAACAAAATGAAACATGAGTTTGAAATGTCTATGTTTGGAGAGATGAAATTTTTTGTTGGATTACAAGTACATCAACTAAAACATGGTATATTTGTGACACAATCAAAGTACATCAAAGAGATACTTAAAACGTTTGGATTGGAGGAGTCCAAACTAGTCAGCACACCAATGGCAATAGGAAATAAGCTATCCAAAAATGATCAATCAGCTGAAGTCAATCAAACAATGTACAGATCCATGATTGGAAAACTACAATATGTTGTACATAGCAGACCAGACATAGCATTAGCAGTTGGAATAGTGGCTAGATTCTTTGCTAATCCCAAAGAAAATCATCTCATAGCAGTAAAAAGAATAATGAGATATCTTAAAGGAACTGATAACTTTGGTCTATACTACAAAAAGAATGGAAAGTTTGAACTCAATGCATATACAAATGCAAATTGGGGAGGCAATATTGATGACAGAAAAAGCACAAGTGGAGGTGCATTATTTTTAGGCAAAAGGCTAGTTATCTAGACTAGCAAGAAACAAACATGCACATCCCAATCCACTGCAGAATCAGAGTATGTGGCAGCTACAGTCAATTGCACAAACATTATGTGGCTCACACATCTATTAAAAGGAATGAAAGAAGAGGTAACTAAACCTGTGATAATACAAGTGCTATAAACATATCCAAAAATCTAGTAATGCATGCAAAAACCAAGCACATTGCAATTAAGTATCATTATGTTAGATATCTTCACCAAACTATAGATATTTTCACCAAACCATTGCCCAAGGATGCTTATGAATAACTTAGAGGAAAGTTGGGGGTAATACCCCTACCTCAAGTAGTTTAAAGCAACAAGGATGTTGCCCTACATCAATAGGAACAAATCATTGAAATATCAGAAGAATGATGCAGAGGATGATAGCAGGAGCAAAAACTCCAAATCAGTCACAAGCATGGTGACAGAGGGAGAAAACATGAGATGCAAAGCTTATATTTTGCATGATAAAGATGCTACATCTTTGACATTTATATCAAGAGGGAGAAATATGCAGAAACCTGATCAATACAAAGCAAGAGGGAGATATATATGAAAGAGGGAGATATATGAGATTAGTAGTAAGGATGCAAGCAGCCAAAAAAAGTAGAAGACAACGTATACAATCGTGATGGTAACTAAGTTGATTAATTGATCAGTTTGGTTTTGCCATCAATGCTAAAGAGGGAGATTGTTGGAAATGATTGAAAAGATAATGAGGAAAATTGTTGGAATGATCATATGAAATAGGAAAAGAATATTCTCAATCATTGTTTTGTCATTGATGTCAAACTTGCTACTTGCAGGAATGACAATTGCTTTAGTGATCTAAATACTATCAAGTGGTTGATTGACATTGAGGAGGAAATCAATAAAATGTAACTAGAACACCTAGAGAAAGGTTGAAGTTATGATGATGGAATGAAGTAGAAGAATCAGCTAAGTCATTGATGAAAAAGTGTATTGATGACATACTCTGAGACATAGAGAATGGGCACACTGAAACATATCAAAGATGAAAGGTTTTAGCTAAGACATCTATAAAGCCTAACTAAAATTCATTAGAGAGAGGGAGCCGAGCAAGCTAGTAGGTGCCAAATAGATTCCTGGTTGAAGCCAAGAAAGTTCAACTTCAGATGCCGAGTAAACTTTAGATGCTGAGTGAACTTCAGATGCCGAGTAAACTTCAAATGTCTAGTGAACTTCAAATGCCGAGTGAACTTTAGATGCCGAGTAAAATCAAGTGCTGAGCAGAAACAGATGCCACGCATCAGAAAACTAATAGTGTCGAGTAACACAAAGATGCCAAGCATCAGTAAAACCAATAATGTCAAGTTGCTGCATTATTTTGAAAATTGAAGATTTGCCAGATCTAAGCCGACAAGATTGTTATCTAGAAGTCTGTGAATTAAATAGAAGATAAGAATGATGAGCTGGTGGCACAGAACACCATGTAGAACATTTTTGGAGATTACAACTGGAGTCTAGATGAAGTTTCTAGATAAGAGCAAGATATAGGGTAGATACATTGTATCCTACCTAATCCATTTGAAACCCTAATGTTGAAAAGGGAGAATCGAGCGGCAAAGGCAAACCAAATTTCTATTTAAGGAGTCATAAGGTCATGAAGCAATGAGAGGAGAAGGTGGTCAAGCATAAAAGCATGAAGTGCTGAAGAAGGTGCTAAGGAGAAGAAACACAGAAACTCTGTTTGGATAGATGACAACAAGGATGATTGCATTGGTATGATGAGTAAGAAGACTCAAGGAGATGAAGCTTGAGATGACAAGCTGTCAGAGCTGAAGTGATTAAAGCCAAGCAAAAGGATAAAACTGAAGTGAGATTTGAAATTTGCAAAGTATGTTGTAAGTTGTATAAGATCAACAATCCATTATTGTTACTCTCTAGTAATTGTAATAGATAGTTTAAATCCTATGGACTTAGGTTGGTTTAATAGCCATGAGGTAAATCTTTTAACAGGGTGACATTCCAAGTGAATGTTCTAAAGTCCTTTGATCAGGCCCATTCCTAACAGTTTGGTGAAATCCTCTAACAAGGTCACATTTAACAGTGTGGTGTAAGCCTTTAACAGGGCATCACTTTAGAAGAGTGAAAATCAAGTAGCATGTTATTGGTGGTTTTTTCCAAATTGGGTTTCCACATAAATCACTGTGTCATGTGTTGATCTTGCATGTTTTATCTTTGCATGTTGATTTACTGTAACTTGCTAATATGTTTGATCTAAGTTTGGATGGATGAAAAGTGTATGGATTCATTAAAAGTAGTGAAAAAGTATTATTAGGGTATTTGGACTGTCATGCCCAAAACTATGGAGCTAAAACACACAATTATATCTTAATCTTAAATTTCATAAATTGATACATATCACTATGTTTATCTAATTAACTTCAATCAAAAAAATATGATTACAATCATACGAATACCATAAGAAGAGTGAAACATCATCATTTTATCCATTTTCAATTAAACAGATGCAAAGAACTGAAATATTAAAAGGCTCCATGCAAGAATATTATTCAATCTTTTCTCTTCTATTAATCAACCTGGTTCAAGGCTCCATCAGGAAAGAACTAATAAGAAAACCCGATGTGTTTGCCAATACATCAAAATTCAAATACATTTTACATAATATTACAATTCGTTGAGTTTTCTTCAAGGCTTTAACAAAAGAACTTTTATCAAATGTCTTCATTGCATCAAGGGAAAACATGAAAGAGACAAGAACCAACATGGAGATAAACAACACAAAGAGATAAGCAAATTAAACATGCATTCCCACCCGGTTGCACAATAGGTCCAACAATGAACCAATATAGGGGAAAGGTGGATTTTCTCAATAGGAGAAGTCAATCACCATACCATCACTTAGCCCTTTCGGGGCTAAAACTTCAAGAACTTCCATTCTTTCACAAGGCCCTTTCGAGGCCATATCCACAAGGATTTTCATTTTTTTCCACATTCAAG